>BJKM01000229.1:5000-247500 GCA_015082035.1 Chaenogobius annularis
GTGTGTGTGCGTGTGTGTGTGTGTGTGTGTGTGTGTGTGTGTGCGTGTGCGCAAAACAAAGGAGTTCAAACATTTCTTCTCTTATTTTTGAATCTGCTGTTTTTGTTTTTTCAAATATTTCCTGTTTTTTGAATCTTTTCTGGTTTTGGAATCTTTGCTGTTTTTTTATTTATTTATTTTTTTAATATCTTTCCTGTTTAAAAAAAAAAAAATCTTTTTCTCCGTGTGTGTGTGTGTGTGCATGTGCAAAACCAAAGGAGTTCAAACATTTCTTCTCTGGTTTTTAAATTTAAAAACCCAAAAGCAGGTTAAAAAAAAAAAAAAATAATCGTGTAAATCCTCAAATTCAAGTTATATATTAAAATATTAAAAGCATCAGGACAGATCAAGGGCTTGTGCACATTTGACGCTGCCGTTACTGGCCCTGCCCCCTTCTTCTGATGGTACCGGTCGTTGCGAGGGAAAAGGGTCGGGGGCCGCCCGCCGTAGATGACGTGATAGTCGAGTAAATCCTCACGCCGTTAATGGCTCTTCACAAATCCCCCCAGACAGACGAGATAAGGCCCCCACAGCCCATACATGGACTCTAATGGAAAAGTCATATCTTCTCTTTTCATCTGCTAATATCGTGTCACTCTCACACAAAACGGTGTCGGAGATTTGTGTTGCCAAATAGCGACACGTTACGGTTCGGCAATGGCACGGTTGTGGGACTGGGGTTTTGCTTCATTGGCGTTTTCAACCAAACCCGTTTCTTTTATTGAGAAAATGTGCCGACTGATCCACGTTGTGCAGATGCGTCATAGATTCTAACGATGTCGCAGACAAAAGGCGCGATATGGCTTAAAGTGATAAAAGTGCAGTATTCCCGAGTAGTCGACAGGCGACAACTGTGTGACCTGAGCGCCTGTGACCTGAGCGCCTGTGACCTGAGCGCCTGTGACCTGAGCGTCTGTGACCTGAGCGCCTGTGACCTGAGCGGTTCTGTGACTGAGCGTCTGTGACCTGAGCCTGACCCCTGCGATCTTGCCTGAGCGTCTGTGACCTTGTGACCTGAGTCTGTCTGTGGACCTGAGCGTCTGTGACCTGAGCGCTTTGACGCCTGTGAGCGCCTGTGACATGTGACGCTGAGCGCACTGTGACCTGGACGCCTGTGACCTGAGCGTCTGTGACGTCTGTGAGCGTCTGACTGACGCCTGTGACCTGAGCTCCGTGACCTGAGCCCTGACCTGCGACCTGAGCGTCTGTGACCTGAGCTGTGACCTGAGCGTCTGTGACCTGTGGTGACCTGCTGAGCGCCTGTGACCTGCGTCTGTGACTGAGCGTCTTGTGACTCTGAGCACTGTGACGCTGAGCGCCTGTGACCTGAGCGGCCTGTGACCTGAGCGTCTGTGACTGAGCGTCTGTGACCTGAGCGCCTGTGACCTGAGCGTCTGTGACCTGAAGCGCCTGTGACCTTTGAAGCGTCTGTGACCTTGAGCCTGAGCCCTGCGCTGTGGACCTGAGCGTCTGTGACCTGAGCGCCTGTCGCGTCTGTGACCTGAGCGCCTGTGACTGAGCGTCTGTGACCTTGAGCGCGCCTGTGACCTGAGCGCTGTGACCTGAGTCGTGTGACCTGAGCGTCCCTTGCCGTGACCTGAGCGTCCTGTGCGTCGCCTGTGACCTGAGCGTCTGTGACCTGAGCGTCTGTGACCTGAGCGTCTGTGACCTGAGCGCCCCTTTGAAAACACCGATTCCACATTTTAAGATGGTTCTTCCGATTGCATCAAGTCCAGGCAGTTTGTTTGTCTGACTTGAGTTGTCGTTTCCCCAAACACGTCTCTCACTCTTATTCCAGTCATTTCCTGGACCTCCACTGATATTAGGTCCATCGAAACTCCTTTTACATTCGATTACACTAATTGATCCGTCTTATTGACGTTTTACCAGCCGTGCAAAAAGTACAACACAGAAGACGGTTTTGTTTCCTCCTCAAATGTAATCAACCTCCGTCCAAAATTCTCGTCTTACAGAATAATGGCATTCGTACCGCGCCCTGACTTCCTCCGGGGGTCCGATCCGGTTTCTCTGTTTTAAAAAAAAAAAGCACGTGGCGTATCCCGTTTTCTCCGCCGTTCGTCTACGTATCGGAAACAGTCGAGGGCCGAGTCTTAATTTGAAAGCGTAAAAAAAAATCACGCGTTTGTAAAGAATTCTGTAGGGGAAATGTATCAGGAGTGCGCACGGTTCTCGGGGAAATGCTAACTGTTGGAGAAATTGGGCTAGCAAGGAGGTCTACGGTGTGTTCGGGGGCTGTTCTGTTGCTCGGAAAGATCGGACTGAGATCAATGCAGACCGTTTAAGAGTTCAGATCTTTGCACAGTGTCTGGGCCTCCAAACTCCAGCCGCAGACGCAACAAATGGATACCTCTGGAAACGTTTCCTCTGGCCGCAATCGCTAAGAAATGGACGACACAAACGCAACTAGTGATTGAGGACTGGACCGACATTGGGATTGACATTGGACAATTTAAAAATAGACAACTTGAAAAAAAAAAAAAAAAAAATTTACAAAATGGGACAATTATTCAGAATTTAATATGCTCCAATTTTGCTAATTTTGTTTAAAAAAAAAAAAAAAAAAAATCTGATGCAACTCCCTTATTTTCGATTTTTACTCTTTTACTTACCTGGTTCCGGCAACATTCTTATTTTTTATTTATTTATTTTTTGTGTTTTTTTTTTTTTTTTGTTGCTTTTTTGTTGTTTTGTTGATTTACGTTCTAATAAAAAATAAATAGCAAAAAAAAAAAAAACATTGACATCGGAGAAGATTATATTCTGACGAAATTGTAATAATTTGGGATTATTTATATCGTTTGTCTCTCTGTGTATTTTTACAGTGTTGTTTTGTACACATAAAACTTTCCAAAATCTACTGCTGCTCCAACCTGTTTGCAAAATTTGAAATAATCCCTCCAATAATTTGAAATAATCCCTCCAATAATTTGAAATAATCCCTCCAATAATTTGAAATAATCCCTCCTTTTTTTAGGCGTATTGACTTTCGCAGACCTTTTCATGACCTTTACTTGTCAAGCGCCACGTTGTATCGACGTGTGCGGGGCATTTGGTTCCTCTGATTGGCTAAGCTTCTTGTCAATCATAGCCGTCGTTGCTCTGGGAGATAAGAGACCGGGGCGTCGTACGGTTTGGTGGGGGGGGGTTATTTTTAGCCGAAAAGTGTGCTGCTTTGTGTCGTTTCTTAATCAAAAATGGCTACGTTTGACCCCGTAATAGCACTCAAATCAAATCTAATATATCAATATTTTTTGTATTGCGATAAATAGTTTTACAATATTATGTCGAACTAATAGAAAAAATGTCTTTATTAGTTGTGAAATGTCTGTCAAATGAATCGCAAGAACGTAGAAATATCACTTTCCAGCTCTTTTGTGGTATTTGGCTGTAAACGATAAAGCCACATTCCAGTCACACTGATACTTTCTACTTTTACTTAAAGTCCACACTGCAGTTTTCTAATGACGACGTCGTTTGGATGCGTCCGTCCCCGCGGTAACCAACCATCACCGTTTTACATCAGTCGAGTTGCAGTTTTGTGCGGGAAATTTGACAGTTAAACGTTGAAAATGACACGAAGTGGAGCTACAACAGAATCCCTCTGTGATGTCATCAAAAAAGCGCCATTCCATCATAAACACCTTTTTAAACAGCAATTTAACAAAATGAAGGTGTTTTCAGGTGTAATTATTTGCCATATCATAACTATTGTATGATTTAAATTGACCGTGGCCCTTGTTTACAATCTGGTTGCTAGGTAACAATTGTGGATGTTATGTCATGTCATATTTGCTGGTCATGACAAACGAGGAAGTGACATCATAAACTGATAATTGAATAAAAACGGGCAAAATGTTCGGTAAAATCTTACAGATGTTGTTTTAGTGACGAGTCCGGTCCAGCGTGTCGTCCTTCGTCTTCACGTTTACACTGAATCCAGTGCTTCGTCACCTCGTGTCGTTGACCCCTTTTTGCCGTGGAAACGCTCTCATTTCTGGGCCCGAACCGCGGACAGTTTGATGAATGTGCCACGCCGAGGAGAACGACGGCCATTCCCCCCCCCCCGGACATTCCCATCTCTCCATCCATCAAAAAACGCTCTCGCTGTAAATTATTATCTCTTCCTCTCTCTCTGCCCCCTGCCCCCCCCCCTCTGCCCCCCCCCCTCTCATACATTTCTTTGCCCGTCTGTCTTGTCTTTTCCTCCTCTACCACTTCCTCTATGTTTTTTTAGAGCAATTCTATTCAGTTTAACTCAAAAAGGAAGAGGAAATAAGTGAAAACCTATTGAATTTCTCTTTTCTTCTCCCCTCCTCCCCCCCTCCTCTGCCTCTCCCTGCCTCCTCTTTCCCCTCTCCCCTCTCTCTCTCTCCTCTCCCCCCTCTCCTCCTCTCTCTCTCTCCCCTCCTCTTCTCCCTCTTCTCCCCTCTCTTCCCTCCTCTCCCCTCTCTCTCCCTCCCTCCCTCCCCTCTCCCTCTCTCTCCTCTCTCTCTCCTCCTCCTCTCTCCCCTCCTCTCTCTCTCTCTCTCTCCTCTCTCTCCTCCTCTCCCTCCTCTCCCTCCTCTCTCCTCCTCTCTCCCTCTCCCCTCTTCTCTCTCTCTCTCTCCTCTCTCCTCCTCTCTCTCTCTCTCTCTTCCTCCCTCTCTCCTCCTCCCTCTCCTCCTCTCTCTCTCTCTCTCCCTCTACTCTCCTCCTCTTCCTCTCTCTCCCCTCTCTCCCTCCCTCCCTCTCTTCCTCCTCTCCCTCCTCTCCCTCCTCTCCCCTCTCTCTCTCCTCCTCTCTCTCTCTCTCCTCTCTCCTCTCTCCCTCCCCTCCTCTCCCTCTCCCTCTCTCCTCCTCTCTCTCCCCTCCTCTCTCCTCTCTCTCTCTCTCTCTCTCTCTCTCCTCCTCCTCTCTCTCCTCCTCTCCCTCTCTCTCTCCCCCCTCCCCTCTCTCCCCTCCCCTCTCCCTCCCTCTCTCTCTCTCCTCTCCTCTCTCCTCTCCCCTCCTCCCCCTCTCTCCCTCTCTCCCCTCTTCTCTACCCTCTCTCCTCTCCCCTCCTCCTCCTCTCTCCTCCCTCTTCTCTATCTCCCTCTCCTCCATCTCCCCTCCTCCTCCTCTCCCTCCTCCCCTCTCTCCCTCCCCCTCCTCTTCCTCCTCTCTCCCTCCTCCTCCTCTCTCCCTCTCCTCCCCTCTCTCCCCCTCTCCTCTCTCCTCCTCTCCCTCCTCTCTCTCTCTCCTCCCCTCCTCTCCTCCTCTCTCCTCCTCTCCCTCTCCTCTCCCCCTCTCTCCTCTCTCCCCTCCTCCTCTCCCCTCTCTCTCCTCTTCCTTCCCCCTCCCCCTCTCCCCTCCTCTCTCCTTCTCCTCCTCTCTCCTCCTCTCTCCCTCCTCTCTCCTCCTCTCTCCCTCTCTCTCCTCCTCTCTCCTCCTCTCTCTCTCCCTCCTCTCTCCCCTCCTCTCCCCTCCTCTCTCCCTCCTCTCTCCCTCTCTCCTCTCTCTCCTTCTCTCCTCCTCTCCTCCTCCCTCCTCCTCCTCCTCTCTCCTCCTCTCTCCTCCTCTCTCCTCTCCTCCTCTCCTCCTCCCTCTCTCCTCCTCTCTCCTCCCTCTCCTCTCCCTCCCTCTCTCCTTCTCTCCTCCCCTCCCCTCCTCTCCCCTCCCTCTCCTCCTCCCCTCTCTCCCCCTCTCCCCTCCCTCTCCCTCCTCCCCCTCCCCTCCTCTCCCTCCTCTCTCCTCCTCCTCCTCTCTCCCCTCTCCCTCCTCTCCCTCCTCTCTCCTCTCCTCCTCTCTTCCTCCTCTCCTCTCTCAGTTTCCTCATCATCCCCCGGCCTTGCTTTTTATCTGATGTTGACTCATCTTAACCTTCTCTGCGTCTGCTGCAGGTGGAACCGATCTCTATCTCTCTCTCGAGTCCTTAAGCTGAACTTCCCGAGGTTTTAAAGGACACATATTATTACACGATGTTGACGGTTCTTTTTTCACCCGCTTCGGTCCGCGCTGCAGCATCGTTCCCGTGCGACAAAAACAACGCTGCTGAAGTTGTGTTCGGCCTCGTTCACTCGTGTGAGGTTCCATTTTCAGGAAACAGACTAAAACACTTCTGGGCGGAGTGTTGCTATGAATAAGTCTAAGTATTATTATTATTGATGCAGAAACGCTCAGAGCGACTTGTTCTGAGCTTTTTTGCCTCTCATTTTGTGCATCATTCATAACTGCGTGCTCACGTTGGCGAACGTCGGGAACCGCTTTTGTTTATTTCCTCGTGGTAATTCCCTCTGCTGTCAGTAGATGGAGCGATAGCACCAAATCTCGACGAAGGGAACGCCTGTTTGATGGAAAATGACGCGTGGATTCCAACACATTCTAAAAGATGACACGCCGAACTGTTCTTTGTGTGTGTTTTTAAAGGAGATCTATGAGCTTTGAACCAGATTAGAACTGTTCTTAAACCACTCAAAAGTTGTATTTAGACTGGTTCGTGCTGATTTGGGTCTTTATTCTCCTGTGACGCCGTTGCTCCGTCAGTCCAGGTCTTCGCCGCTCCCCGTGTCACGCCCACTTCTCTTTTTACTGACTTTGTTCTGTGTGGCCATTTGGACAGAAAAATGAAAAAAGAACCCGCCGCGCTCTATATCGTGAACCGCAGCTTTCCAAAGACATCGTAACGGATTACAGCTGTGACAGAAAGGAGACAAACGCACAATGTCTTCTTCTAAAGACAAACTGTTGAGATTGTGTTCTTGGATATTTAGTTTGTTAGTTCTTTCAAAACTGCTTATGACGTAGTTCACAACACATTCTTCCAGTATTTATACACAGAGAAACTGAGAAGGGGGCGGAGGAAGCTTCAACCCTCCCACAAATGCATTGACTAATCATTACAGCAAAAGTATTGTACACAACGACATGCAACGACATGCAACATGCAACGACATACAACAACATGCAACGGCATACAACAACATGCAACGACATACAACGACATGCAACGACATGCAACGACATGCAACGACATACAACAACATGCAACGACATACAACAACATGCAGCGACATGCAACGACATATAACAACATGCAACGACATACATCAACATACAACAACATGCAACGACATGCAACGACATACAACGACATACAACAACAAACATGGGCAAGCAAACATACAACAACATGCACACGACATACAACAACATGCAACAAACATGCAACAACATGCAACAACATACAACAACATGCAACGACAATACCAACAACATGCAACAACATGCAACAACATGCAAACAACATACAACAACATGCAAACCAACATGCAACAACATGCAACGACATACAAACAAACATTGCAACGACATTGTGCAACAAACATACATCGACATGCAACGACATACAACAACATTGCAACGACATGCAGCAACAACAACAACATGCAACGACATACAACAACAGCAACACATGCAACAACATGCCACAACATACAACAACATGCAACGACATATAACAACATGCAAACGACATACATCAACATACCACATGCAACAACATGCAACAACACATACAACAACATGCAACAACATGCAACACACACATGCACAACATACAACATGCACAACAAGCAACGACATACAACAACATGCAACGACATACAACAACAGCAACAACATGACATGACAACAACATGCAACAACATGCAACAACATGCAACAACAGCAATAATGCAACGACATATTAACAACATCAACGACATACATCAACATACCACATGCAACACATGCAAACGAACATACAACAACATGCAACAACATACAACAACATGCAACGACATACAACAACATGCAACAACATGCAACAACATGCAACGACATACAACAACATGCAACAACAATGCACAACAACAACATGCAACAATGCAACAACAACAACATGCAACACATGCACAACAACATGCAACAACAACAACATGCAACACATGCAACACATGCAACAACATGCAACAACATGCAACGACATAAACAACATGCAACGACATACATCAACATACCACATGCAACAAACATGCAACGACATACAACAACATACAACAACATGCAACAACATGCATACAACAACATGCAACGACATAACAACAACATGCAACGACATATAACAACAACAACAACATGCAACGACATACATCAACATACAACATGCAAACAAACAGTTCAACAACATGCAACAACATCAACGCATACAACAACATACAACGACATGCACAACAACAACATGCAACACATACAACAACATGCAACAATATGCAACAACATGCAACAACATGCAACGACACAACAACATGCAACAACACATGCAACGACATACAACAACATGCAACAACATGCAACAACATGCAACAACATACAACAACATCAACATGCAACGACATACAACAACATGCAACAACATGCAACAACATGCAACAACATACAACAACATGCAACGACACTATAACAACAATGCAACGACATACATCAACATACCACATGCAACAACATGCAACACATACAACAACATGCAACAACATACAACAACATGCAACGGCATAACAACAACATGCAACGACATATAACAACATGCAACGACATACAACGACATACAACAACATCAACAACAGGCAACAACATGCAACAACATGCAACAACATGCAAACAACATCAAACAACATGCAACGACATGCAACGACATGCAACACAACAACAACATGCAACGACATGCAACAACATACATCGACATGCAACGACATACAACAACATGCAACAACATGCAACGACATACAACAACATGCAACAACATGCAACAACATGCAACGACAATACAACAACATGCAACGACATGCAACAACATACATCGACATGCAACGACATTGCAACGACACACAATGACACACAATGACACACAATGACAAGACAAGGACAGGCCTGAACACTAACCTGCGCCGCTACGACTTTGAGCCAGTTTCTCCCTCCTCATTTCGGCCGCGTTCAGACCAAAACCATATCACTATTTACACTAAACCTCAAATGAAACCTGGGCTAGACCAGGACTGAACCAGGACCAGAACAGTACCGAACCAGGACCAGAACAGTACCGAACCAGGATCAGAACAGGACCAAACCAAGAACAGAACAGGACCCAAACCAGGAACCAGAACGGACAGAACCAGGACCAGAACAGGACAGAACCAGGACCAGAGCAGGACCAAACCAAGAACAGAACAGGGACCAAACCAGGACCGGAAAGAGAGCGGAACCAGGGCCAGAACAGGACTAAACCAGGACCAGAACAGTACCGAACCAGGATCAGGAACAGGACCGAACCAGGACCAGGACCAGAACAGGACAGAACCAGGACCAGAACAGGACCAAACAAGAACAGAACAGGACCAAACCAGGACCAGAACAGGACAGAACCAGGACCAGAAACAGGACAGAACCGCGACCAGAGCAGGACCAAACCAAGAACAGAACAGGACCAAACCAGGACCGCGAAAAGAGCGGAACCAGGGCCAGAAACAGACTAAACCAGGACTGGAACAGAGCGGAACCAGGACCAGAACAGAGTGAACCAGGACCAGAACAGGACCAAACCAGGGACCAGAACAGGACCAGAACAGGACCAAGACCGAGGCCAGAACTGCGACCCAACCAGGACCGGAACAGAGCGGAACCAGGACCAGAACAGACCAAATCAGGAACCAGGAACAGAGCGGAACCAGGACCAGAACAGGACCAACAGGACCAGAACAGAGCGGAACTAGGACCAGAACAGGACCAAAACCAGGACCAGAACAGGACCGAACCAGGACCAGAACAGGACCAAAGTGGACCGAACCAGGTCCAGACCAGATCAGAACAAGGGCCAGAACAGGACTAGAACAGCACCAGAACAGGACCAGAAACAGGACCCAGAACAGGACCAGAACAGGATTGAACCAAGACCAGAACAGGACCAAACCAGGACCAAACCAGGACCGGAACAGAACCGAACCAGGGCCAGAACAGGACCAAACCAAGACCGGAACAGGGCCGAACCAGGACCAGAACAGGACTGAACCAGGACCAGAACAGAACCAAACCAAGACCAGAACAGAGCGGAACCTGGACCAGAACAGGACCAAACAAGGACCAGAACAGGACCAGAACAGGACCAGAACAGGACCAGAACAGGACCAGAACAGAACCAAACCAGGACTAGAACAGGACCAAACCAGATCTACATCAGCCCTAATCCGGACTCAAACCAGGACAATGGTCAACACAACCCAGATTATCGTCATTTTTTTTCGATTAAACCCGTTCCAATAAATGTAGTGCACCAACAGTGACCGAATGAGTCCAGATCCCCCCTTCAAAGGCACAAAAGCACGATCCTGACTGACATGTCGCGGTAGAATAACATCTGGAGTCTGCTGTGGCATTAGCCGAGCGCCCTCTGGTCACGAACGCACTTCTGCAGAGACTTAAGAGCTTCAGTGAAAGTCCGTCCTCGGGCTGTTCTGTTCTCACTCTCAAAAACAAAACGGACCCAGATTATCATGAAAAGGAAGTCACAAGAAAGATATACTGCCCCGTTTAGCCGCTGCCGCCCGACGTTCATTCATTCACTCTCCTCACAGTCTGAAATCAACCATAATTCCAAAGCCGTGAGGTAGAAATCCAAATGTGTCCAAGAGTATTTTAACCTTTAGCCGCAATAAAATATGTTATCTCTCGGTTTTGATTGAATGTTGTTGACATTTTGGGGTCACAGTCAGTGCCGCCGCTCCCATTATGCATCATTTGCTCCGAGGGGCACCAGCCTACTCTGTCTTTATTTCTCCACGATTTCAAAACTAACTCTAGGACTCTAGGACAAGCCATATCTTAGACAGACACCGGCAGATCAGGGGCACATTTCGGAACGGTTTGGACTTCACATACGTTGTCCACATTGTCCACGTTGTCCACATTCAAGTAGAAACTGTGAAAAAGAGCGAATAAAACGGGTCGTGTGATGCATCGAGCTGGCGTGCTGAACCGTGGAGCTGACACGAAACAAAAGCGGTTAAACTTCTGACAAATCACGAGCAGGGGCGGAGCTGGGACATATAGGGACCGTGGGGGGGGGGCCTCTTAATAAACTGAGTAATATTACATGTAAAATGCACCAGAATACAGGAAATGTCATGACCCACAGACCCTCCTTAAAATTTTGATTGAGGCCATATATAATAAAATGAAATAGACTATACAGTATATAAAACAAAATACTTCAGATAAAGTCATTTTAAAGTTGTATTACAAGCAACACCCCTTCGTATTGGGGGTGGAGCATGAGGGGGCACCACTAAGTATTTCTGCTTAGGGCCCGGTTTTGCTCAGTCCGGTCACAATCGGCACGCTGACAGTTTGGCAAAGCTCCGGAGAACGTGGTGAGGCACACGGGAAAGTGAAGATCGTGCCATCCTCCGACACGGAAGAAACGGCTGAAAGCAAACACGAGGGGGGAGGGACTGCTCTGCGTTGCCGGTGGAGATGCTGCTGCTTTTGCTTGGAATATTTCCCGGTTTGGCATTGGGTGGAGGTGCGCGCACGGAGGAACGCACGCTTTTCAAGGTATTTTGAGCCTTTGAAGGTTCAAAGAAAAAAAAAAAGATCTGACGAAGGCAAAACGGCCGATACGTTATCAAAGAAAGAAATGGACATCTGAGAGTGTGGCGCTTCTTTGGAATTTTAGCAATTAAAACAACAATAACTGGATAAATTGTGAGTTTGACAGGTCTGACAGGCCCATGATGCGTCATTTGTGTTGTTTTTGCCCTTTAAAACTGCTTTGGAGTATCTTTACAGGCGTGTCCAAACGTTTCTCATCCACGGCCGCATTTGAAATCATTTTGAGACGGACAGTTCATCCGGAATGCATTCACAGCACTTCACTTTTCCCTGCATACTGCCCGGATGCCCCGGGTGCAGGGCGGAGACGATGCAGTGAACCGTTCCAACTTTTGCATTTGCCACTACGTCTTTAACAAGATCTGGAACATTCATGTTGAGGTCTCAATAACATCAAAATGCTTGTTATTTAGGTTGTGAGAGTAGATATTTCCAGTTTTACTACTACTACTACTATTACTTTTGGTACTACTTTAAAATAAGGCATGAATACAAAGCATTTATGGACGTTTAGTAATAATGAACTAATCAATGAAGAAAAATAAACGAATCATTAACATTAACTAGCCCTAACACCGACCCTAACCGTAACCCTAATCCTAACCTAATTATTAAATGACTAGTTTGCCAATAATTAATAAATATTAAATGCTTTGAGTCTATGCCTTATTCTAAAGCAATACTTAACTTTTTTGTTATTTGGGCCAATTTAGCAGGAAGCCTGAGGGCCGACAAAGACTGGTTTCAGGGCCGCATTTGGTCCCCGGGCCATATTTTTGACACCCCCGTTGGAGAACTTTAGGTACTGTATCGACTGAAACCACACATTACTGTCTCTCAGTCAGGCGTTCCCTCATCAGCGCGCCATCTACTGGCAGCAGAGGGGATTACCAAGAGGGAAACAAAAGCTAGCTTGCCCCGCCATGCTAATGTGAGCGCGCAGTCATAATGAACGTGATTTAAGTCCGAAATGTGATGATTTATGGACTTAAAAAGAACACAAGAGACCTCAGGAGCTTTACCTTTTGACGTCACAAATCTGGGACATTTTAATACGGGTGTTTTTGTGAGGCTCGGAGAAGACGAGCTCGTAAGCGGGCTTAATGAAACGAGCGCGAACGAAGCTAATTACAACCGCAGCTGTGCTTTCATCGAGGACACAAGGTTTTACTAAGATTTAAAGCTCCAAAAAACGTCATAATGTGTTGTCTTTTAATGCCTTTTGGTGGAATATTCCAGACAAAGCGATACAAACTCCGGAGTAGTACTTTTTTTGTCATGTTTTTGTGCTTTATGGCTAATCCGTCACTGGTCATTCCCGTCGCGGATCAAGAGGCCGTTTAGGTTTTCATATCGCGCTGGCGTTGACGCATTCGGGTGAGCGATTGGATGCGAAATTTAATACAACACGGTGGAATTTTTGCAAACCTGTCCAGACGGATCCGTTTTGTAATTTGTCGTGAGTGCACCGGCCGGACCCGCGTCGTCGCCGGGTAAACCGCGGCCGTTCCGAGGGGAAAGTCGCATGTTTGGACTTTTAATATCAGCGGAATGAGAAAGTGCTTCAGGGTAAATGGAAAATGAAAGTGTGGCCACGACACGCCGCTGGTTTTTCAGTTTGGAGATTGCATTTTCAACCGCGTCACAAGTTCTGGTTCTGAGAAAGTGCAAAGGTTGAAGTAATCGGGTTCAATTGAATCCACTGGACACAGTTTTTTCTTTTTTTAGACGCCTGTTGCAAATGTTTGAACCAAAGCGACGCGCATCGTTTTGGCTTCAAACGGGCGAATGTCATGCAAATTGTTACTCATTTGAGCTCCGTGACACAGACGGTTTTGAGCCGGATCTCATTGTTGGGATCTTTTTTCTGTCTGATTTGTTCGGCTGATTAACGCTGAGCGCAAGAGACGGCGCGGGAGCAGAGTAACACGACAGAGAGGTTTGAAATATGTATACAAGAAAAGCAAGACACAGGACCAGAGAGCTGGACAAAAATAAACAGATGAATGGAATAGAATAGAATAAAATAGAATAAAATAGAATAGAATAAAATAGAATAGAATAAAATAGAATAAAATAGAATAAAATAGAATAAAATAGAATAAAATAGAATAAAATAAAATACAGTACAATACAATACAATACAATACATTACATTAAAAATTTAATTAAATTAAATAAAAAATTAAATAAAAATAATAATAATAAATGAATGAATGAATGAATAAATGAATAAATGAATAAATGAATAAATGAATAAATGAATAAATGAATAAATAAAAAGATTTTAAAAACATATATATATATATTAAAATAAGGCACAGTAAGTCCAATAGTCAAGTCCCATTTAGTTCAAAGTTGATCAAATTTTTCCATTTCCAAATCTAATTTGGTCCAGTCCTTTATACATTACAGATCCTTTCTTCTGATAAACATGAGCCATATTAGTCATAAACTCTTTGCCTTAATCTGATTAACCTGGGATTCTTTTCTGGATGAAAATTGTATCATCTTCTGTCACATAAAGACACATAAAAAGAACTCTTGATAAAGCCAAACGTCCCGTACTTTTAACCAAGTCCACTGAAAGGGGAGAAAAACAATGTGCATCTGGCGAAACAAATCTGCCAAAATCATGCAACGAGTATTCATGTTTCACGTTTTACAGTTTAAAATGGTGTCCACTTTTGTAAATAAATGAAGTAATCGATTGACGTGACTGATAATAGGGCCATGCAATCGTTCAAACTGATCCAAAGACGCTTTGTACAAAAACTGGGCCGTTATACCACTTTAGATGAGGTTTTCGTGAGGGAACGACGTCGGTTAAATGGTTTACAAAGTCTCCTTTTAAACAATAACTGGACAAATTGAGCTGCACATTTTGGTTTTCGATGTTTCGCTCGGCTCTGAAGTCTCCACTGGCTCCAAAAACGCCACTCAAACGGCTAATGAAAAGTGAACAAACGGCCCACGAAGCAGAAGTATTGTAGCAGTATTTGGTTTGTTCCGAGGAAATGACCCTTTACCCTAAACGAGGCGTTTAATGGACTGTGACAAAGAGGGAGAGACCTTCGCGGGAAGTCTCCGTTAACCGCACTGCCAGCGAACGCGCCGCCAAACGGAGCAGCGGACGGACCAGAAACGCCTCGCAATCGCGCATTATTCGGGCCGTCTTCCTTGCACGTAATTTAAATAACGCGTATCCCGTTCTTTTTTTCTTTTACTTAAGCGAGTGTTCCCGTCTGACTCGGATGGAGCGGGGACGCATGCTTAATCAGGTTAATTGCTCACTCAGCCGAATCATAAAGGAAACCTAATGAGATTTATGGCTCGACTGATTATTAAGTTTCCCGCGGATGGGATTACTCACCGCATTTACAGACATTTGAATGCACCTGAGACTGAGAAGGGATGGTTTTCATATGTGCTAAGGCGTTTATTCTACATTTATACTGTAAACGCTGTTATTATATGTTATAGTACTCTTAATTAAGTCAAAGTTTTGGTTCCTTTTCCGACGTGAGCGAGCGAACAAGGGACGAAAACCGTATTTGAACGTTTGTGTTTCGTGCAGCTTTCGTGTTTTCTCGAGTCCGTGATCTTGTTTGTGTTTTTCCTTCCAATTACGTTAACGTTGAAACTTATTGCGTCCGGACAGTTGCTCTTACTTCAAGTGCCCCCTACAGGTTGGGCGACCGGTTTGAACTAAAATGGAGTTAAGATAAAAAATAGATTAGAAACTTATACACATTTTACCCCAGAATAGCTCATGTTTTAAGTTTGAAATGTTACTTCCTGTTTGTAATTCATGACATCACAGTAGGAAATTACCCAGCAAACACTGGGCCAAAATTATATTGTAATTTTGAATTTATTTTTTTTTACTGACAAATGAAAATGTATGAAAGTGTCTTTATTTTGTTGAATTAATGTTTAGAGAGTCCAAAAAGTTGTTTCTTTGGGGAAATTCTGCGTAAACTTTGAGTGTGATGTCACTTCCTGTCATTTTCTACAGATTTGTCTCCACAAATACCTGCTCGATTGGTGTAAAAGTATCATTTATACGTACAACAGGTACAAACACGATATAAAAACGATATAAAAACGCACTTCCAGCAGTAGTTTCCGCTGAACAATGAAAAGTTCCGAAGTGAAAGAAAACGGTGCCGTGCCGGCTTTGGATTCAAGAAGAAATTAATTTTAATACTCAAGTGAAAGACCTCCAAACCCACTCAGTCGAGATCGGCCCGTGCTTGAGATACCGATAAAGTACGCGTCTCCCGGTGAATCTAAAGTTGTAGGACAAGAGCGCCTTCTGCATTTGTACGCGGCGCAGTGTGTAAACGAGGGAGAAACGGGGGCGGGGCGGGGGGGGAGATAAGGTCCCGGCATTTTTTATTTATTTATTTTGACAGAGATTGATCGAAGACGCGGCGACGGGGAGCGCTCACTCTGACGCCGAGGTTCCAGGTTTTCTCGGGACAGGATTAAAAGACGTTTCCGTTCGACCGAGCGGGGAATGTCACCGTAGCGCCAAAACCTTGTCTACTGCTGTTGCATATCGTAGGTAATTATGTACTTTTTTAAAAAACATCGCATGCCAGGGTTTTGCCAGTTTTTGAAGGTTTTGCCAACACGCCAACGCTTCATCAAAATTTGGGTTCGCGCAAAATCTCCACAAATCAAGATCTGTGTCAATAATGAGTGAAATGACTGCCCTATTAGACTTTTGTGGAAAATAAAATGCTAAAGGCTTCACCAACATCTGACAATCCAGTGCTAGAAACCAACCACTAACTCGGAATCAAACCAGGTCTAAATCGAGACCAAACCAGGTCCAAAGTGGAATTAAAAACGGACTGAACCAGGACTAAATCTAAACTAGTACCAACAGAGAATTAAAACAGTAAACAGTACATCAATATGTTTTTGAATATTTGGAAGATGGATCACGGGCCGGATCAGATCATTTGGAGGGCCTGATCCGGCCCCCGGGCCTTAAGTTGAATAAACCTGTTGTGTACGTTCGAAACCAACACGATCACGTCAGCTCGTCATCGGTCGTACGACGGTTCACCCCCGTCTCCACAATCACAAATCGGCCAAAACAGGCAAGATGAGAGGCAAGATTTTTCGGAAAGACTTACGCAAAATGAAAAGCAAAACAAAACGCACGAGTTTGTGTGATGAGGACGAAGAAAATAAGTGTAAAAAGCCTAATGTAAGACAGGTGGTTGCACGGTGACTGGAAAATATCATGTCATTTAGATTGTAAGGCTTGTTTTTGTTCAATGAAGGCAGTTTTAGCTTCCCAAAAAAATCACTTTCAGGCTCTAATTCACTGCAGGTGCTCCTTAGACGTCTTACAACCGCACCGTGAAATCCGAACCCTTCCCGACTCGCTCTTAAATACCTCCAAAAACATTCAAATCAGACACCAAACGCACCTTTTTGTGGCTTTTTCCCGTGCTTTTTCAGCGCCCCAAAATCTAAACGCAGACGCTAGCTAAACACCGCGTAATTGCCGCGACCCCGCGCTCGACCCGGCGCGGCTGCCGTGAAGGGCGCTTAGCTTGAATTTTCCTCCGTCAAAGGAACCAAAATAATGGTCTTTGACGGCAGGTAGCGCGTCCCCGGCGTTCAGGTGGCCGCCGCGGCGTGACGGACGGCGCTTTTTTTTTTACGTCGCCGCGTTTCCACATCGCCAAGTCGAAGGAAAGAAAAAGTGGCGTCAATTAGCAACGCGGGAATTCGCTATTGGAAAAACACACAGACGTCGGCTCGCATCGCGGCGTGCGGCTCGAGGCAGGAGCGTTTAGGCGGAAAGTGAAAAGGCGGGAAAAGAGATGGCGTTTGATGGACAGGTTTGTGTGAACAGTGTCATTTTTGTGTCGATCTGAAATGGTTTAAATCCCTGTCGTTCTCCGATTTGGGTTGGTCCGGTTTCATTTAAATGTCTTTAAAATATATATTATTTACATTTTTTATTTTTATTTTTAACACAAAAACAGACAATAATAATGATAATAATAATAATGATAATAATAATGATAATAATAATAATAATGATGATGATGATAAAATACAAAATACAAGACCAGAGAAAAGCAAATATGATTGAAAATAAGAATTAAGAAAAAAAAAAAAAAAAAAACGCTTAAAAAAAAGGGGCAGAAAAGTGTCTTCTTTTAAATATCATTCAATGCTTTTTTTTAATCTGATCATTGTATGTTCAGGACAAAAAAGGGAAAACGCTTCTGCCATGAGTCATTACGTGACAAAAATACAATAAAAAGAAACATGGGTTTCAGAACTATGAAACCATTTAAAACAAACAATTTAAAATCTGTTTAATGGGAAAACTTTCTTGAAATGTTGTCTTTAACCGAAAGCAGAAACCCATAAATGGAGAACCTTCATCAATAATCAAACGTGAGATGAAACTAAATAATGTTAGCGCTGTAAATCAGATGAACAATGTGTTTTCCACTCAAACGCTCTGATTTATGGCCGTGCTCGGAGCTTCTCTCCACCTGTTTTCTCATTTAGTCTCAAACATAATTACACTCTCCTCGTGCTGCTGTGGCCTGTTAGCGTTAGCCCGGATCCGCGGCGCTCCCTCCATCACTCACGCGTATTCCAGTCGATTCTGTTGTGACGTTTGCAGTAGAGCTCCTGCACATGTGGCCACGCTCTCCCAGCATGCACCACAAACTCCACTCTGCTGTGATGGAAGCGGAACGGCGTCGGAACTGATCATTGAACTTTTTCACACTTCCAGAGATTGTGGATTCTTTTTGTGCATGAAAATGTACAAATGATCGTGAGCAGAAGAAAGACTTTTACAGGACTGTAACCAAACTGGATGGACGTTAAGTCCATATACTTCCTCCAGCTCCTCCTGAGGTTCTCCCTGGCCACAGAGAGATGTAGTCCCAGTGTGTCCTGGATCTTCCCTGGGGCCTCTTCTCTGTGATAAACAACAACCTCAGAGCCCTCAGCCTGGGTGATGGACGACCACCTCAGAGTCCTCAGCCTGGGGATGGACGGGTCCACCTCAGAGTCCTCAGCCTGGTGATGGACGGGTCCACCTCAGAGTCCTCAGCTGGTGATGGACGGGTCACTCAGAGTCTCAGCCTGGGGATGGACGGGCCACCTCAGAGTCCTCAGCCTGGGTGATGGACGGGTCCACCTCAGAGTCCTCAGCCT
Organism: Chaenogobius annularis; assembly: GCA_015082035.1. Taxonomy (NCBI): domain Eukaryota; kingdom Metazoa; phylum Chordata; class Actinopteri; order Gobiiformes; family Gobiidae; genus Chaenogobius; species Chaenogobius annularis. The sequence continues at coordinate 23,931 of BJKM01000229.1, forward strand.
GGGTGATGGACGGGTCCACCTCAGAGTCCTCAGCCTGGGTGATGGACGGGTCCACCTCAGAGTCCTCAGCCTGGGTGATGGACGGGTCCACCTCAGAGTTCTCAGTCTCTGCTTTCTCTTCTGGAGACGTGACGGTGGGATTGAGGAGGTCCTCAAAGTATTCCTCCCACCTCTGAAACATCCCCAGTCGAGGTCACCAGATCTCCACCCGCACCATCAACATGTTGGTGAAGCCCTGCTTCCCTTCTTGAGGCGTAGGACAGTTTGCCAGACTTTCTTTGAGGCCGACCGATAGTCCTCCTCCATGCCCTCCTGAACTCTTCCCGTCCCGGGTTTATGCCTCTGCGACAGCACGAGCTGCAGTGCACTTGGCAACCTGACAACACCTGACAAACCTGACAACACCTGACAACACCTGAAACACCTGACAACAAGCCAAAGAGTGGGCAGGACTAATTCTTCAATATATTTTGATGACATCATGCAGAGGAATGAGGCAGTGGATGTCAATATATTGGCCAAAATGTAAGAAATTCTGGTGAAGACCGTAGAGGGCAGCACTGAGCCTCTAAATCATAGGTGTCAAACTCTGGCCCGTGGGCCAAATTTGGCCCGCAGTGTAATTATATTTGGCGAGAGGCTATAACCAAATGACTACTAGGGCTTGGCGCGCCGGTATTATACAGCGCATTCATTCATCGTTACTACTACAAATCCCATTATATATTGTATAGTAATAAGTGTTGCTTGTTCCATATTCAATGTTAAAGCAATCTTGTTTGGTTCAATATTAAAAGTTTCATTTGTTCAATACTGGCCCGCGACTTTGTTCAAGTTTTACATTTTGGCCCACTGTGGATTTGAGTTTGACACCCCTGATCCAAACACCACCTCTATCAGAGTATAACGGACCACTTCAGATTATAAGAGGTGGTACTTTCACTGAGAAGCATTCAGTATCAATACCGGAAGTGTCCATAAAACATTTGTAAGTATTGTATATTGTGTTGCCGGGTTACAGGCAGTGCACACCCGACCTGCCATTCATTTCGGTCAAAAATACTGCAAAAAAGACGTTCAATCATGCGTTTTACGATGAAAAGTATGTTGGCTCAACAGTTTATTACCGAATTCCAGAGATGGAGCATAATAACCTCGGCTTCTTTGAACAAATTGACCTTTCACCTTCCAGAACACCAGAACGGTCCCATACATCAACACATACGTTCAGAAATCTAATTCATTAAACAGTTCCCTTCCCTCTCTGTTCTTGTTTGCCTTGTGGATGCTGCTAGCCGTTAGCCCAAATCGGTTACACCCCCTCCGTCACATACTTCCCTGTTGTCGCACACCGCGGAGCTCGCCTTGCTCCCGGTTTGGGTCCACCGCGGATAAAGGCGGCTTGTATTTGCCTGCTGAGAGAGAACGCTTCTGTCCCCGACGCCTTTGTTCCCAATTAGGACGTCCCGCTAAGACCTCAGCGTCCTCTGCCAAAACATTCTGGACGGCGTGAGATTTGAGCACGGCGCTGCTATATCAGTGTTTACCCATAAACGTCAGAGGAGAAAAGTAACACGTCCGACTGTTTATCTACAAAGCGACGGGCATTTTAATGAAATGGCGCTAGGCGAGGTTACATCACGGACTATTGTTGTTCTATTTTCACAAAACAACACGATAAGAATGGGACAATTCTCAACTGTTTGTGTGACGGATTAGGAAAGGTGACGAGAGGTTAGCGGGGGTTAGCGGGGGTTAGCGGAGGTTAGCGGGGGTTAAAAGCCGCCTACGTCTCCCCCTGCCTGTCTCTTACGGAGATGTGCGCCCGAATGCGCCACAATACGGCGTTGAACTCGTCTATCTGACCGGTGGCATGCGGCTGGACATTACCAGACCGAGTTACGCGGTGAGGAAAACAAAGACATACGCAGAAAAGTACGCAGAAAAGCGCTAACGTTAGCGATATATGACTGTGACCGTTTACCATGTTACACACAGCAAAGCTTTGTTGACTTTATATTCTTGGCATAAACCTTCGTCGGATTTATTGTGACAGTCACCAGCAGATGAAGTACTAGCGCCCCCTGCTGACAGTGATATTTTTGCTGATACAAATCCCATTAACTGGCATGAAAAGGTCTAACACTGGGACTAACACCAGGTCTAAGACAGTACTAACACCAGGACTAACACTAGGACTAACACCAGGTCTAACACCAGGTCTAAACCAGGACTAACACCAGGTCTAAAACAGGACTAACACTAGGACTAACACCAGGACTAACCAGGACTAACCAGGACTAACACCAGGACTAACCAGGACTAACCAGGACTAACACCAGGACTAACCAGGACTAACACCAGGTCTAACACCGGCTGTAAACCAGGACTAACATCAGGTCTCAACTTCAGAAGGCAATCAGCGAAAAGCAGAATCATTTAGGACCTGAACCCGAGACTGAGCGAGGAATTCACCGCAGCGAAGAGGGAAGAGGGAGTCTAGAACGTTCAACGACGCAAAAAAAAAAAAAGAGGACAACATGTGAAAAATCAATATATTAAGTCAGAAATAGAGAGGAATGTGTTGAGAATTAATTAAATCAATTCACAGTTCAGAAATATTACCTGATCGAAAGGTTTACGACACATCACCTTTTTCAAAATAATATAAATAATCTGGCACTTTTTCACACCATTTTTTACTCAATAAACTTGATTTAGTAATATTATCTAGGAAATTTGCTGTATTGCCCATTCTAATTACTCCCAGTTGTCTTTTGATTGATTCCTGCACATTTGAGTAAAAAGAAAAATCCTGTTTTCACCTACCCCCTATCCCCGCCCTGTACATACTTGTGACTACATGAGAAGTTACGACTCAGGCTGCGTCCGAATGTCCGCGCTATTCACCACTTAAGGGCTCACAGCGTTTTGTAGTGCTGTCCGAATGTCCAGCAGTGCACTCAAAATCCCACAATGCAACCACTGTTGAGCCGTTAAAACACTGTTAAAGCAGAACTAAGTAACATTTTCACCTTGTCGAACGTCTTTGTAAGTCCCTGTGATGGTCATTTATGGATTTGTGTGGAGTTTTGAAGCATCTGTCATCGCCCCCTGCTGTCTCGGGGGCGGAAAACCAGCCTTGTATCATTGCCGACATCGACCTGAAGGCAACTCCTCTGAGAAACCCTGGCTCTTTTTTATATTTACCAACGTTAAATGTTTTTGCATATGATTATACTGTCTTATTATGATAAAGAAAGAAAGAAAAAAATGGAATAAAATCAAACAAAGCTAGAATAGTACATATATAACAATCTGAAGGTTCACTGATAAAGGGAAAAATACGCTTTTATACCTGTTCAGGTTTGGGAGAGTAAAACATTAGCATCTCCTCAAATATCTGGTGTAATGATGGTACGTTCTTTCACTCAAATCCGTTTGGCGTTCACCCTGAGGTCCATTATAAATAAAGCTTGTACGATGATTGTAAGTCCATAAATATGAGCGTGTCAGATGGATTTGACCAATATTTATTATGGAAATCCATTTTAATCTGGGTTTTGCTGAGTTTTTCTTCGCGCTGGGATTGAGGGCACCGCAAAGTCATCTGGAAAAAGCCCGGACCATGTCGTGATTGAGATGTTCGCACACGTGTTTGGTTCTAAAATGGCCACTTTTCAAGCATAGAAAGCACGTAAATGAAAATCCACTGCTTTTTTACGTTGAAATGTGAATCAGATCTGCAGTTTTTGACATTTTCAGGTTTTGCCCAATGCAAAACCTGAAAAAAGCAGTATACGCCTGCTTTAAATGTACATTTTAGTAGTAGTTAGTTCATTTTAATGTCATTGGACGGACAATACATGTCTGAATGTTTCTTACAAGGGACATATTATAGAAAACATCGACTTTATGAGCGTTTATCTATGTTGTGATGGCCTAAAAAATGTCACATAGTCATTTTTCAACAATAAAACAAGCAAATGACCATTGGGATTCTCAGTTCTTCAGTTTTGAACAACGATGAACCTGTTTTTATTATTAAGCCATTTTAGATCAATATTGCAGTTTAAAGTGAACAAAATGTAAAATAAAAAGCATCATGTTCTCTTTATGTCATTTCACGGACCACCGCTTTGCACTTCTCCCCAAGTCGTTTTGACTTCTACCTCTGCCTTTGTGTAACGTCGAATAACTCAGTTTCCATTGTGTCCTTCTCCGGCTCCCTCGGGTCGACGCTCTGCAGATAAAGACACTTATCACCTCCTTGTACGTCCAGCGCGTTCGTCTTTCATTACGCCACCGATCACTCCTCATTGGCTTTTCATTAAACGGACTCGTGGAAGGTCCTCGTGCGACGCTGGGGGGAGTTCGGAGCAGCTGCTGCGTCGGCTCCGCTGTAACTCATCTATCGGTCGGGATGTTAGTGACAAGACGTTTCACTGGGTCCAGAAATGAGCCCGTTTTAAGTCCCGACGTGGACTTGGTTTGATCCCGTTCTAGTCCTTGTTTAGTTCTGATCTAGTTCAGGTTTAAGTTAAGGGTTTGGTCCCAGTTTGGATTGTGAATTTGTCATTGTGTTGATTGTCATTGGTGCTTTCCAATAATGTAAAAGCGTTTTGAATCGTTAAATAAACAGGCACAATTTAAATTAAGACTCACAATGAAGTAATTATGAACTAAAAATGAACTAATGAGAGGTTCACCACCGCTGTTGGTTTCGATCTGATCGTTAGACTCGGGTTTGTGTCTGTACTTGTTTCAAACATAATTCATGACGATGACTGAACAGGGCTATACAACATCAGGCCGGGGTCCCAAATCAGGTCCCCCAAGTGATTAATCACGGGCCCCAAGCAAAAAATTCTTGTTTACTGGTTTAATTCTGGGTTAGCACTAGATTAGACCTGGTTTGGTCTTGGGTTTAGTCCTTGTTTGATCATGGATTAGTCCTGGTTCAGACCTGGTTTGGTCCCTGTCTAGTCCTGGTTCAGACCTGGTTTGGTCCCTGTCTAGTCCTGGTATTATTCTGGTTCAGTCAATGTTGGTAAAGCAATTTGTTTGTTATTGCTCACAAAAATCGAATCGGATTTTATTGTATTCACTGATTATTGAAACAGCGTTGGGATATTTTGTGCGACCCAAAATGTTGTCGTGGCTTTGGTCCTCCAAAAAATCTGGCCCTCGGGAAAATTAAATCAACAGCCCTGACATATGATGTTCAAGGATGATCTTTAGTTTGTTCAAATATTTTCAAAACTGTTTTATGTTGAATTGCTTGTTTTCAAAGAAGGTTTAACAGGATTTCCATCTGATTTCCTTACATTATTTAATGATTTAAGTCATGAATGAAGTCATCTAGGGAACATGAAAGTGATTTCTGATAAATCACAATGGACTAATGCATAAATATAGCATAAATAAAAAAGGTTCCTCTTTGCCAGGTTTTATCTCAAGGGTCTTTCTTGTTAAAATAAAGGTTAAATGTCCCCTCAGAATAAAATGTTACCAAAAAGACTAAGACATTTGACCGCTGATGGCTGTTTTTTTGCTGGGGAATGAAAAAGCAGATGTGTCCGTTGTAAAGCCTGGATTATTCATCAGTTCTCGTGACAGCATTAGTCATGAGCCGAGCCCTATAAACATGCTGATGACACAAAATGGAGGTCTATTACTGAAATAATGAGCCAATCACAGCAAATGACACCCACATCTGCCGTTTAACTCACACGGGGATTGTGCGATGTGTTCTTACAAGACTGTGACAGCTGTAACGTGCGGCGCTAGTGTTTAAAGAGGTCTCATCACACCTCAGCATTCTGCTTTTCGATTGGACAAGCTTCAGATGTAAAAAATATATCGGCGCCGTGGGACAAAATGAGACGTCGTCTGCTTCTGAAAGTTTCGAAAAGCTTTTATAAACTCGTCAAAGAGAAGAAAGTTCAGAATGCTAATGGAGAGGGAGGAATAAACTGTAATTTACTTGCGAACAATTTGAGATGAACTCATTCTGTTCTTCACGTTTGTACTTTAACGTCATAAAAATGCATGGTAATTTGTGAATAAAATTGACAATTATATAAATGTCATCAGTGTTAAATGCACTAAAGTAATGATGCATCTTGTACATTTTCTGGTCAGGTATACGCCAGCTATGTTGTCGCCTTTGCCTCTCTCCGTGGGAACCAGGCAAGTTACAGGTCAGATCTGTTGGTTGAGGCGAGTCCACTCAGAAAGAATTTGTGTTTTCGAAGGATTTTTTGAGCAATTATAAACAAATGCAAGTTAGATCCCGAACTGTGGAACTACTGTGTAGGGCAAAAGCCATTACATCTCCATGGCGGACCCCCAATCCCAAAAGTTACACAGTGCACTTTTAAAGACGATGTAGACGCTTTTCAGAACAGTGGTGTAGTTTCCAACCTTTTTTGTTGCTGTCTTGTCTTTTCCTCACACCACTTAAAAAATACGCCTCTTCGTACTTAAATCATCTTTATCATATTGAATATTATGAAATGGATGTGCAAAATCTTCCCAAAAAGCATTCTGGGATTTAAAGTTATTGCCAAAGAATTGTATATTCAAATATGATTAAATTTCACCTTCTTTTGAAATCCGACCTCGTACCCTGGTTGGGAAACACTGGTCTAAACTGAAAAGTTCAGATTTTTTTTGTGACAGAAATTACCCCGTGGAGACACATTTATTCTTATTTCTCCACAGAGGACATTATAGTCGGTGAATAATTGCAAGCCTCTGCCTTTGCCACGGCGCCCGTATCTTGAGCTTTCATCAATGTCGAAAAATGCCCCGCGATCGCCACCACGTCATCCTTTTATTCGCGCCGACGCTGCTGTAACTGCCTTGTCAAACCGCCGCCGGCAGCAGCGGCAGCAGGAGCTCCTCTCATCTTCTGTCATAATGGCCGCCGCGCGTCCCGTTTAGAGTCCAAAGTGCTGCGTAATTTAACATGAAAGTGCCGTAATGTGGCTTTTGTAGCTCCGTGTGATTAGCGCGCCGGCTCTGATCAAAGACGTGAACGTTTTTGTCCCGGTTGGAAGCGCGTCGCCGAGCAGACTCCAGCTGAGGGGAAACGTGGCTTTACAAGATGTACTAAGAAGAGCAGAACGTGAACTTTACTTACGGTTTGGTTCTGATCTAAGTTACAAATAAACAAAATATTAAGAGCTAACGCAAGTGCATATTAAGCAGAATATAAAACCAATTCATGTCTAAAGACTTTGAGGATGATGCTGTGTGTGCTGCCCCCAGTGGTAAAAGTCATTTCTGTTTTGAGTTCATGTGGTTTGTCTGCTCAGAGCTACTGTAGTTTCCACATTGTTCTAGATTGTTTGTCCTTTGGCCCATCCAAATATCTGTCTGTAAGTATTGTTATGTTAGAAGGTGACATCTTCTCTTATTCACTATCTGTAAAGGTAGTCGTCAGAGCAGGCAGAACGCATTGGGTCTGTACATATCTATGATGCCACAGCTGGTGTCAGAATGTTGTGGAAGACTGGAGGATAGCTATGGGTCCCCTGAAGCAGTAGAAAATGCTTTACTGAAGAAGCTGGAAGATTATTGTAAAAGTTGAGGTCTGCCTAAGGGGGCTCTCACGTACCAAGCAATGTCATCTCTACATCTCTTCTAGAGTCTTGCCCCATGTCAAAGAAAGAGTTCTCACAACTGATCCCTCACTTATTCTTTGAACATGGCTAGTTCTATTGACTTTGACGAAAAATGACAGTCTTAGTAAGCCAATTGTTCATACGCACACCATTTGATGACATAACCTGCCATGTCAATAGAAGATGAACAGTTCTTGGAGATCATGGATGAGTCCAACAGCTGGACCCTTCAAACCAAAAAGGAGTTACCAACAATACAGACCAGGCAGTCCAATCGCCTCAAGTCACTGTGTCGAATGCTTGATAAAAAAACAGCCCCAAAATGAAAGAACACTTTTTCAACTTCATGCAGAGAATGTTTGACTCAGGACATGCCGAACCAGCCCCCCAACTTGACAATGACCAAGAGTGTTGCTACCTACCAATATTTGGTGTCTACCATCCTCGCAAACCAACCCAAATAAGAGAAGTGTTTTGACTCAAGTGCTACCCACGAATACACCTCCTTGAACAATGTCTTGTGGAGCGGCCCCGACATGAACAACACACTCCTTGGAGTCTGTGTATGTGTTCGGAAACAGCCCTTCGCCTGCCATTGCAATATAAGGTCTCAGAAGGGCTGCTCTCGACCCTCACGATGAACACGGCGAAGAGGCCAAGCATTTGTGCTAAGGAACTTTATGATGGGCTGACATCTGTCCCCTCAGACACAAATGCTATTCTAACTGAGAAACACAAAAGAAATGCTGGCAGTTTCAAATATTTGTTTGCACAAGATAGCTTTCGACAGTCCAACAGTAATGGCTTCTTTTCCCTCCGAGGAACGTGCAAAAGAATTAAAAAACTTGGACCTTGGCACCGAGCCCTTGCCCCTACAACGTAGTTTAGGGCTCAACTGGGATTTGCAAATTGACTGCTTCACTTTTTCTGTGTCACAAGAAGACAAGCCATTTACAAGAAGGGGCATTCTCTCTACAGTTAACAGTTTATATGACCCCCTTGGGTTGGCTGCACCCATCATTATGCAAGGTAAAGCGCTCGTCAGAGAACTATGCACCGAGAACTGTGAATGGGACACTCCATTGCCCACGGAAAAAGAGGCACGGTGGAAAGCGTGGAATAACTCACTGGTTAGCTTCAACCCTACCTGAATAATGAAGCATGCACTTAGAAGTTCAACCCACCTCACTCCTCAGATATGGGATATTTTTGGATGCTATGCTACTAAAATTCACTCTCCAAGCCTAACACGAAGTCCTTGTAACACTCAAGGCAGAAGTTGCAACCATCATGAATGGCTGCCCTTTAGTACCTGTCTCATCTGACCCTGATCAGCCCGATTTGCTCACACCAAGTGCCCTTCTCACTCCAAAAATCTATCCAGTCTCCGCTCCTCCTGAGGGCTTTGATGCAAAAGACAATGGAGAAGTGCAAAGTCTTGCTGACTAATTCTGGAAACGTTGGCGAGAAGAGTATCTTGCAACACCTCAACCTAGAAGAAAATGGCAAGCAGATCAACCAAACTTGGCCTTTGGAGATAGTGTTCTCTTAAAAGACTGCCAGGTTGAGAGAAATGAATGGCCTACTGGATTAATTGTGAACACTTATACTAGCAGAGACAACCGAGCGTAAAATAGATGTACGAGTAGTCAAAGAAGGTACTCCTAAGGTATATACAAGACCTATTTCAGAAGTTGTGTTATTGTATAGTGAAGTATAGTGGTATTAGTATACCAAGCAGGGAGTGTGCTGCCCCCAGTGGTAAAAGTCATTTATGTTTTGCGTTCATGTGGTTTGTCTGCTCAGAGCTTCCGTAGTTTCCACATTGTTCCAGACTTGTCGACAGCTCAGTGACTTGCAAGAGTGTCATTTTGCCCCAAATATCTGTAAGTATTGTTATGTTAGGAGGAGACATCTTTTCTGTATACCAATTTGAGGATCTAAAAGTTGTTCTGTATGTGAAATTAGCCATGAAAAATAAAAGGCGATTAGCATTAGCTGATTATGGGATTTTCAATGCATGTTAATATCAAGCTAACCGCAAATTTTACACGTTTTTGTTGGGTGCTTTAAGCCAATGTTGTGCATTTATTATGTCATATTTACCAATAATGCATTGGTTTATCTAGCTCTGCATGTGTTATGTTCACATAAATGTAGTCACATGATTGTAATATGCATCTATTTTTGTATGTTTCAGTTTTACAATCCAAACTTCAGTAAATGTCCAAAACTGCAAGAGACTTCCTGGGTGTTTATTGCAGTAACTGTTCACTATCTGTAGAGCTAGTTCCTAAACACTAGTGGAGAAAGAATACTGTGAGTGAAAAAAGCACAAAATAAGTATGTTTTACAGAAGATACTTTTGACTTTTACTCCACTGCATGTTAGATGGTGTTGGTACTTTATTCTTCTGTATTTTTTTATTGCACTGAACACTATTAACTTTTATACCTGCTGAAATGGCCGTTGGGTCGAGTTTAGGGGTGCGTTTGAGCATCGAGCGGCCGACGCAGAAAGGTTGGACAAAGCTGAACTTTTTTGCGGCAGACGCGGTGCAGCAACCAATCAGAGATTACGCTCCGGTGACGTACCTACGCACTACCCGGAAGAAGGACCAAAGCAAACCCCGGAGCTATAAAAAAATCAGCCAGACGCAGCTCTTGGAGCAAATACTGATATTCACTCAAATCTGCGGGACCCAGACAAGCTGCCGAGCCGATTGCCTCCGTTTTTTGGACGTTGTAAAGTAAATACACCAAAGCCATTCTCTTAACCTGAACTGCCATGGGACACAACTCCTCCACTGCGCATGTGCCGCGCCTCGGCCGCGCGTCTGCTGCGGAAAGATTATGTTTTGGCAGCGCGTTCGAGGTGTCCAAGCACAGTGTGAACACCCCTTAGTAGTTCTTTTGCCGTTTTTTTGCATGTAATAAAGTAAAATCTGTTTTTCCCCAGCACAGATATAATGGAAAAGCCTCTTTTCAGGTGAAAATGAAACCACAGCATTTTCTCTGAAACTAAATATAAAGCGTTTTATTCTCAGAGAAGCAGGAAGTGTGCCGTTAGCATGCTAATGTTTCTTAGCATGCTAATGTTTCTTAGCGTGATAATGTTTGTTAGCGTGATAATGTTTGTTAGCTTTACCCGTTCTGGGCGCAGACACTCTTGAAAAGTGCTTAAAAACTAATCACGGTGAATATTTAGGACGTTTAGAAGGCATTAGGTAAGTGAGCGATACATGTGGAGCTGTGAAGAGTTTAAAATGAACTAGTTTGAACGTGTTTTTCACGTCTTAAGACATTAATCGGGTACAGAGCCTTTGCCTTATGCTACTTTTACTCTTTTGCTCTTGTTCCCCAGTAGCAAAAGTACTTCTTACTACTTTTATTTAATAATGCCAATACATGCGTTTTTGTTTTTTTTACCAAAGCCTGGATTTAAAATCTGGTTTTCCTCGTTGGAGAACTACACTTAAAAGTACTTCTGAGGCCAAAATCTACAAAGTCCCAGCTTCACAAAGAGCCCAGCGTTTTGTTTATACTTCGTTAATACTCCAAAGTCTCCAGAAACGGGAAATCCAAACTCGGCAGACTCCACCTGGCCTGAGAGTCTTCTTGCCGTGAGTCGAGTTTTCCCCTTTTTGGTTTTGTCTGAAGTTCTTCGTGTTCGCTCTGACCTCCTCCGTGTCTCTCTAATACCTGTCAGAACTTCAGCGTCGCGCGTCCGCAAACCTCCCGCTGTGGATTTACCGCAACACCGCTCAATGTCAGACGAGCGTGAGATTTAAAGCGCTCTTCTTTTTTTACGACCGCGCGGATGAACTCGCCGCACCTGAAGCCGCGAGCCAAGGTTAAAGCATAAGGAGGAACAAGCTGCCGGACTGTAACGCGCGGGATTACACGGAGCGGGGGGCTTAAACGCGGAGATGAGGTTTGACTTGCAGAAAGTGGCACGGCAGCAAAGAGGGACTTATCGACGTCGAGGTGAAGCGGCGACTTTTGATGGACGCGCGTGCAGATTTGTGAAATGGAATCGCCCCGTAAATGTCTCTTTTCGACTTCCGTAGATTCTGAACCCAACCACTAAGCCACTTCGAAAAGTATTCTTACACACAAGGCCACAGATAGCAATTATCAACCACAAGAAGGTTAAAAGATGGAGACTGAAGGCTTCTAACTAAGAGAAGATTTACAAATTAAGAACCAATTGTTTATTCTTTTTTGACATTTTGATTGGATAATGCTGCTGCCTTTGTTATGCGTTTTCAAGTCTGCGCCGTTAGATATTAGAAAAAGGTATTGTAACTGACCATTATTGTAATTTTATGTGCGCTTTATGTTTTAGCATTTGTTCGAGGTCCACATGCGTCCAAGAAAATAGAACACATCTGGGCCTAGAGTGTTTGAGAACATGTTTTGTACAGATCTAAACTACAGCGTTTCCATGCAGAATAACATGTTTTTGTTTGTTGCTTGTGGAGGAAAAATGGCAGTCTTTGCGATTCGCCAATTGCGTCCGTTTCGGTGCATTAGCGATAGCAATCTTGCCGCCTTTAATACCATCATTTCTACTCACGACTGGGCGATGAATCATTGCAGCCTTACAAATTTGAAGGATGTAAATTAACTTTGGTCATCGTGTTAAAGAAACGCTCGAGGATCCTACTGTCTCTGGTCCTTTTACAGTGTTTAAAGGAGACGCATTATGCAACATTGACTTTTAAGAGCTTTAAACCACGTTAGAATAGTTTTCCATTCTCATTTACATGTTTAAAAATACACTTCTCGCTACGGTTAAATATATAGCTATTCATAGGCACATTTATAAACAGATGCTCATGTTATCGACCACGTAGCAATGTGGCTAGTCTTTTTAGATTTTAAAGGACTCCGGAGCCGGTGTAATGCATTTTCCCTATTAGCATTAGCCCGCAAAACACTGAGCCCCACAAGGTTGTATATTAGATCCGTTGTTGTATACCTTGTACACCTGTGACTGTGTTGCTTGATCCAAAGTACCTGGCCATAAAGTACGCTAATCAACACAAATGAGGGTTTACGACATAAATCAGAGGTGGGGAAAATTGTGTGTTGGAGTGAGAGGAATGATTTGAAACTTCTATTATTGATACTGGCGCACAACATTTCTGGCATTCGCACACACTGTGCAAGTGTTAAAACAAATCCCAACAGCTGCTTTTCTTTTGAGGTGAATTGAATGCTTTTACTCCCAAGCAAACTTTATTTTTTAAACCGTTGAAAGCGTCCTCACACGTGCAACAACAGTGTGGTTTGGAAACGCCACAAACAAAGAAAAGCGAGCGCTACACAGAGGGGTTCGCACGGCTGCAGGACAGAAGGTGTGGAGCTGGCGGTCCTGGGGGACATCTATGAACACAGATCTCAGGATTTATGGATCATTCATGACCCGTTTGATCATCCTGCATTTACTTATTCAAACTTCTTCCATCTGGGACGCACACTCGCGCCTCAGCAGGAGTTTCTTCCCACAGGCAGTGATGACTTTAAAACTGCGACAGGCACTTTAACTTGTTATGTCCTTTTCTAAATGATACATTGATAGTGTGTTATCTTCTGCTCTCGGTGCTTTTTGTGTTGTTTGTGTCTCAAAAACTGCTTTCATGTCTGTATGAATGTATGAATGATAGGCACCTTGATCTAAAACATTTTTTTCATTCTGCAAATGGTAAATGAACTGAAATTATGAATAATCCAGTGAGTTTCAGCTGTTACCAACCCATCCACCACATTTAGGTGAGGTCAACGCTGCGTTAAAAGTCACTGTTGAGTGTGTAAACCTTTTGGTGTTTTATTTTAGATAATAGTGAGCGGGTAAAGCTGTCATCTGAGCTAAGGCTAACTGACTTTAAGTTGTGAAGAATCTAATGACCGCTGAGTATCCTTTTTTTACATGACACTGGTGAGAAGAGCAGATAAATCACTGAAATGTAATGAATTTGTATGCGAAGGAGCGTTTGATTTGACGTATGTCCGGGTAGCATCGCTGAGAATCGTTTTCCGTGAAGCGGCAGAAAGAGTTGCAGTTTTCTACCGGATGCCAGCGAATTTATTTACGTCGTTTTGAATCCTTATTTGCGATCTAAAATGTCCAAAATATGAACAACAATCCATGTGTGTCATAGATTTAAAAGTATACAGCAGACAAAAGCGTCGTCTTTGCTATGCGATGGCACTGATGCGGTTGTATTCATGACTTGACTGTTCTTCCAGTAAATGACCCCTCTTCCCTTGTCTTGCCTGTGTCTCCGCAGTGACAGCATGCCCAAGCGGCTGGCCCTGATCTGCTTCCTGTCTCTGGTCATGCTCATGAGCATTCTGGGAAACCTGCTGGTCATGGTGGCCGTGTGCAAAGATCGACAACTCAGGTCGGGACACCTCACACTTCTGTCGTCTCAAACTGTTTATTTCACACCTTTTTAGAATAGCCTTTGACATCTCAGCCTTGGTAAACTTTGCCATCTTATTTTCATTTTTACTTCTTGGGATGGGAAAATGATTGATAAATGCGAAGTGTCTGTGTTTGTGAAAATCTCTCTCTGAGGCCTGTTGACAGTGGAGCTTTTGACTTATCGTACCCCATTTAAAAGCCACTCTCACCAGGGTAAAGTGTTCTGTTGAAAGCATAACAATTTGGAGTTTTGGAGACCGTCCAGTTGCCCCCATCAAAACGGCACGATCAGGATTGATGGCACTTTCACTGTGGGTCAGATAAATCAATGAAATCTTGTATCTTTATCTTGTTCAGGACAGACTCAGAACATTGCTCTATAAGTCTTGTCAAACTTTTGCAAGGTTGGTTGTATTTCACTTTAACAACCTTTTCACTTCGGTACAGTTTAGACCTTGCTACGGTTTTGATTTGGTTGCATCCCTTTTTAGTCCCGATGTTGACGTGGTTTAGTCGTCTTCTAGTCTAGTCCCCTCAGCGCTTGTGGGTGCGTTGTACATGTGCTGACCACCGTTGTAGAATGACCATAATCGGATCATAACTTGGGACGGTCCAAACGCAGCCTCTAATTTGTTGCACGCGTCACACAAATATTATCGTATCATTCAGAACACGATATTTCACTTCTTTTACCTCCGATAGTTGAGTGTCCGGTGCCGTTTTCCCCCTCGTAAGCTGCCATGTTCGGTGAGACACAAACGGACCATGCGTTTCTCTGATTGGTTAATCCGCCTGTCAGTCATCTTTGTAAAGTATCGTGAAAGCGTGTGGACGTTTAACAAAAAGTGACTTAAACAAGGTGCAAACCCAATGAGCGCGTCGCTCACCTTGTTTTCGTGACGCTTTTCCAATACGCCGAAAACAGCTGCAGGCGCCTCCATGATTGTTTTTCCATCCATTTTGGTCAATTCTCTAACTGACTTTGAGTGCCGCGCAGGGAACTATACGCTTCAGCTGTTCATTACAAAACTGGAACTCAAATGAGCCTTTATGTTTAATTCAATATTCTAAATGAACTAGCTCTGGATTTAGTTCCTGTGCTGACAACTCCGTCCAGGACAGTATTTCACTTTTATTTTTTTTAATTTTAAACAAATCTAACTCTTCAAAAAGCTCTCGCCGTTGGAGGCAAACTTTCTGATGGAGGCTCAGGTTCGCCGACATGTCACAGTCAGTCCATTTACTCCCTCGCCGCTGTCTCCGCGCCTTTTTTCGCTTTCATTTTTCCATTTGTTCCACCACCGTGCACTCTCTCGCTCACACCCTCTTTCCCCCTCTATTTCTCTCTTCTCTCCCCCCTTTTTCTGCCATCTTCATTTCTCCTCTCTCTCCCTCCGCCTCTCACCTCTGCCCCTCTTTCAGTCTGATTCCCGACTGGCTTTAGTTGAACTGTCAAGCCCCCAGTTTTTTCAGTAAACATTTCTAAGGATGTAAGTTAAATGAGGTAGACTATATAACCTGTAAGTGCATCTGTCAGGTGCTTAATTCTCTTCTGGCATGAAGCAAACGCTGACGTTTCCTTTTCCCATGGTTAGAGCGAGACAAATCCACTATCGTGCCTTTATTGCATCATGAGTGTCAAAAATACCTTGAAAAAAATATGCATTCTCACTGTAAGCTGGCTCGCCTCGCCGCAGATCTGACCTGTCACGTGGCCCGGTGCCGTTTCCAGGAGGTGGATACCTTTAGTGTTGTACTGAGGAATATTCCGGACGAAGCGATACCATTGTCTTGAGTTTTTAATTGTAGTTTCTTAAATGTTTCTTGTTTCATTTTGATTTGAAAAAGAGGTTTTCGATCTCGTTTTTACCTGGTTAAATGATGGTAAATAATATATTACTAAATACATAAATAACACATAAATCTCCGTGGAGACGAGCAGGTGGCAAACCCTCCACCAGAATGTTAGTGTTTAGTTAAAAAAACAATCACGAATTAACGATTATTACTGAAATCTCGTCTAACACGTCACTATTTCTCAAGTTTGTGACCAGATTTATGTGAAATGTTACTTTCTGAATGACAAAATAAATTAAGTAAATGTGACAAAAACAGCCAGATAAAGTAAAGTTAAGTACTTAATATTTAGATGTGTGGTTTGTTTGTTTTTTACAAGAGATTGAATTAAAACCACTTCATTTTGCTTCTAAAATGGTCCCGATTATAATGTTTTTGTTTTTACGATTGCATTGTGACCTGAATAATCACGACTATCAATTAACCAAATTAATCTTGGCATCCTTAGTAGTTGCAGCACACAATTCAAGAAGAAATGAAGATGGATAACGATTAGAACGATGTACAATAAGTGGTTATTTCCTGTTGCAGGACGTGGACAGGATGAAGCGGCAGGTAAAGTCGCTTCCAGAGATGGTCCACATTGCGTTCCGTTCCAGCACGGCACATGATCACGACACAGTGCGCCTTTTAAAAATATCCCTCGATACAGCTGGCGTTTTTTTTTCTTTCTTTTTTTTCGCGCGCTTGTGTTCCCCAGCAACGAGGCGGCGTGTTAGCTAGCGCGCTATAATTGCCTCACCGCTTTGCATCTGTGCGATCGGGAAAAGGCTGGACGTTCAGGCGAATACTTTGAGCTGATCGTTGACTGTTTTTAGAGAAGGTCGCCCCGAGGTGCCCAGGGGGATGATCGGTCCCCCCTTGTTTTTCTCTGTGTTTGTTTTTTGGGACAACAAGTAAAGGTTTGAGAGACCCCAAAGTCTTTGCAACGTTTGAAAATCATACAAAGCAGCTCACGCAAACGCGCACGCAAACGCGCAGGTGTGGCGTCGCGTGGGCGTGTTTTTGCGCGCAACTTCACACAGACGAGTTTAAATGAGACACCATCGCGGTTCATTCATCGCTCGTTATGCTCATGAGTCCACCGGGAGGACGCGCCGCTTTCTCTTAACGACTGCTCATCCCGACGGACTCACGCCGAGGGACGGGCAGGAAAGCACGGCACATAAAACAGACACTGATGAAAAGAAAGGCGTGCGGGCGAGACGAGGCAGCACCGTGGAGGACAGAACTGAGTATATATAGAAGAAAAGCCATTATAAAGCAGCAAAACTTTCTGTTTACGTGCTTTTTTTTATAAGTGAACAGCTGTTTCCAAATTTTTCTGTTCCAACACACCATTTTGTCACAACCGGCCACTTCAGCTGTGTTTTTCTGAACTAGAAGAAATCAAATTCAGGTCCACGCTTGGGAAGATACATGGATCAAACGATATATTTTTTTTAAGACACAATTTGGTTCTAAGGACACATATTATGCAAAATGTACGTCTTTGAGCTTTTAACCCATTCTAATATTGTTCCTCATCACAAACACAGCTGGAGTCACATTTTGGTTCGAAAGTCCTCTCGCCTCCGAGCCTCAAAAACACTCCGTTCTGAATCTTCTCGATAACTGACGTTTTCTCGATCTGTGACGCGGCTCTGAGAATCTTCTTTATTCGGTTGAATCCCAAACGTGCCAAAATGTAAATGAACTTCTACGGTTATTTTTAGTTGCAGCTAAGGTTTAGGGTTACAGGGATGCAAATCAATACTAAAACTAGTATCGAAACATCACTTGAACAAGTATCGACACCAAAGACACAGCAAATAGGACATGGAGCTTTCCTGAATAGTTTTAGAAAGGTCTTGCTCTAAAGATGATATTGGCAGACGTAATAAACAATATCGCAATAACACCAATCCAGTCCTTTATGTCAGAAATGTACTGTTTTTAAAATGAAAATGTGGAAAAAGGCAGATTTTTCTTCATGATTTTCTTCATTTGGACTAAATAAATCGGTTTTGTTGATGTTAAGTTTTTATTTGGACAGAGATTGAGCCATGGACATATTCATTTCAATATAACTGACATGATTGTGTCAAAACGTATTAAAATATCCCAATAATATAGATATTGTCGTACTTATATCTGTGAAAATTACACGCTGACAGCTTTTTATGGTCATTGTGGGATCAAGAATCTGTATCGAGCCTTTTCCTTAGTCACAAAATCGTGTTTTAAACGTAGTAATCGTGACATTATTTGCCGTTTTACACGGGACGGGCATTCACATTCGCATTCTTTCACTGTGGGACATCAGTTCATTCCTTCCTCTCATTTCCATTTTCATCCCGTTTCTTTTTATAACCCAATAACGATTCGGATCCAATTTAAAGCAGCGGGGGCTTTCTTGCTCCTTCCCCCCCCCCACGGCGATTGTATCAAGCGCCGGACAAGTCTGAGCAAATTGAAATGGATTTACGCGCGTTTATGAATCCGCCGCTCTCCTTCCAAATGCGCCGGAGTCACATGTGTTTATTTGACATAGCGCGCATCCTTCTGCAAGACATAACGGTAACGTAATAAAGCCGTTCTGTCAGTTCCGCTTCCCTCGGTCGAAAGCGCTCAAAGCCACAACTAAAAACACAACGTCTGATGAGAGTCACGGCGGCGAACTCCAGTTTTCATCCTGAACGGGGCATAAATTATTAAAATAAAACGTCGTTAAATTTACAATGCAAAGGGAAAAGTTAACTTCCACCTCCGAGGCAAAACGGCAGGACGCATTTTGGCTTCGGGAAAACAGCTCGGAAGAGTTATATAAAGAAATGTCTCTTTATTTGGACAGCTCTTGTTTTCCAACTCTTTCACGTTTCTTCTAATTGGCGAGTTACAGGTCTCATTAATTATAAGCTTTACACTCATAGATTAACACAAACTAGTGTATGTGTACAAACACTACTGTCATCCTTATAACAAATCTTGAAACTTTATCTCTTTACAACGAGTATTTTTCCCGTATTTCGGTTCCAGAGTTTGCCAACCTTTTTTATACATAAGCGGGGTGCGATTTATACTTCAAACATCCCGGAGAGCGACTTATATGGTGACCATACTTATTATACAGCATATATCTATATTACGAGCCAGTTGTCACAATGGTTGATTTATTTTTCACACGTGACCAACCACAAGAGGAGCGCTCACTAGGCTCGTGAGCGTCTGAGAAAGGAACGAGCAGAACGAGGAATCGGCAGCGCTTCGTCCCTCTCTGCCGGAGTCTTGGTTGGAGTATGTTTTAGAAGTGACATCGAGGAAGTAATGAATTCGATGGATGAATTTAGTCGATTTGTGTAAAACTGATGCTTTGGTTAAAGCCCTGTTAGCATGTTCTTTATGCTAAGTGTCTGACGTAAACTGTAGTCAAACATGTGACGTGAACATAAACAGCACACTTCATCAATCGTTTCTTTGTCCTGCTCGCGACCAATGATACGCTATCGAAGCATGTTACTATATTAGCATTTGTAAGATGTTATTTGCAATTCGTAAGCATATCAACGCGATATATTATGTTACGTTAGAATATCACGAACAGTTTAGCTATACAGTAGTTTAGCATACCGTACAGTTAGCAAAAATCGTTAGCATTGCCATACGAACAGATCTATTCACTACATGTGTTCTCTAATCATCTTGCTTATTATGTTCTAAATTAACTTTCAAAAGATGAACATGTCTGTTCTCTACGTATATTATGGATTTTATTCGGCAAATAATTCTCCCCATAAAATGTGATATCATACTACCCCAGTGACGATATGTTTTTTTTCTTCTCTGTTATGTGGTGATTTTTGTTGGTCTAGTTGATGACTTATAACTTCCGGAGTGGATTTATATTCTCCCTGGAAAATACGGTGAACTCCACAAATCCATCCCGCAGACCCTCACTGCAGGCTTTCGGACGCTTACAAATTGCCATAAATATGTCTTTTCATTGAACACAGAGTCACTTAACTTTTCCGGTTTAAGCGAGCTGACTCCGCTCACGAAGTAAGATTTAAGGTTTCAGGTTATCTGTCCATCAGTCATGTTCTTGCTCTAGACCATGGGTACTTCTAGATTGAAAAATACTTTGAGTATGGAAGGTCAAAAGTCTCGATTCGGAAAAACAGTGTTCAGATTACTACCGTAATCGAGCACGCCACCTCGTGCTACCAAAAGTTGGATGTACGTTTAAAAGGCGGTGCATCCTGAGTTTACTTTCTTTAAAGTGGACAGAACGAGTTCCGGCTCACATGTGTCGTTTCATTTCCAATGGCTTCGGAAACATGCTAAATATTCCCGTGATTGCTTAAAGCACTTTTCACTCCAAAGATTTCTGATTACCTGTTTGTTCATTGTTGAGTTAGTCTTTGTTCATGTGCGTCTTTGTTCAGTTGCCGTTAGTGTTCAAACAGTTCGCGCTAAGACTAGCTCAGGACGGACTGGACTTGAAAGATTGCTCCACACGTTGGGAAGCGTCTCTCCTCCAGGCGCTTTGACGCTGCGGTGAAGTTGTAGCTCGCGTGATCGAAAACGGTGCGAGGACTAGCTGTTTACTGGCCAGCTGTGTTGGCAATGTGCGAGATGGACGCGCGGAAACTTGGCCGCGGCCCGGCTTTAAAGGAGAGGTCTATTTATATGAAATCCGGGGAGAGTTTTTTCCCTTGAATGCTCAGAGCGGCGTTCGCTTGAACGTGTGATGGGCTCCGACTTGTACGCGCGTTGGGAAAGATGTGCGCTTTTGTGTGGTCAAGGACGCCGGAGGGGGGTGGGGGGGGTCTGACGACTTTGGCTGTCAACTGTGCTGGAGTTCCACAGAGGGACATATGGGATTCCTGTTTTTTTGGAGGACGACATGACGGTCCTGATTTCGATTTCAGTTGATGTTTCTGTGTCTCCGCTTTCCTCACTTTAAGTAAGATAGTTTGAGGTCTTTCTTACTTCTCTAGTTTCGAATTGGACGTTCTGCCTTTTTATGAGCCGAGAGCTGACTCGAAAACTTTATTGTTCAAATGAAGACTGTCGAGCGATTATTAAGGAATTAATCGAGTAATTCACGTCATTAATATTTCAGCGTCACATATATATCGTAGAATCAATTAATCAAAATTAATGCAATGTAAATTTTCCGAAGCAGGTATTTTTGTTCAAATATACAGCCACAGAATAGGACCAATGTAAAGAACTTTATTTTATCCTGTCGTTTTTGTCACATTTAACTTTGAATTTGTGTTCAGTATAAAGTCTAATATCTTAGTTAATAATAGTCCTGATCTTAACGGTGAATATGATAAAGCAATTGTAAAGATGTCGCTGTTATTTCTTGGTACATCTCTACATCCATTCCACACAAAACAATAACTAATAATCTATGACTATATCGAGTAAGTCGTGATTACATATGAAATGTTGGATCATAACTAGTAAGGAAATGTCTTAACATGGTGATTACTTTAGAGATTATTCCACTCGGCACAATTAAAGTGCCATATAAGTGGTCTTCATCTGTTACGCTGTTTATCGCAAACGATATTTGCTACAAAAACATGTCATTTTAAAGTCTCTGCGAGTTTCATGGCTGAACGAATGCTGGAGTTTAAAACTTGTCGTTCCTCACGACGTTTTCCCTGTGACTATGGCCTGCGGATAAAGGACTAATCCACATAAGATCTTAGCGGACTCTAACTAGTTTTGGTAAAACTGGATCATGGTTCAAACATGACTGATGATCGAAATGCGTATGCAGATTTATAATCGATCATGAGAACTCCAAGAAGACAAAAAAAAGATGCCTTTCGTTTGATCCGAAGGTAACTTTTTTTTTGTCAAGCTCCAAAGTCACAACATGCGATTGTGTTCACACTAGGAGGGCTTTTCAAAATATGTTTGAAATACTCAATATTCACAACAGAAAGCCAAGAAAATCCATGAAACAGAGGGAAGAGGGGAACACGTCCAGGTACCCAGCCACAGGTCAGATTTAAGGTTATATAATAATAATAATAATAAATTAGAAGTTCAAGGATACTTTCTGCTAAACCCGTTCAGTCTATTCTGTTCAGGATCTTGATTATTGGACTAATCGCCCGAAATAAGAGATCAAAAGGCAAAAGAAGCTCAATTAAATGAAAGTATGTATATCGCACGATTGGAGGCAGGGGGCGCCATCTGCCCAGGAGAGCGCAAAAAGAGCTCTGGCCTTACTGGTGTCTACAAAATGAAAAACCGATAACTCATGTGGCTGTTTCCTTGCTCCGTACTTTTACTTACTCGCGCCAGCACGCAAACATATAACAGTAAATGCTCCTCTCTGGTTGTTCCAGGCTCGTGAGCTCAACTCAGCGTCTTTTTACTTCTTTTTTTTATTTAACTTCTCTGTAAACCATAATTATTATCCTACCTTTTGTACCAAAAAAACTATAAAGCTTTTTTATGGCCTGTTGGATGCCACTAACTAGAAAGTAATTTCCGGCGCTGTCCTATTGGCGTTGGCACGTACACACTCGCTTCCTCAGATCTTTGATTTTTAATGTCTTACTTATTGGCGTTTGTCAGCCTTTACCAAATAATAGGCGCTTATTGCAACAACGAACCCCCAAAACCACGCCAGAGTTCATGTGTTACGCGTGGCATATCCATGTTCGTAGACCTTTGTAATAGAAATTCAACACTCGCAAGCTGCACAAATATATCCAAATCATCCCACAACTCCTGGTCCACACTTTGACGAATACTGTTCGACGACGATTGCACACTTTGAGAAACTGTTCACGACGCTGCAATTCATTCACAAAAACTGTGCCATTTAACCTTGGAAATACTGTATATATATATATATATATATATATATGTATATGTAGGCCCGCTCTCACCGCTTTACCGTTTACCATGCATCTTGTATATTTATAGTGTTTATCTGCGCCTTCGGAAGACTGTGTTCGAGGAAAAATTGTAGCTGTAAAAATAAATGGTAACTTTTATAGTAAAGTTTGTCTTCTTTATCGGGGCTGCAGTTTTTGGGGGAACGGAGGAGGAGGAGCTGACAGCTGCAGGGAAAGATTACGGCAGAAGCGGCTTTTATTTCAAGAGTCTGAGGCCGTGTGGGCGGGAGGTCAGGACAAGACGAACCAGCAGTTTTGACAGCAGTTTGTTTGGTGATTTAATTCTTGTTTATACATGTAGATTCAGCCTTGACAATGGCGTTGGCATGACTGAATGGTTGCCCACCAAGTTGAAGGTTTCGTTCTCTGGTCCGACACCATTTTGTTGTTGTGTTTTTGGGCCGTGTGAATGTTGTTAAGCTGTGGTTAAAGTGGGACTATGAGGAAATATTGTAGTTTGATATTATATATGACTATAACACAGATGTTATAGTCGAGTTCTGGACTTGTTTTTGGGACTCCTGACTCGACTGGAACATATTGACTAATGATTCAACTCGGACTCGGCATTTACTTAACTTGAGGTCCAGGTTAGAAGACTCGCACTTGGACTTGTTCACCAAGAGCTCGGACTCGCACGTCAACAACTCGGACTTTTACACCAAGAACTTTTACAAAAGCAACTCAGACTTGTTCCCCAAGAACTCGGACTTGGACTCAGACTTGTACACCAAGAACTCAGACGTACACCAAGAACTCAGACTTGGACTCAGACTTGTACACCAACAACTCGGACTTGGACTCAGACTTGTACACCAAGAACTCGGACTTGGACTCAGACTTGTACACCAACAACTCGGACTTGGACTCAGACTTGTACACCAAGAACTCGGACTTGGACTCAGACTTGTACACCAACAACTCGGACTTGGACTCAGACTTGTTCCCCAAGAACTCGGACTTGGACTCAGACTTGTACACCAAGAACTCAGACGTACACCAAGAACTCGGACTTGGACTCAGACTTGTACACCAACAACTCGGACCTGGTCTTGGTCATAGTTACAAATAACTTTCATAGTGCGTTCTGCTGCAGACCTCTGTAAGTCTGCCTTTAAAGCTGAACCAAGCAACATTTTCACCTTGCTGAACGTCTTTGTAAGCCCCTGTGATGGTTAAATGTATTTTCGGGGGGTTTGAAGTGTCCGTCGTCGCCCCCTGCTGTCTGAGCGGAAAACCAGCCTTGTAACATGTACATGGCTGAAGACAACTCTCCTGAGAAACCCTCGCTCTTTTTCATATTTACCAACGGTAAATGTTTTTGTATGTGATTATATATATATGGATTATATATATGTGTCTTATTATGATAAAGAAAAAACAGTTTTATGACCATGTATTTTCAGAAGAAAGCTGCGGGGGGCATTTAAGACATTTTTCTGAATGATTTTGAATTCAAAGTCAGTTTAAGGCCGCCAGAATTCAAATTAGGGCCTCTGTGTGAGTTTAATGGCATGATTTTAATGACTTGGACTTGGATTCAAACTTGCACTGCGAGACCTTAAGACGGACCAGGAAAACGCCCATGGAGCTCTTGGGGACCTGGCCAAGACCATTTACACTTTACAAATACAAAAAATCATTATATAAACGTTTAAAACCAGAGACAAAGCACAGCCGTCATAGGCAGATTACACTATTGCCCTGGTTTCTCAGGAAGTTCATGTTCACGACTTAAAAGCACTGGAAGATGGAGTCCTGTTGTCTTTTTAGCAACAACAAATGAAATGTGTTCCAAGAAACTAGATCAGGCCGTCCAATAACCGGCCGACGAGTTGTAGAAGAAGTAGAAGAAGGAGAAGAAGGAGAAGAAGGAGAAGAAGTAGAAGAAGAAGTAGAAGAAGTAGAAGTAGTAGTAAAAGAAGAAGTGGAAGTAGTAGAAGAAGTAGAAGAAGTAGAAGAAGTAGTAGTAGTAGAAGTAGTAGAAGAAGAAGTAGAAGTAGTAGAAGAAGTAGAAGAAGAAGTAGTAGAAGAAGTAGAAGTAGTAGAAGAAGTAGAAGAAGAAGTAGTAGAAGAAGTAGAAGTAGTAGTAGAAGAAGTAGTAGAAGTAGTAGTAGAAGAAGTAGAAATAGTAGTTGAATTAAAGCGCGTTAGGAAGTCAAGTGCAATGCTGTATGCGCATAATGCATTTCTCCTTCAACGTATTAAAATGAGATATGACAGCGAAGGGGAAGCGTCTGGCAGCACGAGGGTGAAAATGCAGTCATTGGCAACAAAGAGTGACTGAATGACTTACAAATAGAGCAGCTGAAAATGTGGACGTCAAGCGCTGAGATGATTCTTCTGACTAAAGTACATCACGGTAAACCCAGGAAATAGCGACGTTTGTACGTTCACTGCGTTCATTAAGATGAGGTTTATGAAGTCATGATGGTTTTTTCTCAAGAAGAGAAACATTTACGAGACTTCAGTCAGTGAAGTTATTTACAAATTGCAAAAATGGTTCTAACGTTCCTTTGACCAGGACTAAACCAGGAACTATATGGGAACTTGTTTGTTTACTGGCGAAAGGTAAGTTCTACAGGCTTAGCGTTGTTTACTTCAGTGAAATATGTCTTTACCGAAGTCACAAATGAAGACAATTGGTTTGGATTCAGAGGTTCTTTAGACCTGTCTCAGTCCTGGTTTAGTCCTGGTCTAGTGTTGTTTTTAAAGGTTCTTCCTGGTCTGAGGTTCTTAGACTTAATTTACTCCTGGTGAAGTCCTGATTTAGTTCTGATTTAACTCTAGTTTAGTCCTGTTTTCGTGCTGGTTTAGTCCTAATTAAGACTTGGTTTAGACTTGGTTTAGTCCTGGTTAAGTCTTGTTTAAGTCATGGTTAAGACTTAGTTTAGTCCTGATTAAGGCTTGGTTTAGTCCCGGTTAAGGCTTGGTTTAGTCCTGGTTAAGTCTTGGTTAAGTCATGGTTAAGACTTAGTTTAGTCCTGATTAAGGCTTGGTTTAGTCCCGGTTAAGGCTTGGTTAAGTCATGGTTAAGACTTAGTTTAGTCCTGATTAAGGCTTGGTTTAGTCCCGGTTAAGGCTTGGTTTAGTCCTGGTTAAGGCTTGGTTAAGTCATGGTTAAGACTTAGTTTAGTCCTGATTAAGGCTTGGTTTAGTCCCGGTTAAGGCTTGGTTTAGTCCTGGTTAAGGCTTGGTTAAGGCTTGGTTTAGTCCCGATTAAGGCTTGGTTTAGTCCTGACTAAGGCTTGGTTTAGTCCTGGTTAAGGCTTGGTTAAGGCTTGGTTTAGTCCCGATTAAGGCTTGGTTTAGTCCCGGTTACAGGCTTGGTAAGTCATGGTTAAGACTTAGTTAGCCCGATTAGGCTTCGGTTTTAGTCCTGGCTAAGGCTTGGTTTAGTGCCTGGTTAAGGCTTGGTTAAGTCATGGTTAAGACTTAGTTAGCCCTGATTAAGACTGGTTATGTCCTGGCTAAGGCTTGGTTTAGTCCTGGTTAAGGCTTGGTTTAAGTTCATGGTTAAGACTTAGTTTAGCCCTGATTAAGGCTTGGTTTAGTCCTGCTAAGCTTGGTTTAGTCCTGGCTAAGGCTTTGGTTAAGGCTTGGTTTAGTCCTGATTAAGGCTTGGTTTAGTCCTGGCTAAGGCTTGGTTTAGTCCTGGTTAAGACTTGGTTTAAGTCCTGGTTAGGCTGGTTTAGTCCCGATTAAGGCTGGTTTAGTCCTGATTAAGGCTTGGTTTAAGGCTCTGGTTTAGTCCCGATTAAGGCTTGGTTTAGTCCCGGTTAAGGCTTGGTTTAGTCCTGTTAAGACTGGTTTAAGTCATGGTTAAGACTTTAGTTTAGCCCTGATTAAGGGCTTGGTTTAGTCCTGGCTTAAGGCTGTGGCTTTAGTCCTGGTTAAGGCTTGGTTTAGTCCTGGTTAAGGCTTTGGTTTAGTCGCTGATTAAGGCTTGGTAGTCCTGGTTAAGACTTGGTTTAGTCCTGGTTTAAGGCTGGTTTGTCCCGGTTAAGGCTTGGTTAACTCATGGTTAGAGACTTAGTTTAGCCCTGATTAAGGCTTGGTTTAGTTGGCTAAGAGGCTTGGTTTAGTCCTGTAAGGCTTGGTTTTAGTCCCGTTAAAGCTTGGTTTAAGTCATGGTTAATGACTTTAGTTTAGTCCTGATTAAGGCTTGGTTTAGTCCTGGTTAAGGCTTGGTTTAGTCCTGGTTAAGACTTGGTTCAGTACAACTCCTGATTTAAAGGACACATTTCTTTAGCTTTTAACAGTGTTCTAATGTTGTTCCCTCATCAAAAACACCAGGACTTGTGTTTAGCTTGTTTCATTAATCCTCTTTACTCAGAAAACACTCAGTCTCAAATTTCACAAAAGTTGTGACATTAAATGTAGAGTTGTGAAGACCTCCTGTGCTGTTTATTACATGCTTATTACAACTGCGTGCTTGTATTAGCATTACGTGTCGGGGCAAGCTAACTTTTGTTTATTTCCCTCTGCTGCCAGTTCTACATCGATTACTGAACTCTGTCTTTTCTGCGGTCACTTGGGCTCATTAAGGTTTCTTTGTAAACAATACTAATCTGCATTTACACTCATTTTAGATTTGTCTCTTCTCTTTCCTTTGCCATAACTTCTTTTGTCCGTTTCGACGCGGATCCATTCTTCTAAAGGCTTTTCCAAGCGCTTCCTCTGGTTGTTCAGTGATTCATCGCACGGGGTCCCGCTCTCCAGCACAAACAGCCCATAAATGATTAAGGGTCATTAATATACCAACTGTGTTTTCCTGTCCTGTCAGCTCCCGGACAATGTTCCGACTGTGTGGACATTACAGAGTCCGCTCATCAGCCGTGACCATCCCCAAACAGTAATGACAACACTTTGTATTTAAAGTTTCATGAGCCCATCAGAGGGGCTTTAGACCGGTTTAGACCAGTTTAGACCTGGTTTAGACCTGGTTTAGACCTGTTTAGGCCTGTTTAGACCTGGTTTAGACCTGTTTAGACCTGTTTAGACCTGGTTTAGACCTGTTTAGACCTGGTATAGACCTGTTTAGACCTGGTTTAGACCTGTTAAGACCGGTTTAGACCTGGTTTAGACCTGTTTAGACCGGTTTAGACCGGTTTAGACCTGTTTAGACCTGGTTTAGACCTGGTTTGCACTTGGTTAGACCTGGTTTAGACCTGGTTTAGACCTGGTTTGCCTGGTCACCTGGTTAGACCTGGTTTGCACCGGTTTAGACCTGGTTTAGACCTGGTTAGACCTGGTTTAGACCTGGTTTAGACCTGGTTTAGACCTGTTTGCACCTGGTTAGACCTGGTTTAGACCTGGTTTAGACCTGGTTAGCACCTGGTTAGCACCTGGTTAGACCTGGTTAGACCTGGTTAGCACCTGTTTAGACCTGGTTTGCACCTGGTTAGACCTGGTTAGCACCTGGTTAGACCTGGTTTAGATCTGGTTAGCACCTGGTTAGACCTGGTTTAGACCTGGTTTGCACCTGGTTAGACCTGGTTTAGACCTGGTTTGCACCTGGTTAGACCTGGTTAGACCTGGTTTAGACCTGGTTTAGACCTGGTTAGACCTGGTTTGCACCTGGTTAGACCTGGTTTAGACCTGGTTTAGACCTGGTTTAGACCTGGTTAGACCTGGTTAGCACCTGGTTAGACCTGGTTAGCTCGGTGACGATGCAGTTCAAACTCGACCCCTGATTCTGAATCCCAATTTGCCGCGATGATGATTCAAAAGGCTCTTTTTGAAGTCAAGGTTTGAGACCCTTAAGCACAAAACACCAGAACGTTCCTTTTCCAACACTGAGGTCTTTTAGAAGTTCTGATCAAGCTCGAGATCCGTTTGAAACTCTTCACAAAAGGTCCGGTTCTTGTCTTGCTAATGTGATATTTTTTAGTACTAATACTTAGTTCTAGTTTTAGCACTGATTATGATTTGATTTGTACTACTTTTAAACCCAGAAGTAAAAGTTCAGGCGGCGCTCGGTTCTCTGCGTTGTTTCGCCCGAGTTTCATTTTGCTCTGTGAGAACTACAAGTCCAAAACGAATGTTCACGTTGTGCCAAGAGTTGTGAGAGCGAAGAACTCGTTTAGAATGGATATTTCCTTCTTTCACGGTTTGAAAGTCACAGAGTTAAGTCCTGGTTTAGTGTCGCTATGGTCAGTATCAGACGCTCTTTAGACCTGTCTCAGTCCTGGTTTAGTCCTGGTCGAGTGTTGTTTTTAACGGTTCTTCCTGGTCTGAGGTTCTTAGACTTAATTTACTCCTGGTGAAGTCTTGGTTTAGTCCTGACTAAGACTTGGTTCTGACTAAGACTTGGTTTGGTCCTGATTAAGACTTGGTTTAGTCCTGATTAAGACTTGGTTTAGTCCTGATTAAGACTTGGTTTGGTCCTGATTAAGACTTGGTTTAGTCCTGACTAAGACTTGGTTCAGTCCTGACTAAGACTTGGTTCAGTCCAGACTAAGACTTGGTTTAGTCCTGATTAAGACTTGGTTTAGTCCTGATTAAGACTTGGTTTGGTCCTAACTAAGACTTGGTTCAGGCCTGACTAAGACTTGGTTCAGTCCTGACTAAGACTTGGTTCAGGCCAGACTAAGACTTGGTTCAGGCCTGACTAAGACTTGGTTCAGTCCTGACTAAGACTTGGTTCAGGCCAGACTAAGACTTGGTTCAGGCCTGACTAAGACTTGGTTTAGTCCTGACTAAGACTTGGTTCAGTCCTGACTAAGACTTGGTTCAGGCCAGACTAAGACTTGGTTCAGGCCAGACTAAGACTTGGTTCAGTCCTGACTAAGACTTGGTTCAGGCCAGACTAAGACTTGGTTCAATCCAGACTAAGACTTGGTTCAGGCCAGACTAAGACTTGGTTTGGTCCTGATTTAGTACAGACAACTCCTGATTTAAAGGACACATATTATGCAAAACTCACACTTGTTTTATTAATCCTGTTTACGAGGTCCTCTCCCTCTGACCCTCAGAAAACACTGGGTCCCAAATATCCCAGATCTGTGACATCAGAGGTAGAGATCTGAGGTCTCCTGTGCTGTTTGTGAGTCCTTCACTCTTCACCAGACTCTGATTTCTCGTCTCAAATCACGTTTATTACAACTGCGTGCTCAGATTAGCATGTCGGGACTAGCTAGATGGTAGACGGGAATCCCCCCCTGCTGCCAGTAGATGGAGTTCTAACGCCAATTCCTGATGAGAAACTTCTGACTCCTGAGAGAAAGTCACGTGTGGTTTTCAAATACATACATTATTTTAGCTTCCAAAACAGGAGATCTCAAAGTAAAGAGCACATTTAAAGGCCAATAACAATCAAAATCATGCAGAATACGTGTCCTTTAATGCGGCTCCGGTTGGTTGTTGTTTCTACACCGACTTGTGATGTGTGTGCGGACCGATGAGTGGTCCGACACCGACGCGCAGACCTCTCCCGCTCTCTTTCGTTCTCTTTCTGTTTGACATTTCGCGGTTCACTTTCGGCCGCGTCCACCTCAGCGGCCCAGAAGACGGATGCCCCTCGCGCCCCTGTTTTCTCTGTCCGCGCCGGTGAAAAATCGAAGTCTCGACTCGCGTCCTTGCTTCTGTTGGAAACCCGCGCTCGCCGTTTCTCCGCCTTCTGCTCGGAACTGGCCCTGATCCCGCAACAACCTCCCGCGCGAGAAACACAAGAAAAAAAAAATTAAATAAAGCTTTAATCATTTCTGAGGGCGTTCGGGGTCCAGCTGTGCAGGAATGTGTTCTCATAGCAACGTCATAGCAACGAGAGACACACACAGGAGAGTTTTGATCCAAACTTAACCTGGTGTATTTCACATAAGACTGGACAACATCTTATGGCATTAACCTCAGCGTATGAGCGTCCATGTCGTGGGGAGGATGGTTTTAAACTAAAACAGCTAAAACACTGAATGTGACGC
Organism: Chaenogobius annularis; assembly: GCA_015082035.1. Classification (NCBI taxonomy): domain Eukaryota; kingdom Metazoa; phylum Chordata; class Actinopteri; order Gobiiformes; family Gobiidae; genus Chaenogobius; species Chaenogobius annularis. The sequence goes on from BJKM01000229.1 coordinate 54,684, forward strand.
TTATAATGGGATTTGAACAACCGGGAACTAAACCAGGACTAAACTGGAACTAAACTGGGACAAAACTGGAATTAAACTGCAATTAAACAAGGACCAAACTGGGATTAAATTGGGACTAAACTGCGACTAAACTGGGACAAAACTGGAATTAAACTGGAATTAAACTGGAATTAAACTGGGACAAAACTGGAATTAAACTGGAATTAAACTGGAATTAAACTGGGACCAAACTGGGATTTAACTGGGATTTAACTGAGACTAAACTGAGACTAAACTGGGACTAAAAAGGGACGAAACTGGGACATAACTGAGACTAAACTAGTACTTAACTGGGACTAAACTGAGACTAAACTGGGACTAAACTGGGACTAAACTGGGATTTAACTGGTATTTAACTGGTACTTAACTGGGACCAAACTGGGACCAAACTGGGACCAAACTGGGACATAACTGAGACTAAACTAGTACTTAACTGGGACTAAACTGGGACTAAACCGGGATTTAAATGGGACTAATCTGGGACTAAATTGAGACTAAAATGGGACTAAAATGTGGATATCGATATGGTTCTCCAAATATCAATACTACCTGATTAGATGAGTTTTATTTTCCTGTAGGGAAATTCGCCCTCTGCATTTGACCCATCCTCAGGAGCCTCGAGGCCAGGACTCGTAAAACAGATCTCCAAATCTCCATGAAACTGCTCTGGTTAAACAAATGAAAATAGCATGTACATTTCAAAGATTGTGGTGCATTTCCGACATGTCAGTGGCACTGGCTCATTGTTTTGTGTCAGACACTGTTTTTCAGCAGCAGATTGGACTGATCCATCTGTTTGTCATGTAGAACCCAATGTAGAACCTGGTTTGACCAAACCAGGACTAAACCAGGACCAAACTGTGCCAAATCAAGACTGCGCCAGGTCTAAATAAGGACCAAATCAGAGTTAAACCAGGACTAAACCAGGGCTAAACCAGGGCTAAACCAGGGCTAAACCAGGAATAAACCAGGGCTAAACCAGGGCTAAACCAGGACTAAACCAGGGCTAAACCAGGACCCAAACAAGGACCAATCTAGGGCTAAACCAGGACTAAACCAGGACCAAACTGTGCCAAATCAAGACTGGGCCAGGTCTAAATAAGGACCAAATCAGAGTTAAACCAGGACTAAACCAGGGCTAAACCAGGACTAAACCAGGACTAAACCAGGGCTAAACCAGGGCTAAACCAGGACTAAACCAGGGCTAAACCAGGACTAAACCAGGACTAAACCAGGGGGCTAAAACAGACTAAACCAGACCCAAACTGCTGCCAAATCAGACTGCGCCAGGTCTAAATAAGGACAAAATCAGAGTAAACCAGGAGCTAAACAACCAGGGCTAACCAGCTAAACCAGGACTAAACCAGGACTTAAACCAGTGCGTAAACCAGACTACCAAGTAAACCAGGACTAAACCAGGGCTAAACCAGGGCTAAACCAGGACTAACCAGGCGTTATACCAGGAGCTAACACCAGGACTAAACCAGGGCAACAAGGGCTACAGGGCTAAACCAGGCTAAACCAGGACTAAACCAGGGCTAAACCAGGACTAACAGACCCAGGCCAATCAAACGGCCGAATAAGGACAATCAAGTTAAACCAGGGACTAAACCCAGGGCTAAGACCAGGGCTGAAAACCAGGGCTAAACCAGGCTAAACCAGGACTAAACCCAGGGATAAACCAAGGACTAACACACAGGGCTAACCAGGACTAAACCAGGGCTAAACCAAAGACTAACAGACTAACAGTAACCAGACCCGCAACTAGGGCTTAACCAGAAAACCAGGACCAAACTGGCTGCCAAATCAAGACTGAGGCCAGTCTAAATAAAGGACCAAATCAGAGTTAAACAGGACTAAACCAGGGCTAAACCAGGAACTAAACCAGGCTAAACCAGGGCTAAACCAGGGCTAAACCAGAACTAAACCAAGGCTTAAACAGATAAACCAGGACTAAACCAGGGCTAACCAGGGCCTAAACCAGGGCTAAACCAGGCTAAACCAGGACTAAACCAGGACTAAACCAGGACCCAAACTGGCCAAATCAAGACTCGCCAGGTCTAAATAAGGACCAAATCAGAGTTAAACCAGGACTAAACCAGGGCTAAACCAGGGAACCGGGAAACCAGAACTTAAACCAGGGCTAAACCAGGACTAAACCAGGACTAAACCAGGGCTAAACCAGGACTAACCAGGGCTAAACCAGACTAAACCAGGGGCTAAAACCAGGCTAGACAGGCTAAACCAGGGCTAAACCAGACTAAACCAGGACTAAACCAGGGACTAAACCAGGACTAAACCAGGGCTAAACCATGGACTAAACCGAGGGCTAAAACCAGGGCTAACCAGGGCTTAAACCAGGCCTTAAACCCAGGGCTAAAACCAAGGCTAAACCAGGGCTAAACGGGCTAACCAGGGTAAACCAGACTAAACCAGGCTTAAACCAGACTATAACCAGGACCCAAACTGCTGCCAAAATCAAGACGCGCCAGTTCTAAATAAGACCAAAATCAGAGTTAAACCAGAAAACCAGGCTAAACCAGACTAAACCAGGGCTAAACCAGGGGCTAAACCAGGACTAAACCAGGACTAACCAGGACTAAACCAGGGCTAAACCAGGGCTAAACCAGACTAAACCAGGCTTAAAACCAGACTAAACTGCTGCCGCAAATCAAGACGCGCCAGGTCGTAAATAAGGACCAAATCAGAGTTAAACCAGGACTAAAACCAAGGTGCTTAAACCAGGAAACAGCTAAACCAGGCTAAACCTGGGCTAAACCAGACTAAAACCAGGGCTTAAAACCAGGACTTAAACCAGGACTAAACCAGGACTTAAACCAGGACTAAACCAGGTGACTAAACCAGGACTAAACCATGGACTAAAACCAGGGCTAACCAGGGCTAAACCAGGACTAAACCAGACAGCTAACGCTACCAATAAACCAGGAAGGACTAAACCAGGACCCAAACTGTGCCAAATCAAGACTGTGCCAGGTCTAAATAAGGACCAAATTAGAGTTAAACCAGGACTAAACCAGGGCTAAACCAGGGCTAAACCAGGACTAAACCAGGACTAAACCAGGGCTAAAACAGGACTAAACCAGGACTAAACCAGGGCTGAACCAGGATTTAACCAGGACTAAATAGGGGCTAAACCATTACCTAAACAAGGCCAAATTAGGACCGAACCAGGTCTAAACAACCACCAAACCAGGACTAAACCAGGACAAAACCAGATTATGATACTAAGGACGAATGGTTTAGCATGTTATAACTTCAGTCTTTTGTACCGACCAAACTAGCTTAATATAAAAAACAGAAAATATTCCTGAAGAATCAACACCATGTGAGACACAATTATGAAGTGGAACGAAATGTATTCAACATTTCATATTGTTTTTACAAATAAAAAACTGAAAAGTAGGAAAATGAGTCGCCCCTTTGAGTTCATGTTTTGTAGAACCTCCTTTTCTGCGATTGCAGCTGCAGGTCTTTGTGGTTTTGCACATCTTGAGACAGAAATATTTGCCCTTTCCTCCTTACAAAACAGCTCAAGTTCCTTAACATTTGATGAAGACCTCAGATTGAGGTCTGGACTTGGACTTGGCCTTTCTATCACCTTTATGTGGTTAGTTTTTAACCATTCCATTGTAGATTTGGCTTTATGTTTAGGATCGTTGTCCTGTTGGAAGCTCCGCCCCAGTCTCAGGTCTTTTGCAGGCTCCAAGAGATTTTCTGCCAGAATCGCCCTGTATTTGGCTCCATCCATCTTCTCGTTAACTCTAACGACCCTCCCAGTCCCTGCTGAAGAAAAGCAGCCCCGGACCATGATGCTGCCACCACCGTGTTTGACAGTGGGGACGGTGCACTCAGGGTCTTGTGCAGGGTCTTGTGCAGGGTCTTGTGCAGGGTCTTGTGCAGGGTCTTGTGCAGGGTCTTGTGCAGGGTCTTGTGCAGGGTTACTCTAACATGACAATTTGCATTCATCCCAAAAAGTAACATTTTGGTCTCATCTGACCCGAGCACCTGTTTATGGCTTTCTCTCAGAAGTGGCTTTCTTCTTGCCACTCCACAAAGGCCAGGTGTGTGCAGAGTACACAGGGGGAACAGGGGGAACAGGGGGAACAGGGGGACAATATCTTTACACATCCGACATTTCAGGTTTTTATTTGTCCAAAAAGTGTAAAATGTTGTGTGCATTTCGTTCCACTTCACAATTGTGTCCCACATGGCGTTGATTCCTCACAAATATTTCTGACTTTTCATCTTTATATTTGAAGCTCGAAATATGGTAGAATGTCTAAAGGTTATAGGGGACCCGATACTTTCGCAAGGCACTGTAATTGTAGGCTAACGTTTCAAGTCACAAAAGCCTCTGCGACGCCGACTAATCACTGCGTATCGTTAGCATACGGCCAATTACTGTCACCGCGCCTTTGTTCACAGATGAAAACACGAGCGTTCAAAGTGAAATCATCGTCATCGTCACACACACACACACACGCACACTTTTTATTAACGTTCACGACCATTTACTGCTGTGAGCTGTGACCGCGGCTGTAGTTCAGCTTCTATTCATCGACAAAACCAAGATTACAACCAGAACTAAACTTGGAAGAAGAACTTTTCAACAAAACTCGAGCAAAACCGGCCTAAACCAGGATTGTTTTGTTCAACGCGGTGTTCAAAGCTTGTGCGTGGACAACAAACATGTCTGAGTGCAAAAGTGTAGGTGGGTAATTAGCTCAGACTAGACATAAATGAGGGGAAATAGTATTAATTATTATGAAGTGGGAAAAAGAAGAAAGCTGCTGTTTCGCCGGCTTGTCTTTGGAGGTTTGATAGCTTTACATGTGGTTTTGCAGCTGAAGAATCTCTGGACAAATATGCATTATTTATTACATGTAGTGTGTGCGAGAATAAAAAAAGAAGGATTCTATTCAGAGTACACATACAAACAACTGCAGGAGCATAAATATGACCTGATAAACCGAACATGTTTATAGACGTCTAAACTACAGGACGTTTCTATCACAAAAGACAAGGTTCAAACTCTTTCTGAACACGACCTCGCAATCGGATTAAATTGTGGTTTTGACGGGACGCACTGTGGAATCTCCCCACGCAGGGGACCGATCCGCCACCAGAAAAGTTACGTAGTGCACCTTTGCCTGGTGTATTCGTTAGAATGGGGTTTTATTTATTCTTTTCATTAACAGATTTAATTTTTCCTGCATTTTTTCCATCGCAGTGTGATTAAGGATCTTCTATAGGCTCTGCTAAAGGATCTCCTAAAGGATCTCCTAACGGATCTGCTAAAGGATCTCCTAAAGGATTTCCTAAGGGATCTCATAAAGGATCTCCTAAGGGATCTCATAAAGGATCTCATAAAGGATCTCCTAACAGATCTGCTAAAGGATCTCCTAAAGGACCTCCTAACGGATCTGCTAAAGGATCTAAAGGATTTCCTAAGGGATCTCCTAAAGGATCTCCTAAGGGATCTCATAAAGGATCTCACAAAGGATCTCTTAAAGGCTCTCCTAAAGCGTTCTACAGCACACACAAAGTCGGGGTTCCCTGTGTTTTTAAAGCACAGGATGTTCTTCTTGATTTATTTGTAAAGGCACAACACATTGCACACGTGCATATGTGACGATTACAGCCGCCTCTAACCCCCGTGGCAGGTCCAAATACTGTATCTACGGAACAAAAATACAGCAACAGTCGCGGAAAGGCAACAGTTAAACATCAGCACATTCACTAAACATGCAGATAAACAACAGCGCGTTTGAAGTCAAACCAAAAAACCCTTTAATGTTAAAAAAATACACACAATGGCATATTTGACCTTCCGACAGGCATTTGTTTAGAGCCTGACAAACCGCTGCAGTGCTGACAGTTCTCTTCTGTGAGCCGGCCCGACGCGCTCCAGAAACAAACGATATTCAAACAAACCGGCCGCGCTCGCAAACCCTTTAGCGCAGCGTTTTAGAACAAAGTGGCACGGGGGCCAATCACCCCAAACAGAGCTAATCTAAGACTCTGTGAACTGTAATAAATAATAGTACAATATCCACATTTAAGTTGTGAGTCATTTAAACACACTGGAATATGTTCAAATAAGTCATAAATGTAATTGTTCTAACGAGACGATGTGAGTTATTTCCACTTATCATTTTATGTTCTGCTTCAATAAAACAGTTAAAACGTTTGAGTTGTTTTAACTTAACTATAATTGTACATCAACTAAATAACTAACTAATGACTTTGTGTTAAGAACTCGCTGTCTTATGATAACTTATTATATGAGTTAAACATATTTTTGGACTCATTACTGAACTAAAACTGTTACTTCGAATCAGCTTACAGTTATTAGTTACAACAACTAAACCGTTCAAGTCACACTTTAACTTACAACAAGTCAAGACCGTTGTGCGTTTTGTTTTGACTCGGACACATGAGTTTAAGTCTTAGAACTAGAAAATGTAATCACAAGGAAATGCATGACACAGACCACCGACGATCAAGGACTGGGCTGAAAATGTAATAAACATCAGACGAATGGAGAAAAAATGACATTCGGACTCAATTTGGAAATGGACAAATTTAATCGACTAAATGGGACTTGACTGTTGGACTTTCTGTATTTTCATTTTATTTGTCAAATTGTACTATTTTGATTATTTTTCATTTCATTTCATTTCCTTGTATTATTATTATTGTTATTATTATTATTATTATTATTATTATTATTATTATTATTATTATCATTATTATGATTATTATTATTATTATTATTATTATTATTATATTGTCATCATTATTATCATTATTATTATTATTATTATTATTATTATTTGTGTGTTTTGTTTTTATTTGTTTGCATTAATTTAAAAACATTATTATAATTAAAAAAACAGAACAAGAAAATGTCAGTTTAAAATGTATGACTCACACTGTCCAGTTAGTCAAAATCAAATATAAATATAAATCAAAATATAGATTTAAATTAGCCAAACTTTTTTTTTTTTTTTACAATGTGCTGTTTTTATGGGGAAACACAGAATTTACCCTTTTAAACACAACTTTAAAGGTGTCGTACCTGATTTTTACTGTTTTAAAATGGGAAAACCAGAACTTTTCCCTTGTAATAAAGTCAAATCTGTTTTTTCAGCACAGATATATTTTACGGGAAGCAGAAAGTGCCCCCAGAGACTCGCAAAAAGTCCTTATAAACTGTTGTGAATATTTCAGATGCTGGAAAGTGAGCGACACGTGCAAAGAGCTGAAAACGAACCAATTCTGTTTCAAAACACGGCAAACCGGATCCAGCGCCTTTAACTTGAACATTCCCGACAAAGCAAAGGCGACGAGCTAAAAACGGATCATTTCCTCTGTTTTTCTGCAGGAAGATCAAGACCAACTACTTCATCGTGTCGCTGGCGTTCGCCGACCTGCTGGTGTCGGTGCTGGTGATGCCGTTCGGCGCCATCGAGCTGGTCCATCAGCACTGGATCTACGGCGAGACCTTCTGCCTGGTCCGGACCTCGCTGGACGTCCTGCTCACGACCGCCTCCATCCTGCACCTCTGCTGCATCGCGCTCGACCGGTAAGACTCGGCCCAGACACGAGGGCTTTCAGTTTGGGGATCGTTATGAGACTCGGCACATTATTATTATTTTTATGGAGCGTTGAGACTTAAAATACATTATCAACCAGTTAAAAGTTGAAATATGATGACTGATCATTTTATTTATGTTTTATCATACTGTATTATTAGTATTTTTCACTATTGGTATTATTATTATGACATTTTTAATGTGTTTTTTTCATTTATTTTATTTTATTTTAATTATTATTATTATTATTATTATTATTATTATTATTATTATTATTATTATTATTATTATTATCTATTTTATTATTATTTTTATTTATTTATTTAAGGACACGTAATTATTCTGATTATGTTTTCTGTTTTTCTGTTTATCTTTAAAAAAAGGAATATGATGACTGAAAGCTATAGATAATATTTACAAATCAAAAGCGCACATTTATTGATGACATTTTGAAATTGTTCATGCTCTTTGTGACATTTTGAATGAATAATCTTTGTTATTAAACTGCTGGGCACGTTAAAAAGGAAAAAGAAAGCTGTAACACTGTTATTTCCAGTCAAATCGACGGACGAATCGGGGTCAGTTTGTTCTCCAAACCCACAAAGGAAAACATAACCCTGAAGTTCACAAAACAATAGTCCTCATTCGTCCTTTCATGTGGATTCTGCCTGGATGATTCTTTCTCATATTTAGTGAATTTAGCTTTGAAAAATGACTTGTCAAAACCCGACAAACGCACAAACTAGTGTCAGTCAGACCATCCTCAAGGCGGGATTTAAAACCCGATGTTCCTCTGCAGAGATTGTGACAAAAATAGGAAAAATAGGCCCTGATCTTAAAGTCTGTGTGACAGTTTCAACACACGTTTCACTAAAACGCACTGAACACAATTATGTTTCAGATTTTATTCAACATTTTGCCCGTTTGTCCCTAGTTTGACCACAACGTTTATGATTGTACTTCCTGGTTAGTCGAGAGCTCAGGTAGAGGTTAATTCCACAGCTGTTACCTAGCAACCGGACTGTAAACAGGAGCCAAAATCCACATAAATGACACAACTGTTCTGATCTGACACACAATAACACCATAGAACACCTTTGTTTTGTCCGACGACGGTTTAAACTGTCAGAAAAGTGTGTCAAAAAGTGTCAACTGTCTCTGTGTCGCACGCTGATGACATCACAGAGGGATTCAGCTCGACTTCCTGTCGTTTGAACGTTTTCGTTTTTCAAAACGTCATCACAAACTGCGACTTAACAGAAGTAAAACTATGATCAATATTTACCACAGGTTCTGCACCGCCAAACGAAGTCAGGATTAGAAAAACGGGAGAACTTGGAGTGTGGACTTTAAGCCGGTAAAAAAAGACAAAATATGTTTTGTTTATAGTCGATTAGCCACAAATACTCGATTAATCATGAGAGAAGAAGAAGACATTTCATTATTTTTCTGGTATCGAGACATAAACTATGACACGTGATACGATTATAGTGTATTTTGTTTATTTTATTTAATTTTAATTTTAATTTTAATTTTAATTTTAATTTTAATTTTAATTTTAATTTTAATTTTAATTTGTGTTTAACTTATTAATTTTAATTTTAATTTTAATTTTAATTTTAATTTTAATTTTAATTTTAATTTTAATTTTAATTTTAATTAGACAAATGGGAGAACTTGGAGTGTGGACTTTAAGCCGGTAAAAATGTCATTACTTTTCTGGTATCGAGACATAAACGATGACACGTGATACGATTACAGTGTATTTTGTTTATTGTATTGACTTAAAAAAGACAAGATTTTGTTTTATTTTTCTGAATGTTCGATCATATCTCCAGTGAAAAAGCTTAAAACAGAAATTCTCCAAACGCTCAGGGGCAATACAGGATTACTCGAACATCCACGGAGCAATCAAAAACAACCAAACAAAGTTAATTTAGCAGAATTATTCAGAGCAACACTCTTTCCACAAATGTTTTTGATATGGAAATCACACCCAAATAAATTCTGACGCGCTTCTTCGGCCGTGTCGGAATTATCCCGATCACAACCGAGTCATCACGCTTTACCTTCCGGAAACCATCGCCCCCCGCCCCCCCGTCCTCAAATGCGCTGAGCAGATGTACGCGGCGCCGTAGCTCAACCCCCCCTGACAGCTCCACGACTCCAGGGATTAGACCGAGCCGGGACCTTGACACCGTCTACGCGACGGGCTCGAGCGGGCGCTAAATCAGAGGTTTATTGCGCGCCGGGAGTAAAGTTCAATATGAACTGTGTGAAGTTCGGACGCCGCGGAGTGAGTTACGCATCAGGTGTTCGAAACGTGTCTTCGGCTGTTGGTACGCGAGTGAGCGAGCGGCGCGTTTGTGCATCATGACTCTGTAATTTATCTACTGTTTAAAAGGACACGTAATTATTCTGAACTTTACCTTTTTGAGGCGCTTTTAAACGTGTTCTAACATCGTTCCATCATCGAAAACACACCCAGAGTAGCATTTAGCTTCACCCACGCTAGTTTCAATGATCCAGGATGTAGGAGCCGTTTGTCTATTTTAGTTTATTAGTCTGGTATTTTTGTTTATGTCAAATTAAGTTACTAATTTAGTTTATTATTATTGTTATTATTATTATTATTATTTTTATTTTTATTTTTATTTTTTTTAATTATTTTTTTGCTATGTTAATTCTATTTTTTGGGGATATTTTTGTCAATTATTATTATTATTTTATTTTATTTTTTTGTGAAGAGCCCCTTGCCATCTCCTTTTCGAGGGGGTCCAAAACACATAACACGGCGACATCGTTATACATACAGTACAATAGACAGTATACAGTACCTACACCGCCAGAGTACTTTTTATATCAGAGTTTATGCGACAGAGTTACATACGAATATAAGTTGCTGTAGTAGACCTTCAGTAGTCCAGGCTGCCCACTCGTCGTCCCCCCTGTAGCCTCTTTCTCCCTCACTCCCTCACTCCCTCACTCCCTCACTCCCTCACTCCCTCACTCGCGAACTCCTTAAAGGACACACATTTTACGCAAAATGTGCCCGTTTATTGAGCTTATTTAAGCGTGTCATGTTGTTGTTCCCTCATCAAAAACACACCTGGAGTCGTATTTAGCGTCTTTCAGCGGGTGCACGGGCCTCACAAATCACTCCGTTTCAATTTTCTCCCCGTCGCTGCGCCGCGGGTAGAAATACAGACCGCTCCCGCGCCGTTTTCAAGTCCATACTCCATCGCCGGACTCGTTCTGCGGTCAAACTGTGTTCACAGCTAACGCTTGGCGCTAGCAGCGTAGCAGTCACGTTGCCTAAGGGCTGCATTCATTCATTTTTGCTGACTGCACAACTCTCCGAGCACTTTTTCGTGGGTAATGAATTGCTCAGTGTTTACTTTTTCCCATTGTTTTATGTTGACTATTACATTATTTGAGCATTTGTGGGGTTTTTTAAGATATAATTCTGTTTTTCTCATTTTTTAAAATAGCGTGCAACGTCCAGACAAACATAAACACTCTTTACTCCTTCTTGAGTCATTTTTTTTTTTTTTATTTTGATTCTTTCTTTTGCCTGCGCACCTTTTCCGCCGTTGTACGCGACGTTGTAATTGAAATGCGTTGGCGAGTTTGTAAATATCGAGACGAGCAGAACCCAAATGCTGAGCTAAACGTCCCCCCGCTCAGACGGAACGCGCAGCATTTCCACAAAGCCAGCAGGTTATAAACAGGCTCATGAACGATTCTGAACTGGTGCATTTATCGCCGTAAGTATTTTCCTCATGCGCCTCTTCACAACTCTCAGATTACGCTCGGGCCCAAAAGTCGATGCCGTTACAAACTCTGGGGAATGGCAGACCCTCAAACGCTGCACATTTTAAACAGCCCTTAATGAAAGCAGAGTCAGTGAGCGGGGCCCGGCGGGCTCGGGGGGCTCCGTGCGGACACTGAGGTCATAGTATGTTTTTTAATTAAGAATATTGTGCGTCAAGGTTCTACAAATAGCATTAATATCACGGCAGAGATGGGCCGTGTCCAGACTTGTGTCACTGGGGGTGGTACTGGGGGGGGGGCACCAGGTCTTTAAGGTGGTCTTTTTATTTATTTTTTATTGTTAAATACAAAAAAAAATTAAAAATTAAATCATTAAAAATCTAAACATGAATGTATATTTTGGTATCGGTATTTTTCTTTATGTCAAATTAAGTTACCAATTGAGTTCATAATTTGTGTATGTGTTTTTGCCGTGTTAATTCTCATGTTTTGGTTATTTAGTCTAATTTATGTTTAGTCTTTGTCCCTTTTTACCCTTTTGTTTGTGTTCATGTAGTCCATGAAACGTCATTTTCTTCGGACATTTGCTTTGTACTGCGAAAAAAACAAATAAAACACACACACCCATGCTGCCCCACACTGATTATTTGATTGATATTTGATTATGTTTAGTCTATGTATTCATAAAATGTGTATTTTAACATTTTTTGTTCAAATTTGGTGCAATATTGGGGGCAAAATCACACTAAATAGTTATTTAACCCCAATTTTCCGCCTCAGTCTGTCTAGAAACGGCCCTGCCCATCAGTAAAGACTAAACCAGGTCTAAACCGGACTCAAATGGAAACCTGCACTTGGCCTTTCAAACTCCCCTGACAACGCAAAAACCCCTGGCAACGCACCCAGTCGCAAAGTTAGTTCAGCAATTCCTTTTTCACCATTGCGTTGTCACCAAAGTGGTAATAACTGGTGATTTTAATGTGCATTCCTGATCGATTATGCTGATTTCCCTACGTTTTCAGGCGGTTAGCGGCATCTGGTGGCCGTTTCACACGTTTGTGTTGATCCCAGTTGTTAAAAAATACACATCTTTTCCACTTCCGACAGTCTGGAACTAATGCTTTCTCTGGTCACTCCGCGTCACCGTCCGCCCTTGTCCCTGACGTGTTTTCAGCGTGAAAGCTTTGCTAAATTGAAGCTAAGTCGGCCACGTTCGCCGCGGCGCTGACATTGACGGGAATTTGTTTTTATTCCGACCGCCTCGCGAGTGCTAAAAGGGATGCGACCTTCTGAAAGTCTGAGAAAAGAGATAAGCAGTGGGTTGTTGTGGACAGTCTTTGGGTTTTTTTTCCCGAGCACAGAGGGAAAGTTCCGCATCATTGACAGAAACTGGCGTTTTAAAAGCCGGCTGATCGACGATATGAAGATGCCATCGACCTTTTATCACTTGAGTTTCTTAACGAGTCCGGTAAAAAACCCGTGTCACATTCAGTCCGCAGCGGTTTATGAGCGGAAATAAAATAACTTGTCTTTGGACTGTGTCGGAGGAGGGATTGAAAGATCCGCTCTGGAGCCCGGTCCAGACTTCCTTCACCGTGATGTGGCTGGTTAATAAAGCCACAGAGGACTCCATTGTTGTGAGCTGTGTCTTTGGATAAACCCTTTCCTAATCCGCTCTTCTGAAACACGTCAAACCGATAGAAAAGGAAGCATTTTCTCTTGTCATTGCTGCTTGGGTTTTTTTTTGTAGACTTTTCCGTTGTTTCTTAAAGGGAATGTGTCCTTTAAGAGACATTGTCCCCTGGTGGGGTTGAAGCTGTCGCGAGCAGCGGGCGGGCAGTGCATCGCCCAAAGACCCTTTTTCAGACCTTCAAGTCCAAGTTCAGGTTCAGGTTCAGGTTCTACTTCTGAATAAACTGGGCTCAACTTCAAGTCTTTAGCTTTTAAAATCCTGCAGAGGTGGGCGGTAACTATGCACTTTACTTTTAGCCGAGTACTTTGACTCCACTACATTTGACATATATACAGTAATACTTTCTACTCCACTACATTTCTTTTTCTTTTTTTTAATTATTCTTTTTTTTTATATATTTTTGCTTTTTTAGCAAAACAGATAATAACAATAACAACATAAAAAAAATTACACGGAAAATTATAAAAACAATTTTACGGAAAATTACACGGAAAATTACACAAAAAATTACACAAAAAATTACAGCAAAAAAAAAAAATAAAAAATAAAAAAAAAAGATAACAGCAACAACAAAGGGTGGGGAAGGATAGGGCACAGTTCAGAGTTCCTGGATGTTAGCATATATTTGCACATATATTTTCAGCAGTACACTTTAAAGCCCTCAGCACAGTTGTACACATACATATATATATATTTATTCAAATTCGTAGTTTACATATATAATACATCATAATAGTGCATTATTGTTATTATTATGTGCAACGTTGGAAGTAGTAAATATACAAAATATGGGCAAATTTAATCCTTTATTCGGTTTTCTGTGTCTGTCTAATCTAATCTTTAATGTCATTTACTCTAGTTTGACAGGTGGTCGAACAGGACACAACAAAAACACGAGGCGCAATTGAAAAATGTTCGGAATGAAGCCACGTTAACGCTCCATTTTCGCACGTAAACGGCGTTCAAAGCGTTCAAAGTGTGTTCGCCGTGACTTCATGTACACTTCCGACCGTTTCTAATGTCATTCTGGTAAACAACCACCAGAAGGCGCTCAAAGGCAGTGAGAGAATTGACCAAAACGATAAAAAAAAAAAAAAAAAAAGTGCAACTAGAAAAACAAACATGGAGGCTCGACGTCAGTTTTTAGATAACATTTGATGGAGAAGAGTAAAAAAAATAAAATAAACATGTGATAAAAGAATGTATTTGTTTTCGCTGCTCGTTCTTGTCCCTGTCGCGCTTGTGTTCACTACTGCCCCCGGTGGTCAGCTCCGTTTGTTACAGATCCATACGCGGTGAGAGGACAAAACACCGCAGAGGACGAACGGAAGCCTCCGGAAGTATCAACAATATGATAAATAATATAAAAAAATATGGTCTTTAAAACAAACTAGAATATATATTTCTTTAAAGAGCGATAAAAACAAGACGCACATAAATTCAAGTATTTATTTTCCTTTTCTTCACATATTCCAAACCTTTTCCATGACGTAAACTGTTATAATTGTGTTTCTTTTTTTCTTTTTTTTTCTTCACACAATCAGAACGAGCTCCTTTATTTTGGATTTATTTTATCCTCAGTAAACCCGCTAACGACATCCTTTTAGAGTGACTTTCCTAATCGCTTCTGTTATTTGTGCGCGTCTGCAGTGCGATGTCACTAATTGGCGTCTGTAAATATATAGTGCGGCGTTTTGGTGTGGAAGGCGGCGGCGGCGCTCGCTCGCTCGCCCGCTCGCTCGCTCCAGGGGCTCAGACCTCCGCACCTCATGGACTGAAATAATTAGACTCCCATGGCCTGAAAACAACACCGAGCCAAAGTTAACGCTTCCAAACTGACCCGGCACAAGTCGTTAGACGGAAAATGTGTTTGTGCGACCGGCCAGAACTGAACTGTGGCGGCTTCAGAGGCGTAATCATATGTTTACTGTCAATTAAAGACAAAGCCAGACCTAATTTAGGACTAAGAAAATCACTAAACTTGGTCTGAAGCAGGATTAAAACATGACTAAACCGGGACAAAGGTTTAAACTAGTGAACAACCAAAACATACCAGGAAAAAACTGGGCTGAAATTAGATTTACGAAGGAATGAACCAGACTAAACCTGGACTAAACCAGACTAAACCTGGACTAAACCAGACTAAACCTGGACTAAACCAGACTAAACCTGGACTAAACCAGGTCCAAACCAAGACTAAACCAGACTAAATCTGGACTAAACCAGACTAAACCTGGACTAAACCAGACTAAACCTGGACTTAACCAGGTCCAAACCAAGACTAAACCAGGTCTAACCCAAGACTAAACCAGGTCCAAACCACATTAAACCAGGTCCAAACCAAGACTAAACCAGGTCCGACCTAAGACTAAACCAGGTTCAACCCAAGACTAAACCAGGTCCAAACCACAACTAAACCAGGTCCGGTCCAAACCAAGACTAAACCAGGTCCAACCCAAGACTAAACCAGGTCCAACCCAAGACTAAACCATAAAACCACAACTGGTCTTAACTATGACTAAACGAAGACCAGAATCAACACAAACCAAGTCTACGTCAGAATTAAACTGGGCTCAAGTGTGAAAAGTAATGAGAAATGACTGCTCCAGGGCCAAACCGGGTCCAAAGCAGGTCCAAAGCAGGTCCAAACTTGATGACCGTCAGTGCTGTCAGCATCATCAGGAAGTGGAGACTCAGCCCAAAGAAGAAACATTGAATTTCCCTGTTTTCACTGTGCCCCGCGGACTCGCTTAAATGCTGTTTTGCACTTTCTGCTTGGTAGACATCCATTGCCTGAAGGTGAAGAGTGGATTTGGATGCAGCGAGCGTCTGAGTTTATGACGAGGACTTGCCGGAGTTGCACTTTCAAAAGGACTTGCACATACGGCGTTTGTGGTGCTGGTTGTGCGCAGGACACCGAGCTGCTGTTCAGGCACGTCGTGACAGCAAATGTGAAAGTTCAGTGAGTTGTCGAGGCGGGCGAGGCGTGAGGGTCGTTCTGGAGAAGCGCCAACTGTGAAGATGGAGAATGGTTTATCTGTGGGTTTTAGTCGCCATGTTGGGAAGGGAAAGGGTTGATACTTGAAGAAGACAGAAGTTCCGGACTTTCCCATCTGCTCGTCCTCGTCCACAAGCCCTCTGCCCCGGACACGCCCTCTGTACTCTGTATCGGACACGCCCTCTGCCCCGGACACGCCCTCAAAGCCTTCCAGAGCACGGACCTTGTGTCTGATCCTAAAGTATAACACCGGGTCAGTGGGAAATGAGGCTCTTTAAAACTGTCTGCGAGCAGGCTAACGTTTATTAGCATAGCCACTAGCATTAGTATTAGCTGCTAACGACCTGAAAAACAAGCAGCTGAGTCTGGAGTGATCTCTGTAAGTCCACTGGTCCCTCCAGACCACAGTCACACATTTCTGGACAAACGGGGGTCTTTGAGGATGAAACAGAAGAGAAAGAATCCTTTGTTTTGAGTCTTTTTGTTGGTACGGCCCACAGTGAGCATGCAGCTTTTGCCCTCAAGATGGCAGTAGAGCGTGTCCCATCACTTCAGATGAATAGTACACATTTTTACAAAAACGTACAAATACTGTACGTTTAAAGACACGTTTGAACACATTTCACGATTATTATTTTGTGATGAACCTAATACTCTTGGCCTATCTTTAGGCGACTTATCCATATATAAACTAAATTAAGGCTATTTACATTTCCTTTTTTTGTTTCTTTTCACTTTATTACTGTTTTAATTGTTTTGATGTGGCTTTTTTGTTATTACACTGCTTAAAACTTAGATATAAAGTATAAAAAAACAAAAGAACACCTGTGACCGACGCACACCAGAAAAGTTACACAGTGCACCTTTAAGTAGCAGGATTGACGTACTTTTTACTTGTTTTTCGGCCGCTACAACTTCAATTTCTGCCGATAACAGCGAGTACTGTTCATTTTCCCGCTCAACGCCGCGCCGGACCACTCTCTCGGATCGTTCTTGTGGTTTTGCACCAGCAGGACCCCGGGGCCGAGCAGGCGGGGCCGAGCAGGACCCCGGGGCCGAATGTCGCTGTGGCTTTTACATGTCCCGCTGTTCGGCTCGTTAAAAGTAAAAAAAAAAAAAAAAAACTACCAAAAGTAATGCTTCAAATGAAAAAACTCACAAGTATTAAGGCTCACAAAAGGTCAAAGGGTGAAACGGAAATGCGTAAAAAAAAAAATAAATGCATTTCTCGCATTCATTTTGCGCAAGTAGATCGAGTAATAACTGTGGAGAAGAATGAAAAACGAAGCAGATATTTGAATTGATTTCAGCACGAGGGATCAGAAACGCGTGGAGTCACGAGTTCTCTCCAGCGTGTTGTTGGTCCGAATAAAGTTTGAATTGAATAAATAATAAGTTTACATAAAAGACGACGGCGGAAGACAAAATGGCAGCTGCGGCTTGAGTTCTGCGTTTGACTGACGAGTGAACGAGGGAAAGAAAAGAGCATTTAGACCGGAGATGCGGAGAGAGGAGGATGGGGGAGGGGAGGAGGGAGAGGGAAGGGAGGGAAGGGGGAGAGGGGAGGAGGATGAGAGGGGGAGAAGGGGGGAGGGGGAGGGGATGGGAGAGGGAAGTAGAGGGGAGGAGGGGGAGGTGGGGACGGGTGTGGGAGGGGGAGGGAGGGAGGGGGGACGAGAAGGAGGAGAGGAGAGGGGAGGAGGGGGAGGATGAGAGGTGGGGAGAGGGAGAGGGCGGGAAGAGAAGGCGAGGGGGGAGAGGAGTAGGGGGCGAGAGGGAGGGGGAGAGGGGGAGGAGGAGAGGAGAGCTAGGTGGGAGGAGGAGGAGGGGGAGAGAGGGGAGGAGGAGAAATGGAGGGAGGAGGAGAGAGAGAGGTATGAGAGGTGTAGAGGAGAGGAGATGAGGAGAGGCGTGGGTGGAGGGTGAGGAAGAGGAGGGGAGAGAGGGGGAGGAGAGGGGGAGGAAGGGAGAGGAAGAGGGAGAGAGCGGAAGAGGTGGAGAGAGGGAGAGAAAGAAAGAAAAGCATAGCATCTGAGGATGCTTCTGCTCAAAGAGAGAGAGAGGAGAGGGGGAGAGAGAGGGGAGAGAGGGGAGAGAGGAGGAGAGAGGGGGCGAGAGAGAGGGGAGGGGGAGAGAGGAGGAGAGAGGGGGAGAGAGAGGGGGGGAGGAGGGAGAGGATGGGAGGGGAGAGGGGGAGAGAGAGGGGAGAGGGGGGAGAGAGGGGTAGGGAGGGGGAGAGAGAGGGGGAAGAGGAGGAGAGAAGAAAGAAGAGCAACGAGAGAGAAAAGGAAAAGGCAGTGACGGGGAGAAGAGAGAGTTGTTTAGAAACATAAAAATAAGAGATAATTAGAGAAAGAGCGAAGTCGGATTTGAAAGAGATGAAAAGACGTCTATATTAAGAATCACGCGTTTGAATATTAATTGTCGATTCTATCTGTTCCATAATGCGGAAGTGAATTCTTGCCGTGACCCTGCTTAGCCTGTTTATCTTAACCCTTTATAGTCCGCTTAGTCCGTTTAGACCTCTTACCTTTAGGCTTGGATGCTATAGATTTTTAGCTCTTTAGTCTGCTTTAAGCAGCCTTTAGTCCTTTGAGTTAAACTGTAGCCCTGGCTTTATTGTTTCCTGCTTTACGCTTAGCCTGCTTTACCTGCTTATCCCTGCGCTTTAGTCCCCATGCTTGTAGTCTGGTCCGTTTACCGCTTACCCTGCTTGTCACTGTTGTCCCTAGCCTGGCTTTATCGGTTACCTGCTTATCAGTTACCTGCTGTCCTGTTAGCCTTGCCCGGGTAGCCTTTACTGTTCCCTGCTTTCTTTAGGCTGGCCTGCTTTAACCTGTTTAGACCTGCTTTACCCGCCTTGCTGCTTTATGCTTTGTCCTGCTTTAGCTGTTACCCGCCTTTCCGTTAGTCCGCTTTGTCCCGCCTTTAGTCCACTTTAGTCCTGGGTTAGCCCTGTTGTTAGCCCTGCTTTAGCCCCTGCTTTAGTCCTGCTTTAGCCGTGCTTTAGGCCCTGCTTTAGTCCTGCTTTAGTCCTGCTTTAGTCCAGCTTAAGTTCTCTGCTTTAAGTCCTGCTTTAGCCTGCTTTAGTCCTGGGTTAGCCCTGTGTAGCCCTGCTTAAGCCCTGCTTAGTCCTGCTTTAGTCTTGCTTTAGCCCTGCTTTGTCCTGCTTTAGTTCACTGCTTTAGCCCTGCTTTAGTCCTGCTTATATCCTGCTTTAGCCCTGCTTTAGTCCTGCTTTAGTCCTGCTTTAGTCCTGCTTTAGTCCAGCTTTAGTCCTGGGTTAGCCCTGGTTAGCCTGCTTTAGTCCTGCCCTTTAGTCCTGCTTTAGTCCTCTTGTTTAGCCCTGCTTTAGTCCTGCTTTAGTCCTGCTTTAGTCCAGCTTTAATCCGTTAGCCTGGTTTAGCCTTGGTTATAGCCCTAGATTGGTCCTCTTTTTGGTGCCTGGTTAGCCTTGTTTATCCTGGTTAATCCTGGTCTTAGTCCTTTGATTTAGTCCTGTTTAGCCCTAGTTTAGTCCTGATTTAGCCCGGTTCACACAGACTTAGCCCTGGTTAGTCCTTTGCTTTAGTCCGTCTTTAGCCTTTGCTTGTAGCCGCTGCTTTAGTCCTGCTTTAACCTGCTTTAGCCCTCTTGCTTTAAGTTCCTGCTTATCCTGCTGTTAGCCTGCTTTAGCCCTGCTTTAGCCCTTGCTTTAGCCCTGTTTAGCCTGGTTTACCTGGTAGCCCTGGTTTAGTCTTAGCTTTAGTCCTGCTTCTAGTCCTGGGTTAGCCCTGGTTTAGTCCTGCTTTAGTCCCTGATTTAGCCCTGGTTTGCTCTTTACTGATGGTCCTCTTTTGTGGTCCTGGTTTAGCGTGTTTAGCCTTTTTAGTCCTGGTTAGTCCTGGTCTAGTCCTGATTTAGTCCTGGTTTACCTAGTTTTAGTCCTGATTTACCGTTTACACAGACTTGTTCCTTGGTTAGCCTGCTTGTCCCGTCTCACGATTAGGCCCGCTGTTTAGTTCAGCTCGACCTATTTTCTGCTGCTAAATGTAAAGCCACTTTATGATTCACAGACTGAAAATCTGTTCTGAATCTGAGCCTTCGGAAAATTCATTGCCTGAGAAAACCAGCGATGAAAGAACGAGGTCAGACCAGAGTTCAATACGGGCTTCCACGGCAACCCTATCATGAAACGGGCCTATTGTGAGGAGGCCTATCATGACACGGGCCTATCATGAAACGGGCTATCATGAAGAGGGCCTATTGTGAAGAGGCCTATTCATGAAAACGGGCCTATTTTGTGAAGAGGGCCTATCGTGAAACGGGCCTATTGTGAAGAGGCCTATCATGAAGAGGGGCCTATTGTGAAGAGGGCTATCATGAAGAAGGCCTATTGTGTGAGAGCCTATATTGAAGAGGGCCTATTGTGAAGAGGGCCTATCATGAGAGAAGGGCCTATTGTGAAGAGGCCTATCATGAGAGCCTATTGAAGAGGCCTATCGTGAAGAGGGCCTATTGTGAAGAGGGCCTATCGTGAACGGGCCTATTGTGAAGAGGCCTATCGTGAAACGGGCTATTGTGAAGAGGCCTATCGTGAAACGGGCCTATTGTGAAGAGGGCCTATCATGAAACGGGCCTATCGTGAAGAGGGCCTATCGTGAAACGGGCCTATCGTGAAACGGGCCTATCATGAAGAGGGCCTATTGTGAAGAGGGCCTATCAAGAACGGGGCCTATTGTGGAAGAGGGCCTATCATGACACGGGCCTATTGTGAAAATGGCCTATTTGAAGAGGGCCTATTATGAAGAGGGCCTATCATTGAAACGGGCCTATTGTGAAGAGGCCTATCATGAGAACGGGGCCTATCGTGAAGAGGGCCTATCGTGAAGAGGGCCTATTGTGAAGAGGGCCTATTGTGAAGAGGGCCTATCGTGAAAAGGGCCCATCGTGAAAAGGGCCTATCATGAAAAGGGTCTATAGTGAAAAGGGCCTATTGTGCATGTCGGGGCAGAGGTCGGGGCAGAAGTCGGGGCAGAAGTCGGGGCAGAAGTGTTGTCCGTGTTCAGTTTGGGTTGAAAACGTTAGCTCTGGACTGTAAATAGCGTAATGTGTGTAATCTCAGCCTTTACGGTCGTTAGCATAATTATGCTTTGAATTGATGGTTACGTGTAGAGCAGGACGGGCCCCTGGAGGGGGCCACGGTGGGCCGAATGTCACCTGCAGCGCTGGGCCCCTAGAGGGGGCCACGGGGGGCCCAGTGTCACCTGCAGCACTGTGCTTTACCTTGGACCATTTCTGTCCACCAAACCAGGACTGGCCCAGGACTAAATCAGACTAAAGACTAAAAAAGTATAATCGTGACATGTTTTGAAAGAAATATTTCGTGTTTTTTAATTCAATTGGGAAAAAAAGACGATTTTAGAAGCAAAATGAAGTCGTTTCTGCTCAGCCTTTCCTCCGAGAAGTAAAAGTGAAGTGCTTTTTCATCTTGCAGTTAATGTCAAACTAATCATTCAGAAAGTTTGATTTCATAAGGTCAAATATCGAGGAGCGGTTGTTAATGTGTTAGAAAACGAAAAAAGAAAAATCAAGACCTCGTTATCTCTACAAACATTGCGTTTTTTGGGGGGGGTTTGTGAAAGCTAAAGACCCCCCTCCTCCTTTTCGCGGTTTGAGAAACAGGCACTTTACGACGTCCCGAACAGACGCCACGGCGACGCGATAGTGTCCTGTCCGGCATGTTGCGGGTGCATTCTCCCCTTTATGGTGCCAGCTCATTACTTCAGTGGCGCGCGTGGCATTTGAGGGGCATCAGTAATTTAGAGCGCCGGCTGCCGCTCGGCCCGTGTGTGTCTCGTGGCATTAGTGAAAAGGTCAAGGGCCCATTCACGCGCCCAAAATAGCGCCACTCAAAGGCTGCAGGTGGACCAACGACGACGACGGAAGTTTAGCTTATTCCCACTTGTCGTGTGATGTTACTGCGTTCCCTGGAATGTTCCGCAGTGTGACTTTAAAGCCCACACGACGGGTTCTCACGTTTTTCTAATCACGACGTCGTAAGTTTGTTTGTCCCTGTGGTAAGTGATTATCATAGTTTTTCATCAGTCAAATCGCAGAATATTCGACAATTAAAAGTGGAAAAACTACAGGAAGTAGTGCTGCAACAGAATCCCGCTGTGATGTCATCAAAAAGCGCCATTCCGCCAAAAATGCAGAGAAACTTTGCACGCGATTTACACCTTTTTATGGCAGTTTAAATTATGTTATTATTTGTCAAATCATTAATATTGTATTATTTAAAAGGACTATGACCCTTGTTTACATTCTGGTTGCTAAGTGACAGTCGTGGAATTACCTCTTCCTATGTCATATTTACTGGCCACGTCAAACCAGGAAGTGACATGATAAACGTCACCAAAATTGACAAATTGGAGAAAAACAGGCAAAATGTTAGGTCAAATCTTAAATATAATAAAACAGGCAAAATGTTTGGTCAAATCTTAAATATAATCACGTTCCGTTTTTGTCTGTCTGAAAATCGCAGTTTAATGTGTCGTATGGACTTTAAAGGGGACGTGCAGTACGACGTAAAACCGACTATTATTCGATTTTTGTTTTATTTTATTATTCGAATGCTGTTTCCACATCATTAGCTTACTCACATTTTTATTCCGATTGATTAAAACGTGAAAGACTAACCCTGCACTGTCCCGCATTTGATACTTGAGTGCTCAGTGTTTCACCTACCCCCTATCCCCGCCCACATAAGACTCCCGACTCGCACACATGGGTTTAAAAATGTTCAGTGGCTAATTCATTTCCATTTCTGGCGAATTGGTCGACTTTTACGTTTTGCTATTTTGAAGCAGCACTATGTAACTTTTCTGCTTGTTTCCACGGAGACGAGCAGCTGACACCATCAGGCCAGGCCGGATCTGTGGAGAGACGAGCCGCTCACAGTAATAATGAATGTTTTTTTAGATGAAAAAATCAATGGTTTTTTTTCCGTTGTTGAGAAAAACATAATTTAAGTCCCAATTATGTAACTTTTTTTGCCAAACTTTAGATTTAAACACAAGCTTTTTTAATCTTTTATTTAAATGTTGTTGTTTTTTTGTTGTTTTTTACTGTATCCTTACTGTGAGCGGGCTCGCATCTCCACAAACCTGACTCATACTTGTCCTGGATGAGCTGTGATGTTTCTTTGGCTGTAATATTCCAATGTATGGCATAAAACCTATCAAGCAGAATGAGAAATGTTCCAAAGTATGGCTTTAATGTTGTATTTTTTATTATTATTTTTTGCTTATTATTGATTTTCATTCAACCAGGAAAGTTATTGTGGAACATTCTCGTCGCATACAAAGTTACACTGTGCTCCTTTACAAACATGCCTAAAGGTCATTGTGTGGTGGCGTTTACTGCGACGACTTTCATTTCACCAGCGACGCTTTTTTTTGCACTCCGAATAATTGCTGTTGTTCCAGTTTGATTGACACGTCTCCTCGGAAACGCCGCCAACCGCCGCAGATCAGAGCCAGACGGCTTCACGGTCGAGCGGTGGAGCTGCGTCCGTGAACCGAGGCGAACGTGCGCGCGGCAATGACGTTTCCTCGCTGTTTGTATTTATCTGCGGGAGGTTTGAGGTCGGCGGTGTCGGACGGAGAGTGTTCGCCGTGGCTGAGAGACACGTACGGCATCGCGGACTGTCAGTCACATAAATCGAGAATCCTCTGTCGTTCGCGGAGGGTTTTCAGCCGTGACGGGAAGTCGGCCATTTTGACTGGGCTTGAAAATGCAGCGGCGGCCCACAGTTTCAGGCATATCCAAATCCACTTTGTTCTCATTGCACATTTCATAAACAAAACCGTTTCCGAAGTTGAGCACGGACGCAAAACAATCGAAATAAACTAAAATAATAAAACTAGTGAAATGAAATCAAAGAAAACCATAAGATAACCACAAAATAGCAAAGCCCTACTTCATTTTACCTTTGAAAATTGAAATTACCCCATGTCATCTACGTTGTGTTTTTTTGTTTTGTGTTCATTCAGATGGGATAAGTAAATGTCAGTAATTGTCTTGTTTTTACAGCCTTCTAAACACATTTAAATATGACAATGGCCTTTTAATTCAGTCAAGGCGTTAGCATTTCTTCTATTTTAGGTTTGTTCAGAACGACATCCGAGCGATTCGTTATGAAACTGCCGCCGCGTCTGTTTTTGAATCCACTCACACGGTCTGAACTTCAAGTGCCTCTGACAGGTTTTTTATGACTGTATTTAAACCTGCTGTACGTATAAATGATAGTTTGACACCGATCGAGCAGGTGTTTGTGGTGAAAATGTGGAAAAGTCTGTAGAAAAATGACAGGAAGTGACATCACACGCAAGTTTATACATAATTTACACAAAAGAAACAACTTTTTTGACGCTCTAAACATGAATTCGACAAAATAAAGTTGCTCTCATGTATTTGTATTTGTCAAATTGAATAAATGGTGACATCAGATGAGTTTTGGCCCAGTGGTTGCTGGGTAATTTCCTAGTGTGATGTCATCAATTACAAACAAAAAGTGAAATTATAAACCTAGAAAATGTGCTTTTCTGGAATAACATTTTTAGATTTTTAGCTAAATTCAAAGTATATTTATCTTCACTGCATTACAGGTCAATGAGTTGTCTGACCTGTAGGGGGCGCTTTAAAACTAAAAGTAAACTAAACTTATCCAAGGTGCCTTCATGCTACTGTTGTACTTCCAGGTTTCTCGCAGTTTGTTTTGTGTGGTTTTTTTTTTTTTGCTTTTTAAATGGTCGAAAAAACAAAACAATAATTGAATTGGAAAATGGTCCGTGGCGAATGAACGGTTTTAATTTAGTTCAAACGTGGACGCAAATTGGGCTGTAGAGACGTTTCGAATCGTTTTACTTTCAGTTCACGGACTAAAATTGGTCTGTGCCAGATGTACCCGAGTTTGCCGCGCGTTTGCCGCGCGTTTGCCGCGCGTTTGCCGCGCGTTTGCCGCGCGTTTGCAGCGCGTTTGCTGAAATTTGCTTTGGGGGAATGTTCACGGACATTTTCCCAGACGTCGACGATTCGCACGGGACGAGAAACACAGACGACCTTCGTTATTTTTACAATCTACCTGAGGTTACCGAGGGAAACGCAATCCCGTCCGAACAGGGCTTACGTAAAATACATTTTTAAAAACGCAGAGGACCACACAACTTACACAGTATTTAAGTATTTATCTTAAATACTTTCAAAGCTATCCATAACCTGGCTCCACCGTACATCTCTGACCTCCTCCACATCTCCACTCCCTCTCGCTCCCTCAGGTGCTCCTCCTCTCTCCAGCTCTCTGTCCCCTCTTTCCGTCTTATTTCAATGGGGGCAGAGCCTTCAGCCGCTCTGCTCCTCAGCTCTGGAACTCTCTCCTCCTGACCTCCGCAAACATAGACACCCTTCCACTTTTCAAATCCAGACTCAAAAACTCACCTGTTCAGACAATCCTACACACATAAACTCAGTCACTCCTACACCACATAACTCAGTCACTCCAACACCACATAACTCAGTCACTCCAACACCACATAACTCAGTCACTCCAACACCACATAACTCAGTCACTCCAACACCACATAACTCAGTCACTCCTACACCACACAACTCAGTCGCTCCAACACCATCATCCATTCTGTAGTTCTGTACTGTGGGTTTTATTCTGTTGTTTTATTCTGTTGTTTTATTCTCTTGTACAGTGTCCTTGGGTGTTCTGAAAGGCGCTTTTAAATAAAATGTATTATTATTATTATTATAGAATAACACGAGTTCAAACTTCAAATGCCACAGCGCTGGATTTCAGTTTGACCGTATGCATGTGTCTGAAGTGATGTCACACGCTCGTGACTACTGCCATCTTGAGGACGAAAGCCGCATGTTCACTGTGGGCGGTGTCAACAAAAAGTCTGAAAACAAAGGATTCTTTCTCTTCTGTCACGCCCACAAAGACCCCGTTTGTCCAGAAGTGTGTGACTTACAGAGATCACTCCAGACTGAGCTGTTTGTTTCAGGTCGTTAGCAGCTGGCTAATGCTAGTGGCTATGCTAGTAAACGTTAGTGTACTCGCAGACAGTTTTAACAAACCAATTTCCAACTGACCTGGTGTTATATTTTAGGGATCAGACACAAAATCCCTGCTCTTGCCATAAGTATTTTTAACAGTTTTTGCCGTCGCAGTGAAGCTAACGATAACTAGCATGCTAACGGCCCTCTAGTAAGAGAGTAAGTACAAATAAGCTCCAATTTTACAACGACGACAAAGAAATATGACTTCATAGTGCGAGTGGGATTCGTTTTTTGCCCCATTGTGCAGTCAAATTCAGTTTGACGGATACAAATGGCTTTTACGGGAAACCTCTGGCCGTTTCTGAGTTCAGGACTGGCTGAGGAGGGGTCTGAGTTAAGTGTAGCACAGTGGCGCGGGCGTGAGCACACTTACAATACGGCGGTTTGCATTGCGGTCGCGATCACACCTTTGCGTTGAACCCGCTGCGACACCCGGGGAGAAAAGAGAGAGAGAGAGGGGCCAATTTAAGAGAAAACAATTGCGCGATGAGGAAAGGGAGTGTCGGCGGAGATGAGGCGCGCTGATGGAGAGGCGGAGAAACAGCTGCCGCCGAAATGTGTCGGCGCGAAGCGACAACAGACGGCACAGAGAGAGAACTAAACGACTAAAAACCAACGCGCGGGTCGTTATTCTCACGTTTGACTTGACACTTTGGTCCAATCAGCGGGAGACCTCATATAACAAGCATAACAACAACAAAAATCTTGTGGAAATGTAAGGAAATGCATATAAAACCACTCGAAATCCCGTTTGTATATGTCAAAAAGAGCTCTAGAATTGAAAGAACGCACAAATCCACAGTTTGGAAGTTTTAATTGATTGAGTGAAATTGAAAATTCTTAATCCAACATTCTTAATACATTCGAACAGAGAGAGAGAAGTGGGGAACGGCCAAAGGATGGAGTTCCATTTACAAAGAGTTCGCCTTAGAACAGACAAGTTTAAACATGTACAAATGTTTATCGTTTTACGTTTGTGATGATTTCGAGCTCGAACCGCTGTCACGTGTGTTGGGACTGTCAATTGGCTCAATTGGCAATTGCAAAGAAGTGGATGACACGAACCTCACCGACGATCAAGGACTGGACTGAAATTGTTAAAAAAAAAAAAAAACTCAGGAAAATTGGAAAATGCATTGGATTTATTGGATTACTAAATTTGATCATTTTGGACTAAATGGACTTTTGGTTTATTTGCCTTAATTTTATTTGTCATTATTTCTTTTTGTATTATTATCATTATCATCATCATTATTATTATTATTATTATTATATTATTATTATTATTATTATTTAATTTTTTTTATTATTATTATTATTATTATTATTATTTTTTTTTTTTATGTTATTCTATCTATTATTATTATTATTATGGTTATTATGGTTATTATGGTTATTATTATTTATGTTTATTATTTAGTTTTAATTATTAATATTATACTATTTTACTATTATTATTATTATTATTATTATTATTATTATTATTATTATTATTATTATTATATTATTATATTATTGATATTATTAGTCTAGCTCTCTGTCCTGTTTCTTGTTTTTATTGTGTTATACTCAAAAATCCAGCTCGATTGTTTAACATTGTAATCACTATTTATGAACCTTGTTTCAATGATTTTGAAATGTAAGACGTTTTTAAGAATAGACATTTTTTAATTTTTCAGTCATTAACTAACACTTTGAGCATTTATTTTGTCTCTTCTCCATTCAAGAGTCATTTTTATCATTTGAATCCTACAGACATAGCGGGGGATCGATTGCTTTTGCCGTTACAGGACTTGCATGAGGATAAAAATAGAGAATGGCAGGAAAAAACCTCACTGAATCAATTTGAACCTTGGACATTTCTGCAGAAGGATGCGCACTTGTCCTCGGTTATATTTTATTTTTGCAGAGTCGAAAAAATCACAGCCGCAGAGCAGCCGCGCGCCTCGTTTGGTTCACGCAATTTCACAAAAGAAAGTACGACAATCAATACGACGGAACGGCCATTGATCACTTAAAGACGAGCCATTTTAAAAGGGGCTCGATCAGCTGAGGAAGAACCCGAAAGAGAACTCAGCCTATGTCAAACCGAGGTTCTCACGCGGCGTCGAGCTTGAAAGAACGGGGTGCGGCCAACGTTTGTTTCTTCTGGAGTCTAAAGAATGATGGAGTTTGAATACGATTTTATTGCGACGTAGAAAAAGATTCATATTTTGCCCCGTTTCCCTTTGTCGTTGTTTTTGTTTTTGTCCGATTTCAAGAACATGCAGAAAATCTACACTATATTATATTTAGGAGGATTTTCCCTTTTATTTTTTTTTTTTTTTTTTTTTACATACATAGAATACTTTTTTTTTTTTTTTTGTTCAAATGTACAGACAAAGACAAAAATAATTAATTAAAACATTCATTTAAAAATATATAATAAAGACAAAAAAAAGATGGGGCTTGGCAAAAAAAAAAAAAAAAAAGATTTGGTAAAATTGAACAATATAATACATATTTCTTATAAAGTAATAAATAAATAGAAAATTAAAATACATTAAAATAAATATAAATTGAATTAAAAATAAATGAATAATAATAATAATAATAATAATAATAATAATAATAATAATAATAATAATAATAATAATAATAATAAATACAATAAAAAAGAAAGGTTAAGGCACACAAGGTCCATGATAAGATGTGTCCATTTGTCCATTATTGTCCGTATGTCAGTTATTGTATCTCATCTGTGTCGTTTGTGTCATTTACTGTTTCGTGATGACTTAAGGTGGACTTTCATACTGAACTATACATACATTTAGATTTACCGTGGAAACAGCGGCCCCTAGAGCCCGGGTTGTGACAGTGCGCTTTGCCTCACGTTGGTTTCTGAAGAGGTTTTGGACCAGTGAACCAAGGAGCAGCTGCTCGAAATGGGAAAACACTACAAACTGGATATTTGTAAAAGAAATGTGAAAGCCGTTCGGTCACTAATTTGATTGAAGTTGGAGTGTTGGAGGATAAAACAACATCTTTCTGGTTCTGCAGCAAAGGCTTCGGGATCGAGATTAAAGTCCATGTTAAAGGTTCGCCGGTTTCTCTCATTCTGATTTAGTTTGACGGTATAGAACATGCGGTAAATATTTATCATAGTTTTACTCCCGTTAAGTCGCAGTTTGTGAAGTGCATTTTGACAAAATAAGAGTTTAAAATGACAGGAAGTAGGAGCTGAATCCCTCTGTGATGTCATCAGCGTGCGACACAGAGACAGTTGACACTTAACTGACACACTAACTGACAGTTTAAACAGTCGTTGGACTAAATGAAAGGTGTTCTATGGTGTTATTGTGCGTCAAATCACAGCTGTTGTGTCATTTATGTGGAGTTTGGCCTCTTTGTTTACAGTCTGGTTGCTAGGTAACAGCTGTGGAATTACCTCTACCTATGTCATATTTGTGCTCCATGTCCAACCAAGGAAGTACAATTATAAACTTTACAAAAATGGTTCAGAACTGGGGGCAAACCGGGCCAAATGTTGAGTCAAATCTGAAATGTAATTGTGTTCAGCGCGTTTCAGTGAAATGTGTGCCTAAAATGTCACGTGGACTCTAAATTTTGAGCAACACGTGAGGCTGAGAGTTCCAGTTTGAGATTGAAAGAGTGAAATTGGAGCAGATGAAAGAGGGCCGACAACGTGAACTGGTTTGTTCCCCCCTTCTGCGTTTGATGTAAGCGGGAATGTGCGTTTATCGCTGAGACTCTCTGAAAATGTTCTTCTTCCTCTTATTGGAGCGGAGTCTCATTTTGTTCTTTTTATTGTCCGCTTCATTATGATTTACACATACACGTACACATTCTTCGACTGAATGTGTTTTATGCATCACAAAGTCTGCAATTGTTATTGTTTTTTCATTGGCGGCGTGACTCACAAACATCATAGCCAAAACTGCCATGGAGCTACAACTGGCTGCGAGCTGCATTAAAGGGCATGTATGCGTTGATTCAACCTTTAGCAAGTTATTAAGTTAAAGGAACTAATAATTGTGAGTTCTGTTAATAAATTGCAAGTATTTTTTTTATCAGTAACAGATAAAATGATGACTTTACTGTTCAAAACACTTGAATGACATGGGCATAAACTAGAAACTAGTTCTGCTTGTTTTGAAATAATTGGTAAAATGCCATATTTTACGCCATTCATCTGTAATTATTAAATACTTAAATTCACCTTTTGCATTTATTTTATTTTAATAACTTTCTCTTTCCTCTTAATTTAATTTAATTTAATTTAATTTAATTCAATTTAATTAATTTAATTTAATTTAATTCAATTTAATTCAATTTAATTCAATTTAATTCAATTTACTTAATTTAATTAAATTTAATTTAATTTAATTTAATTTAATTTAATTTTAATTCAAAACATAAAACATAAAACAATCCCATTTACTCCGTCAGATTCGTCCATTTCTGTACGTCAGTTAGAATGTCGGTCCAGTCCTTAATTGCCGGCGTATCTTGAGCCCCCTAATTCTTTGTGATGGCCCCTTTTCCCAGCCGCCAGAAGTACGTCCCAGAGGTATCCATTTACTGTGTCCACGGCAGGAGCTGTTGATGTCAAAAACAGTCTGCAGGGCCTTGTTAACTTTGTGGTCCTCCATCGTGAAGTACATATATTTTCCCACTCGTCGTCCGTCAAAACAAAACAATCGCCCCCTCGTTTCCTATTTGCTTTCAGTTTTTCTTTTCCAAGTTGCTGAGAAATCCGAAACAAAGTCCAGTCCAGCTTAGAGACGTGGCGTTAAAACCCCCGGTTAATGATCTGCGCTGTGCATATTTAGTGTGACTGGCACAGAAACGGGGGCCGGCTGCCAGAAAAGCCAGCTTGAGTGAGAGGACGACAACGGGGAACGGGCGTGATTGACAGAAGACGCACACACACACACACACACACACAGAGCCCATTGTGCAGCGCTGCTTTAATTCAGCTGTTTCCGCAATTAGGTCAGCGTTTCCCATTCACAAAACGAGAGTACGGAGCGTTTGACCCGCTGAGAGAGCTCACTGCAGGATCTACGATTTTCAAGTTTGGATTTTGTTTATTTATACCTGGTGTACAGACACATTAAAGTTTAACGCCAATCGAGCAGGTATTTGTGGAGAAAACGTTGAAAAATCTGTGGGAAATGACAGGAAGTGACATCACAACAGGGACACGCCTCATTCCAGTCAAAGTTTATGCAGAATTTACACAAAATAAACAACTTTTTTGACGCTCTGAACATTTACATCAAAATAATGTCGCTCTCATATATTTTTTTCAGTTTTTTACATCAGATGAGTTTTTATAGTGTGATGTCATCAATTACAAACAGGAAGTGACATCACACCAGTCAAAGTTTATGCAGATTTTTATTTATTTTTTACATCAGATGAGTTTTTATAGTGTGATGTCATCAATTACAAACAGGAAGTGACATCACACCAGTCAAAGCTGATGCAGATTTTTGTTTTTTTACATTAGATGAGTTTTTATAGTGTGATGTCATCAATTACAAACAGGAAGTGACATTATAAAACAAAACTAAAAATGCTATTCTGTGATAAAACATGTTACAATTCGTCGTCCGACCTGTAGGGGGCACTGTGAACATCTAAAAGCGAGAACGGCGCTGTGAAGCTCGTTTGTGCTGCCCGTTGACTTGTTGAGTGAAAGCGGATGTGCGTAAACGTCCTGCGTGTGTCGTGTTCAGGTACTACGCCATCTGCTGCCAGCCGCTGGTCTACAGGAACAAGATGACGCCCATGAGAGTGGCGCTGATGATCGGGGGCTGCTGGTCCATCCCCACCTTCATCTCCTTCCTGCCCATCATGCAGGGCTGGAACAGCATCGGCATCAACCACCTGGTGAGCAGATACTACGAATACTACAAATACTATAAATACTACGAATACTACAAATACTATAAATACTACGAATACTACAAATACTATAAATACTACAATTACTACGAATACTACAAATACTATAAATACTACAAATACTACAAACACTACAAACACTACAAATACTACAAATACTGCAAATACATACAAATACCATAAATATATACAAATACATACAAATACAATAAATATATACAAATACCATAAATATATACAAATACATACAAATACATACAAATACAATAAATATATACAAATACATACAAATACAATAACTATATACAAATACCATGAATACATACAAATACAATAAATATATACAAACACTACAAATACTACAAACACTACAAATACTATAAATGCATACAAATACAATAAATATATACAAATACATACAAATACAATAAATATATACAAATTCCATGAATACATACAAATACAATAAATAGATGCAAATACTAAAAATACATATAAATACAATAAATATATACAAATACAATACATATATACAAATACAAATACTAAAAATACTATAAAGAATTACAAATACACAAATACTATAATATATACAAATACTATAACTACTGTAATACTATAAATACAATGAATACACATAAATACGATAGATACATATAAATACATACAAATACAAAGAAATACCATAAATACATCTACATACGAAAAGCCAGAGCTAAACTAGGTTAATGAAAATGAGGTTAAAGACCAGACAAAGTGGAGCTCAAGCTCTGGAGATGTCTCCTGGGTCACTGCAGGGACCACTGAGGGATGGGTCAAATGCACAGGACACATGTGCCCTAGGGGGACAATAAAGTGGGCCGTCACCCTAACAAACAGCCCTGAAGATCGCGGACGTCACAGACCTGAGACGATCGGAAAACCAAGTGTTTTCCCTGAGCTTCAGCGGGAGAAGAAACGAGTAAATACAAGTCCAATGGGTCAAATGCAG
Organism: Chaenogobius annularis; assembly: GCA_015082035.1. NCBI lineage: Eukaryota > Metazoa > Chordata > Actinopteri > Gobiiformes > Gobiidae > Chaenogobius > Chaenogobius annularis. The sequence goes on from BJKM01000229.1 coordinate 87,821, forward strand.
AGGACAATTGTGCTGCTTCTAAAACGAATATTGAAAGCCCGAATTGGACCCAACAGCAGCACAAAGCAGATTTAGCTCACTGCACCTCGTCAAGTGCATGATTGTATCCAACACAATGCAACGTGGTTTGAATAGAGTTTGAGACTCTTTTCTCCGTCCGACGCAGAAGACAATTACCTCCCACACGAACGCGCCGCTTTCTCATGTGTTTTTGTCCTTTCTTTTTTTTTCTATGGCAACTGCATCAACATGTCACGGGCGAGACGGAGGCAGGCCACTGACACCGAACACACCACTCTGCGCCGAACTGCCGTGCTTTCGGGGGATTACAAAAGCGTCGGAACAAAAGACGCTCGCGCAGGATTGGGTTTCTAAACACCGAGAACAATGGCGGCGCGTTTAATAAAATACAGGAGGGGGTTTAAAACGGTGGTTGTTGGTCGGAATTTCGGGTCCGAACGAGATGGAAGGTTTTAATTATGTTTCAAGAACCGCTGGATGTTTAGTCTGGCATTTTGTAATCGTAAACAAACATGTGATGTCACCGCTGGAGAAACAAATCAAAATTCCCCCGATTTTGAATGGTCACAAACAATGTCAATGTTTCTTAGGTATAAACCATAGCAAGCGACCAAACACTCCGTCTCCATGGCGCTGTCTTGCGAAACCTGCCAGTCTTGTAGTTTGACCCGGGATCTAGACCAGGAGCTACAGCAGCGCGTGACGAAGGCAAATGTGTACTTCTGCACGCCATTTAAACGCCAAACCGCTTTATATTTGTTACATATTAAAGGTTGGTCGGATGAAGATGGTTTTAAAACTTTATTACATGGAGAAATTTGCATAATTAAACTGCTTAACTTCAAAATTTCTGCTATTTCCCACCATTTCTTCTCCCGTCTTAAAGCAGAATTAAGTAAGTTTAGCGCTAGAGCTCCCCCTGCAGCTCCCTGAGTGGAAATACATTGTCAGAGAACACATTTGTTTCTTTCGTTAACCTAATTAGTCAGTATAATCGCAGACAAAAACATTTAACGTTGCCGAATACGGAAAAAAGAGCGAGGGTTTCTCAGGAGAGTTGTCTTCGGGGTCGACGTCGGCAGATGTTGCAAGGCTGGGGGTTACCGCCCCGAGACAGCAGGGGGGGGGGCGACGATGAACACTTCAAACGCCCCCGAAAATACATAGTTAACCATCACAGGGGCTTACAAAGACGTTCAGTGAGTTGAAAATGTTCCGGACGCCATCAGGATGCGAGGTGCGGCGTTCACTCCCACTGCGGCGCTCGCGTTTGAGATCATGTATTTTGAAAGGGCATCGATGGTGTATTTTGACACCGCGCGCATCTTTGCTGTGTTTCCCCCGGCTAAAAACCCCTGGAGACGCTCCGTTGACGCTGAAAAATGAGAAGGCTAACCTAATTTAAGCGGCGCGCACCTTAATTAAACTGTCGCTGCTTTGGTGGAGTCACGTTAAGCAGTTTATACTTCAATCTTTTCACAAATGTTCCTGTATTTGTTAAAAATGTGCACCGAAAACTGAATCTTGATTTAAAAAAACCAACCAATAATCACAGTAAACATTTTCCCAGCTTTGATCACTCCTGATGTATGAAAAGTTAAAGGTTTTAGTGTTTAAATTTAGTGTTTAAATTAGATTTAGCTTTATAACTGCTCCTCAAGAATGATTTTTTACACATTTTTAAAAGTTTTTACGTTGTCAATTAAAAATAATAATAGTAATAATACAGTACATTTAATATAGTGCTTTTTTATCAGACGCATGTGAGTTCAAGCACATTTAAAAATGAATTTAATGTTATTTGCTCATTTAATAGGAGATTACGACTGGACGATTTCGAGCATTTTTCACGGCCAAATCCTGTTTTGTTTTTTTTTAGCTTTTACTGGACAAAACGTTACAGAAATGTTGATCCCACAACAGTTTTTCATTTTATCTACAGATATATTACACGCTTTAACACAAATTATACGTTTGTGAAGCTCAAGTGCCATTTTGAGGCTGGAAAATTGTATTTATTTTCCATTTATAACAATAGAAAAGCATTCAAAACAATACATTTCTACTCCGGATTCCAAATTGTTGCCTTTTTGTGGTTATAAAGACTTGAAATAATTGTCATTTAGATGTGTCCTTGCTTCATCTCCAGCCGCCTCCTTTATGGAACATTCTGAACCGAGCGTTTGAAAGTTCTTCTGCGTTCACCTTCCCCCTAACACGTTTGCATCTGCTCCTTAAACGCTTTTTATCGACCGTTGTTAAACGTGTGTACGGACAGCTCCTCGCGCCCACTGTTTACCCCCCCCCCTCGTTTGACCTCCGACCTCTCAGACGGGCATGCTAACCTCTGAGCGGCGCTAATTGGCTCCGCGGAGAAACGCCGCGGCTCCGTCCGCCCGGGCTGCCAAAGTGGACGGGCCAATCGCGGCGCTGGGAAAGTCCTCCGTGTTCTCAGGTGCCGTCCGGTGGGGGTCAGGGGTCAGCGTGAGCGGGCGATGCTTTGTTTTGGGGCTCGTTTGGTTCAAAGCCGGAACGCGGCGTCAATATTTTATTTACACATTTGCATAAGTGACAAATTGACAATTATAAAATGCACAAAGGGCTTTTCTGTTCTGTTGGAGCTTCATTTTTACCATATTGTGTTATTTAAATTTGGAAAAGTGTCAAAACAAGGGCAGATTCTGTGTAAGAGATCTTTTTTAATTTATGTATTCATATTTTTTTTGCTTTTTATTACATTATTACATCACATGAAGTATATGGCAAGGAAATATACACATGTTTTTATATATATACTTTAATTTTAAGTTTTGAAAGAATACAACAAAACAGTACTAAACATCGCCACAACCGTAAATTTAAAAAAAAAAAAAAAAGAAAAAAAAAAAAAACTCCCCCCAAAAAAAGAGGAATTAAATAATTCCTCTTTTTTAAATAATAATAATAATAATAATAATAATAATAATAATAATAATAATAATAATAATAATAATAATACAAAATAATTCCTCTTTTTTTATTAATAATAATAATAATAATGATAATAATAAATAATTCCTCTTTCCTTCGGGGATATTAATATTAGCCACAAGGTTTACTTTGGCAGAGGACTCTTTGGGGCGGCGCCTGCACAAAAGGGTTCTGAGTCGGGCTGGGCACGTTGGTCATACTGCCCCGCCTGGTTCGGGTTTGGTTCTTGATCTGTTTCTCTGTCCATTCTTCAATTATTTATTATTTTCAATATAGGCTAAAGGTCTGGTATAGGCGACGCTCCTATTCAAATTAAGTCTACTTACCAATATATATTAATATGACAGAAACCAGAACTGACTGTCACCTGACAAAGAGGGGCTTAAATGCCAAAAGGACTGACCCAAAATCAACACAAGGGGCCGGACACAATCAAAAACTAACTTATGCAAAGTAACAATAAGGCAAGTTATAGTAAGTAAACAGAGTGCAATAACAGTGAATACTGAAATAACTTCACCAAATCAATGCAAACTAAATGAGCAACAATAAGTGTAAAAAAAATAAACAATTCAGACAAACAGGAACTAATAAGTGTGCACCCAAATTAGGAAATACGTGTCTAAATAAAAAAAGGCATTAAACTTTGTGAGATGTGACAAATAATGGAACGTAAATTAGATGTAATTGGCTGATATTTGTCCTACTGTATGACTGATTTTTCCCTTAATGAGGTGTGTTGCTCAGGGGTACAACAAAGTGTTTAATAGTACTTCATTTTTTACATTTTCTTCCTTCGTTCAAGCGCGTTGCTCCCCGACTCTTGCCCACAAGGGAAGATGCTTCATTTCTCCCACGAACAGAGCAAACCGCAAAATATTGGCCAAAATATGGCCAAAAAACCTACAATAGGCGTCTATGACAGTGGAAAAAGGTCATGTTAAGGGTCATTGCCGAGGGTTAACGGCGCGCTTCTCCCCCAGGACGGTGCTGTCGTTGGTGGCGATCGAGTCAGAATCGAGCAATGTAAATGAATCAATAATCTAATTGTGAGACTTAAAGGGTATGGGGAAGAAAAACTGACATCATTGGAAATAAATCAATAAATAACAGAAAGAAAGGTGAAGAAAAACATAAATGTGTAATTAAATATATGCATTTATACATTAATTAATTAGTTTGACATGTATTTATTTTAATATTTATCTATTTTATTGTTTTATCTATTCATTTACACATTTATTTATTTTTACATGTATTTATTTCCATTTTTATTTTACACATACTTATTTTATTTTTACTTGTATTTATTTACATATTTATTTATTCCTACATTCATTTATTTATTTACTCTTTTATTTTACACATATGTATTTTATTTGTACTTGTATTTATTTTTACACTTATTTATTTTCACATTTATTTATTCACACTTATTTATTCACACTTATATTTTACACATATGTATTTCATTTGTACTTTTATTTATTTTTGCACTTATTTATTTTTACATTTATTAATTTTCAGATTTATTTATGTTTACATTTATTTATTGCCACTCTTTTTTTCTTTTTTTTTTTAACATGTTTTTATTTTCACATTTATTTTTTCACATTTATTTATTCACACTTTTATTTTACACATATGTATTTTATTTGTATTTTTATTTATTTTTGCACTTATTTATTTACATTTATTATTTTTACATTTATTTATTTTCAGATTTATTTATGTTTACATGTATTTATTGCCACTCTTTTTTTTTTTTTTTACATGTTTTTATTTTCACATTTATTTATTCACACTTATTTTTCACACTTTTATTTTACACTAATGTATTTTATTTGTACTTGTATTTATTTTTGCACTTATTTATTTTTACATTTATTAATTTTCAGATTTATTTATGTTTACATTTATTTATTGCCACTCTTTTTTTTTTTTTACATGTTTTTATTTTCACATTTATTTATTCACACTTTTATTTTACACATATGTATTTTTTATTTGTACTTTTATTTATTTTTGCATTTATTTATTTTTACATTTATTACTTTTCAGATTTATTTATGTTTACATTTATTTATTGCCACTCTTTTTTTTTTTTTACATGTTTTTATTTTCACATTTATTTATTCACACTTTTATTTTACACATATGTATTTTATTTGTACTTTTATTTATTTTTGCACTTATTATTTTTTACATTTACTTATTTTCATATTTATTTATTTTTACATTTATTTATTTTCATATTTATTAGTGTTTACATGTATTTATTGCCACTTTTTTTTTTTTTCATATTTATTTTATTTTTACATTGATTTATTTCCACTTTGATTGGGACAGGACTTTGGGACTCGCCTTCCTCTTTCACACACTACAACTTTCTTCTTCACGTAGGATAAACACATTTAAGGTTCTCATTTCAACCCTAAGAACTGTTTCACAATATATCTATTCTGGGGTCAAACTTTTTACTTTATTGCATGAAGGAAATGAAGTTCAGCCGCTTAAGTCAGTCCAAATGTCCAAAACAATAGTCTGGGGCCAAATGTGACCCTCAGACTGATTTTGCTGTCGCTGAAATGGCCCAAATGATCTTCGGCAGTACTTTTCATTGCTAGTTTGTGTATTTCTACCACGGTAACCTCACTAGCATCACGCTACATTGGGGTACAGAGCTACTACCATTGTTCCAAGTCTCCTTAAAGGCGCAGCGGCCGTGTCAACGCTACGTTAACTGCACTCATCTGGATCTCTCGCTGGTTTGACCGTGGTCCATGGTCCTACACTCGGAGCACGTTTCAATACGAGGCCCTTTGGACACCTCGGACTGAAGGAAAGCGCTTCAGCCAAGTCCTTTTGGTCACCGGTGGGACATGACTTCACCGTTACGCCTTCACCTCACGTTTACCTGTGTGTTCCTCTTCCCCAGATCGAGGAGCGCCGCTACAGCGAGGGCAGCAACTCCACCTCGTGCGTCTTCATGGTGAACAAACCCTACGCGCTCACCTGCTCCGTGGTGGCCTTCTACATCCCCCTGGTGCTCATGGTGCTGGCCTACCAAAGGATCTACGTCACGGCGCGGGCCCACGCGCTCCAGATCTCCATGCTCCAGCGCGCCGGCGGGGCCAACGCCTGCTCCGTCGACTCGGCGGACCACCAGCGGAACCACCGCATGAGGACTGAGACCAAAGCCGCCAAGACTCTCTGCATTATCATGGGATGTTTTTGCCTGTGCTGGGCGCCGTTTTTTGTGACAAACGTGGTGGACCCGTTCATTGGCTACACAGTGCCGGAGCAGCTGTGGGCCGCCTGTCTGTGGCTGGGGTACATAAACTCCATGTTGAACCCCATCCTCTATGCCTTCCTGAACAAGTCGTTTCGCCGTGCCTTCCTCATCATCCTCTGCTGCGGGAGGAAGCGGTACAGGCGGCCCTCCATCCTGGGCACGCCGCAGTGCACGGCCACGCAGATCAACGGCTCCACGCACGTGCTCAAGTAAGTCCTGCTTTTACGGCGGCGAATCTGCAGTGTGACTTTTGGTGGAAGGTGCACGGAGCTTGTTTTGGAGTGTGTGTTGTCCGAATCGCCGAAGAAACACTTACTTTACTTTGAGTATTACTTTACTTTGAGTATCGCCCCTCCCAGGAGTGATGCGAGCTTTACAGTCCGTCCTGTGCATTTGAATGAAGCAGCAAACAAAAAGCTGTCGTTTTGACACATGGCTCTTGTTTATATCTTCATTATTATTGTTATTATTGTCATCATCATCATCATCATCATCATCAGTTTCTATCTTCAACTGTGGATCTGTGGCGCTTTGGGAAATAAAACAAAATTGTTCTTGTTGTCGCCCGCTATGTTTTTGTTGCATTATTGTCCAGACTAATGTTAGATTTAGGAAATGTTGTTAAGGTTGTTAGCATGTATGCTAATTTCAGCGCTAATCGCTAACAGTAACGATCCACGCTTCTACAGGAGGTCATGGTCATGGTTTTTCATAGTTTGTGATGTTTGGAGGCTAACGCTAACTCTGAGGCTAACGCTATCACTGAGGCTAACACTGAGGCTAACGCTAATGCTGAGGATAACGCTAACGCTCCCACTTTGTTGGTGCATGGTGACTTTGTTGGAGTGGTTTGTGCTTGTGTGGTGTTGGCACATCTGTGGGCATCCTGGAGTGTTCCGGGGGGCCGCCATTCACCCGCGGACAGGGAAGACGGGTGCAGCGGTGACGGGTAAGTTGCCCTGGCATTTGGTGACCACGATGGGCACATTTGGTGAGCACGGTGGGCGCATTTGGTGAGCACGGTGGGCGCATTTGTGGGGTCGTGTTCGCCTGCAGAGTTGATTCGGGATTGACGCTCGTTTCACAATTTTGCCGTCAGTTGTTGCTAACGTAGCTAACGTTAGGCCATTATCCGCTGAACGACGTTATCAGTCATGTTTTGTTTACATGTAGCGGTAAATGCTAACGCTAGCATACTTGTGGCTGCGCAAAAATGCATGACTTGATGCTATGTTTAGTTCATTTAGCTCATTCGCGGCGATTTACTCTCAAAAGTGGAACTTTCCGAGAAGTGTAGACCTCCATGTTGTGTTTGATGACGCTGGAAGGGTTTATAGCAGAAGCTCAGGTCCATGCTTCGCCCCCTGCTGGATTCATAAAGGCATGACAAACATACAAGATACTAAAAAAAAACAACCGCCACAAACCGACATCTCCCACGCATACGCTGTAAAACAGACATACAGTGCATGTTTACCACTAGGGGGGGCTGTATATCGAATTTTAGATACTGTGAATTTGTTTTGAAGAAATGCAAAATGTGAATATCAAATTTATTGTTTATAGTTAAAAAAAAAAGAAAAAAGAAAGGCTGCAAAAGAGCTGATAAAAAAATGAAATAAGAATGTTGTAAGCGTTCCAATAAAGGTAAAATGTGACTTTTTTTGTACTGTTATAATTCATTTTACAGTCTGGTCTGGTAATTAAACTTAAACTAATACATTTAAAGACATGTTTTTTGTGGATATCGCCCACACGAGTCTCGTTTGCAAACCGTTCTCGCCGCACGAGTCGCAGTAATTGCATTAAAAACCCTTTAGCTGCTTCCGTTGTTAAATTGTCTTTTGATATATTTTCAATTGGACGGTTTGAATTGCATTTACACGATGTATACGTGCAACGGCTTAAACCACTGCAAGCTCTTCGTTCTCTAATCGGAACTTCTTTTACATTCAGCAAATAACGACTTATTTACGAGCACATTTGCTTTTAATTCCCTCTGTTTAAGCGTCGTTTTCCTCGCTTTCTTTCGTGTAGCGGCAGGTTTATTGCCATTTCAGACAGCGGAATAATAACAGATAATAATAATAATAACAATAATCATAATCATAATAATAATAACAATAATCATAATAATAATAATAATAAAGAAATGTGCGTTGGACCCGTTTGGACCACTTTCTCTCCTGAACCGAAAAACCCTTCAGTATTTGGTATCATTATGTCTGAGCGTCTGAGCGTTTCCCGACACTGCGGAGCGGCGTGCGGTCAGCGATGTGTGTGTGTGTGTCTGTGTGTGTCTGTGTCCGTCTGTGTGCGTCTGTGTGTGTCTGTGTGTGTCTGTGTGTGTCTGTGCGTGTGCTCGTGTGGACGGCCCCCCTCGGAGCGGATGATCTGAGCTGAGTCCCTGTGTTCTGCCTCTGTCTGAGCCTTCACCGCGGGAAAACGGCCATTAGTAAGAGAGGGAGGGGGGAGGGGGGGGAGAGGGGGGGAGAGAGAGGGGGAGAAAGAAAGCAAGGACAGAATGGGAGAGAAAGAGGGAGAGAAAGAAAGGATGGAAGAGAGAGAGAGAGCGAGGAAGGAGGGAGAAGAAAGGATAAGAGCGAGGACAGGAAGGAGAAGAAAAAAAGGATGAGAGAGCAGAGCGAGGACAGGAAGGAGAGAGAAAGGATGGAGAGAGAGAGGCGAGGACAGGAAGGGAGAAGGAAAGGATGAGAGAGAGAGCGAGGAACAGGAAGGGAGAAAGAAAGGATGAGAGAAGAGCGAGGACAGGGAAGGGAGAAGAAAGGATGAGAAGAGATCGAGGACAGGAAGGGAGAGAGAAAGGAAAGAGAGAGAAGAGGGAGGACAGGAAAGGGAGAAGAAAGGATGAGAGAGAGAGCGAGGACAGGGAGGGAGAAAGAAAGGATGAGAGAGAGAGTGAGGACAGGAAGGGAGAAAGAAAGGATGGAGAGAGAGAGTGAGGACACTTTATCATCCAAGACGATCTTTCGGCAATATTTCCCTTAAAACGTCCGACTGAAATATACTTCTGAAGCTGCTCCTGAAGCTGCTGCTATATAAATATATATATAAATATATATATATATATATATATATATATATATATATATATATATATATATAATATAATATATATATATAATATATATATATATATATATATTTATATAGCAGCAGCTTATTTCAGTCGGACGTTTTATATATATATAATATATATATATATATTATATATATTATATAATATATATATAAAAAAATATAATACTATTGTCATTATTATTATTATCAGTATTATTATGGATGGAAAAGAGAAAGAAGAAATGTGAGAGAAATTAAGTAAGCGGAACGTCGATGGAGGAAGAGGGAGGTAAGAGGAGAACGAGAAGAGGAGGAGAGAGAAGAGAAGAGGAGGAGAGAAGAGGGGAAGGAGAGAAGAGAAGAGGGGGAGGAGAGAAGAGAAGAGGGGGAGGAGAGAAAGAAGAGGGGGAGAAGAGAAGAGAAAAGAGGAGGAGGAGAGAAGAGAAGAGGGGGAGGAGAGAAAGAGAAGAGGGGGAGGGAGAAGAGAAGGGAGGGGAGGAGGAAAGAGAAGAAGGAGGAGGAGAAGAAGAGAAGAGGGGAGGAAGAAGAGAAGAGAGGGAGGAGAGAGAGAAGAGGGGAGGAGAGAAGAGAGAGGAGGAGAGAGAGAACAAGAGGGGGAGGAAGAGAAAGAGGAGGAGGAGAGAAGAGAAGAGGAGGAGGAAGAGAGAAAGGGAGAAGAGAAGAGCAAAGAGGAAGGAGAGAAGAGCACGTTTAAAGGTCAATTAATGCATAATATTTGTCCTTTTTAAAACTTTCCGTCAAAACTGGGACTAAACCTGGACTAGAACAGGGCAAAAACAGGACCAAACCGAGCCTGCAACAGGACTGACGTTGCCTGAAACCAGGACTTAAGCGGAACCCGTCCGAGGATCCAACCTGGAGAAAAGCAGCTTTAAAAGAGTGTTTTTCATCACATTTATCACTCTTTCCTGACGCTCTTTGCACAAACTCCTCAACTCCCTCAACTCCACTCCCTCATCCCTCAAACTCCGTCAAACTCCTAAACTCCAACTCCTCAAAACTCCTCAAACTCCTTCAAATCCTTCAAACTCTCTTCCCAAACTCCTCGAAACTCCTCAAACTCCCTCAAACTCAAATCCAAACTCCTCACTCCCTCACCCCTCAAACTCTCCTCCAAACTCCTTCAAACTCCTCACTCCTTCAAAACTCCCTCAAACTCCCTCAAACTCTCCTCCCTCCTCCTCCAAACTCCCCTCTCCTCCCAAACTCCAAACTCCCATCAAACTCCTTCCAAACTCCCTCAAACTCCCTCAAACTCCTCAAACTCCCTCAAACTCCCTCAAACTCCCTCTCCTCATCAACTCCTCAAACTCCCTCAAACTCCCTTCCAAACCCCTCAAACCTCCCACAAACTCCTCAAACTCCCTCAAACTCCCTCAAAACTCCCTCAAACTCCCTCAAACTCCCTCAAACTCCCTCAAACTCCCTCAAACTCCCTCAAACTCCTCAAACTCCTCAAACTCTCCCTCAAACTCCTCTTCAAACTCCTTCAAACTCCCTCAAATCTCCTCAAACTCCTTCAAACTCCTTCAAACTCCCTCAACTCCTCAACTCCCTCAAACTCCTTCAAACTCCTCAAAACTCCTTCAACTCCCTCAAACTCCCTCAAACTCCTTCAAACTCCCTCAATCTCCCTCAAACTCCTTCCAACTCCTTCAAACTCCTCAAACTCCCTCAAACTCCTTCAAACTCCTTCAAACTCCTCAAACTCCCTCAAACTCCCTCAAACTCCTCAAACTCCTCAACTCTCAAATCTCAACAACTCTTCAACCCGTGCGGACCGACAGAAGCGAGCGCCCTATATTTGTGCTGTATTTGGCGGAGGGATACGTTGCGAGCGATGAGTCCGTCCGTCCGTCGGAAAATGAACGATGGCGTTTCAGCGTTCTCGCCCGGCAGCTTTGTGCGCTTCCTGGACAGAACATCTCCTGTTTCCATTACATGATACTTCAAGTACTTCTTTGTAGTAGCTGCAGTATCAGTGTTGGAAGTATTGGAAGTATTGCAGTACTTTTATCAATCTCTGAACCAGCGCAGTCGGTTCAGAAACGCTCTTCTTATTTTGGCTCAGTTAAAGTCCATGAACTTTCCTTGTGTTTCCGAATAGTACAGTTGGACGATCAGTGGTCAACACGACGCAGAACGGGTTCATTTTCGCCCCCCGGTGCCCTCGCTTCTCGTGTCGGGGACTCTCGCCATTTCCAACACCCCGACCCCTCACCACTCACCAGCCACCGTAGATCTCCGACTGTACGCCCCGCCAGGCCGCTTTTTCGCCTCGGAGCAGGAGATCAGACCTCCATCACACGGACCATTACCTCCTCCTCCGCCGCCGCCGCGCGAAGTCCGAGGAGGTCCCGGGGGGTTTTTTATATATAAAAAACCCCCCGGAGAAACTCGGTGAGAAGAGCGGGAAGCAAACTGAGACCAGGATCGACAACGAAACCAAGATTTGCGCTCGCGAATGAGCAGGAAGTGGCGTTGTCTTCGTGCTGCTGTGGGTAGATGAAGAAACACTGGCTCTCCTTGCACTTCAGCGCCATCATCAGTTCACCAGCTAAAATGTCGGACAAACAATCTAAATGAGTTCCTTCTCTCTAACAAAAATGGCTGCCCGATTCAACTGGATTCAATCTGATTTGAATTCATTATAAAAGGCCATAAATAACCATTTTAACACTTTAAAACTGTGTGTTTTCACTTTTTTACTGTTTCTACTTTTACTTCAGTTTGTTGTGATGTATTTTAATGTTTTTATTTTTTTCTTAAGCTTTTTTTTTTTTTGCATTTTTATTATATGCTCTAAATATGACACACTTTTGCATCTTCAAAACAACATTCACGATTTAAATTTAACCACAAACAATGTTATTTTGATGATAATTTTTAATATATATATATATATATATATATATACTTATTTTTATTTATTTTTTAAATTAGAACATAGATCAACAAAAACAAAACAAAAACAGAAAAAATATATATTTTAATGTTGTATATAATTTAATATCATAATTGCACAGTGGAAGATTTAATGAAAGATAAATATTGTAGAAGTATAAGTATGTCACTATCTATTTATGTTTTTAATAATTGGACAAATACGTCAGGCTTGCGTTGGAAGTAGGACACTTTCATATTGTATTGTATTGGTTTGGAACAGAAAGCGAGGAAAATAAAGTTTGTATTCATCTGCGGCTAATATATATTATTTTCTTCTCAGCACTTAAATGCACCGGCTCGATAATCAGAGCGCATTATGTCAACTGTGCCACGAAAAGGAGTGCGATGACAGGTTCAGGTGGGAAACGGCGCAGACGTCTGAACGGAGCGCGGCTTTCCCTCTGCCAACTCTGATCACCGCTATTGTTGTGGTCGTTGCGGCGAAAATGCCACCGGAAATGGTACGGAAAGAAGGATTTACGGCTTACGAAAGGAGAGGAAATAGAACTTTTAGAGACGCAGATGTAAGAGGAGACTCGGGAAATGGGAAAGGCCTGATAAAGTTTAGGTTTTTTTTTTAGTTTCTTAGATGCGTGAGGATTTAGAACATGCTGGGAAGATGCCAACATCGAGCCTGGCATCCTTAAAGTGGACTTATTGTGCGTTCGAGAAGCTTCAACTGGGTTTTAAACATGCTTTTGGTCATCTTTGGATCAGTATTCCACATTTTCTTACCTAAAACATTGGACCAAACCAGCGTATAAACTTACAAAGCACGTTTAAACTTCCCAGCTGACCAAAGTGCTGGACACAAAGCACGGAATAGACGAAGAGCAATCACAACGCAAACATTCAAACATTGGAAGAATAAGACATGAAGTAGTAAAAGCAGCAAGAAATCTAAAAAAAAACGTTCAAAAAAATGTTAAAATCTGTGAAAACACATTTTAAGAACGACACCTCCGTTTCCAGTGAGGCACTATTTCGCCTTGTTGCGGTGGGAATGAGCAGTAAACACAAAAATGTAGCCCTTGGGAAACGTGACCGCTATGCTAACAGAGCCACGTGTTTGTCGTTGCCCACAAAGCGGGTTCGGTGATGGTTTATGGACTTCAAAACGGCGCAAGAGAAGTCTGGATTTTTATTTTATTTTTTCACCTGTGGCACAACAATCCGGGGAAACTTCAAACTGAGTCGTTTGTGAGGCTCATTATTATTATCATTATTATTATTTTTATCATATATTTTTTATTATCGTCATCATTCATTTATTATTATTAGTATTGTTATTATTGTTATTATTATTATTATTATTATTATTATTATTAATAATAATAATTTGTTTGTTTTTGTTAGTGTTTATTTTATTTTGAAAAAAGAAAATATAACAAAAAGAACAAGACGACCTCGCAAACAGGATTAAACGAAACAAGCGCGAATGAAGCAAAACACGACCGTCTGTTTGGCGAGGGAACGGCGAGGTCAAACGCTCAGAACACGCGTGTCGTTTGGTGAACCGTTTGTCCCGTTTTTGAAGTTTTTACGGGTTTGTTTTCCCAAACGCTCCCGTCCGAGCGGATGTCAGATCACTTAGAGCAAAGCAAACGCACAAACACGAGGCGGCGGCGCGGCAGTGGGCCCCGCTCCCGCCGTGTTGCTGTTGGACGCGCCGCTGAACTCCGGGCCCCCGCCGACGTCTGCTAGAGCGCTTCGAGGGCCCAGACGCCATCCAGCTTTCCACCGCGAGCACGTCCCACCTGCGGAGAGACGGAGAGAGCGCTTCAACCGACTGTTTGGACGATAAAACTGCGAAGAGAAGTTTATTGCGGCTGAAGTGAGGTATTGAGAAGTGCAAAGGTGCTGATGAGAGCGGGGAAAGAGCTGCAGCAAAAAGAGGGAAATAAAACAGACTCAGAGGCAGATGTTTGCTTTTTGCTTATTATTTTTGAGATGCCACTCCTTTATTGTCTACTTTTACTCCTTTACTTGCCTTGTGTTCTTTCCTGTTGTTTTGTTTTTGTTGATCTATGTTCTAAAAAACTCTTTATTTTAGTATTATTTTTCCTCTCACATCCTTTATCCAGTTGTATTCACTTTCCCTTCCCTCACTTTGACAAAAAAATACAAAATTGTACAAAAAATAATAATAATAGTAATATTGTATACTCCCTGTCACCTGGTGTTAGTAAAAATAAAAATATGTATTAATTTATAAATAAATACATAAATATATATATATATATATATATATATATATATGTGAAAAAAAACCCAAAGTGTAGTACATAGAAAGAGAGGAAATACTGTATTCTCGACACGTTTGGATGTAGATATTTTTACTCTGATTATTGTTTTTTTTTTTGTCTTTTTGTTTGATCATAACGTGTGCACAAGAGACACACTTGCACTGCACATCAAAATTGGGATTTAACTGGGACTAAATATGGAACTAAACCTGGACTAGAGCAAAACCGTTTACTAGAATCAATCTGAAAGCGATGTGCCCGTCCCGGAGACATCTGTTACACCGGCAATGTCAAATAAATACGGGAAAAGAGTGTCGGGAGTGTCGGCCAGCGTGGGCCAATAGATTTGTTTTTTCCATCTGGCGGATCACTAAGCACGGACAAAATGTATGATCCATGTCAGCAAAATTGTTAAATTGAATGAATAGAAATGAAGGTTTTGTTATTTTCTTGTCTTTGTGATTTTAATGCATTTTCTCCCTGTTGTGTGAAGCACATTGAATTGCCTAGTGTACGAATTGTGCTCTACAAATAAACTTGCCTTGCCTTACTACTCAAAATATATAGACTTTTTCATCATTTTAATGAGAACCAAAACCAGCAAATAAAAGGACTAAACCAGGACTAAAACCTGCCGCCCATTGAACAAATTCAGGACTTATTTGTCTGCGTACCGTTATGGAGCACCTCTGAAGCTGCATTTCCCATCACGGCCCTAATATTACTGCTGTTATAAATCACCCCGAGCGCCGTGAATACGTCAGGCTCTGTGTAAACTCGGCTCTGGACCCCCGCTGCTCCCTCTTATGAGCTGAGAAGTGCCTCCTCTCAAAACACACAGACGTTTATTAAACTCGCACACGTGTTTTTGTACTCGGCCCGACCGCGAATTACTCATCGCGGTGGCCAGATTTACTGAGGATACTATCGCCCGCGACCGCCACCGACTGCTGTCAAGGAACGCGCGGAAAAGACAAATAAAGTGAGAGACTTTTGCACGCGAATTTTTTTTTTGTCTTACATTACTGATTTAAATTTGTTTTAAAATGTCTCCACGGACCTAAACAACCTGCACGTTCTCCTGTTTTTAAAGTCTATACGTCACTTTTCACTAGAACAAAGGGAATACGATTATATTTGAGATTTTACCAAACATTTTGCCAGGTTTTTTTCCACCAATTTGGCAGTTTTTGTGACGTTTATAATGTCACTTCCTAGTTTGACACGGCAAGTAAATGTGATATCGGTAGAGACACAACTGTTACTTAGCAACCAGACTGTAAACGAGGGCCTGAGGGCCTGATCCATTTACATCAGACAATAGTTATGATTTGACAAACAATTACACCTGGCGACACCTTTATTTTGTGAAATGATTGTTTAAACTGTCATAAAAAGGTGTAAATTGCGCACAAATTTTCTCTGGATTTTTGGTGGAATGGCGCTTTTTTTGATGACATCACAGCGGGATTCTGTTGTAGCTCGACTTCCTGTCATTTTCAACTTTTATCTGTCTTTTATCTGCCCAAACTGCAACTCGACTGATGTAAAACTGTGAGGATTGTTTACCGCAGGGACAAACGCACCAAACGACGTCGTAATTAGAAAAACCCGTCACATGGACTTTAAATCTTCTTTAAAAACGCACTTTTTCTTTCTGGCTTTTTAAACGCAATTAGTGATGTTGACTGAAGTTTTTTTTAAATGTGTTTTTTTAAGCACTTTGGTCGACTTTGTTGTTGTTAAGGAGCTCGACAAATAAAGTTAGTTTGGATTGTTTGCTACAGAAAACTACTTTCTGTGTCGTCTATTTCCAACTTTCTGTGCAAATTGTTGTATGATTATTATTATTATTATTTTACATTTTCTCTGCGTCAAACCGTTTCACACACCCACATCCAAAACAGAAATAAACTATACAATTTAAAGATTCAACAACAATAACTCTTACATCAGTTTGTTGAAATAAATTAAAATAGAAAAAATAATAATAATAATAATAATTAAAAAAAATATATATATATATAAAAATAAAAAAAATAAAAAATAAAAAAAACTACAACAAAAATCGGTGCCATTTTTTTTCAGACTTTACTAAATAATAACAGCACAGTTTCGACTTTGTTTTTGAACACTTTAGTGGAAAATGCTGCATTTTTACTGTAACGAGGCTCTGAACATCCACTTTGTACACAAGGATTCTGTATATTCAGTTTGTCTAATGCTGGAAACACCGGACGCCGCTCCAATTTGGCAGTTTTTGTGACGTTTATAATGATCACTTCCTAGTTTGACACGGTATTATTGCTTCATAGTTTATAGTATTTTTCATAAATGTATTAATTGTACAGCGCTATCGGAAAACAGAATGACCTCACTTTTCTGGGCACTAAAGCGTGACATAACCAGGTTTATTTTTTTTTTTTTTACTGAAATACTGTTCAGTTGCTCTTTTTCAATAAAGTTGGAGGAAAAGTCATAAAAGAAATGCTGTTTAAGTCTCAAAAAGCAGGTCAATTGTCCCGGTTAATGGTTAATGTTTCTTTAATCACTCGACACATCCGCACCAAAACAAAAACAGATAAAGTTAAACGTCTTCTCTGTCGGCGTGTTGACTTTCTGGGCTTCAAACCATGTTATATTGCACCCGGAGCTGTGTTTAGCTTCATTCGCCTCACAAATCACTCCGTTTGAACTTTCCCCGTCCTGTTTCCCCAGAGCGTTAAGTGTTTTTCGAAGAGTTTTGAAGTGCGTAAAGCATCAGCGGGAGTCGTTCTGCAGTCAACAAACAAGGGATGTCACGATATCAAATGTTAGAGTTGCGATTAATGTGAGAAAAAACATGACGATTTAACGATTATTGACGATTATCGTGACCAAACAACAGCGAAATCTCTCATTTTCTTTCATTGTCGTTGTCTAAAATGTTACTGTTCCTCAAGTTTGTGACCGGCTTTACAAATTTGAACTTTCTGAACGACAAAATATCAGCCAGATAAAAAACATTTCTTAACATTTAGGTGCATATTCAACAAAAAATACTTAATTTTGCTTCCAAAATGGTCACAATTATAATTTTTTGGTTCTTACGATTGTACTGTGACCCGAATAATCACGATTATCGATTAACCCAATAATCTGGACATCAAACAAACGCGTAGCTCTAGTAGCGTCGCAATCACGTTGCCTAAGGGCTTAATTTATTCACTTTTTGGAGTTAATTTGCACTGTTTTCAACGTCTAAACACTTCCATTTAAGTTAGAAAATGTGAAATAGGAATCCCAATGTAAACAAAAGCCGGTTTAAAAGCCAATTAAAGCCACAAGAAAGTGTAATATGTCAACGTTAAGGCTAAAAGATGAATGTGGTGAAATGATGTGGTAAGTGGATTGACTCTTGGCCAGTTTGACACGCAGTAAATTCACATTAAAACGTCACAAAACAACCAAAACAAAGCGACAGGCATAAGCACCAAAACGCATCTTCTCCGGCTCATTCTCCAGTTTGTTTGTTAGTCCTCGTTGCGCCTCAGCGGTGACGGACGGAGGCGACAACGTGCGCCGCGGGTTCGCGCCAGATGTTTTACGATGTCGTGACGCATGAAGCGGGCCTGACAAGCTCCACTCCATCTGGGAACAAAGAGCGAGCGCCGTCTGGTCGGGGAGAAAACAATTGTGCCAATGTGAAACGAGTGCGTCCGGTTCTGAGCAAGACGCCGCACGTGTTTGGAGTTGACGTTTGTAGAAATAAGCTTAAGTGGATGAAAGAACGGTGCGGGTAATTTAATATAAAACGTATTGCTTTATTGTATGAGTTTGAACCCTTAAAGTGACAGGTTTTTGACTTTATTCGGTGTGTTTAGACTTGTTGTTCGTATAAATGATAGTTTTATGCCGATCGAGCAGGTATTTGTGGAGAAAACGTTGAAAAGTCTGTGGGAAATGACAGGAAGTGACATCACAGCAGGGACACGGTAGCAGTTTCTTGTGCGCTTTCAACGTTGAACTGTGCGGTCTTATTCAGAAACAAAGCGTGGTCTGGAGCGGCTTCTCCGGGAACACATGCCAAACCTGTAACGTCGGCGTGATTTGGAAATGCTTCATAAAAACTCCTTCCAGTTAGTTGATAGCCAACGTTGCCACTTAAGAGAAGAATTTATGCAGTCGTTAGACAAACAAATTAGCATAACGTACAAAAAAAAACTCTCCTCGATTGACTACATTAAGCCAAAAGCAGACGGGAAACGAAAGGCAAATGTAAATGTATGCCTTTATGACAGATGTAAAGTGTGACAGCGGACAGAAGTGGCGGTTCACAACAATCTGTGAGTGGAGTAAACATCCTCATGCCGCTGCCTTCGTGTGGTTCAATTACAAACACGTCGTCTTTCCAGAAGGAGTCCATTAGCCGAGTTTGCAGCTCAAATTATCCAGAAAATGAGTCCTGTTAATGGAAGACGTTTTATTTTATGGGACAATTTAAGTAGAGCAATTTATGTAGTATTTAAATATGTCAACAGTAATAAAATGAGGATGTGTATTGTGCAAAATGAGGTTTAAGATGGTTTAAGAATGAAAGAATTAAGACGTAAAGAAGTCAGATAAGTGTAAACATGTAGTACCTCACTTTATTCTTGAATATTAGCGAATTCAGTATACAGCTTATTTAAAAAAAAGAAAGGAAAAAAAAAAAAAAAAGGAATTTTTTTTTAGGGGTGAGACAAGGCTGTGTTTGGTCCCCTCTAGTGTTTGTCCCCTCTGCTGTTTGCTTTGAACTATTGGCCCAATTTCTTCTGAAACAAAATTGCTCCAATGTCTGGATACAAATAACATGCAAAAGACCGCAATTTCAGACCACTGCGCGCTATCTACCTCCAATTATAAAACGATTGATCCATCGCAAATGTGGAAGTAGGTGGCGATAAAACCCCGTTGTCTGTTCGTCCAGCTTCACTTCGCCATCAGAAAAAGCCGTTCTAAAGCTGCGAATGAGCCTCGAGTAACAGTTTAAATCCCTTCTTCCTCTTCACGCACCAGGGAAAGTACCTCAATACAATTTTGAGGGCTCTATACTTTACTTAAAGGGGAAATATTATGCAAAGACGCTTTACTCAAAGGTGTGTTTTGATGTTTTCCTGCATAGCTAATCCTGTTTTGTCCGATAGTTTTTACTCTCCATTTGCTTAATTCCTGTGAACGTTGGTTAATCTTCTTCTCTATTATTGACCAATGACTGTTCCATTGTTTGATTCTCTAACTTTCTCCTGATAAAAGCAACAATTTTGTTCAGCCCTGCGAGGAAACGGCTGTTTTTTGGATCAATATTGTGGTTTGCGTTGAACAAAATGTAAACTGGTGATCTATAGTTCCCTTTTTACCTTTGCCCTACTCACTAAAAAGGACAAAGAACTTTTATTTATGGTTTGAGGTTGTTTTTAGCGCGTTCGTAGTTTGAGCAAACCAAAATATGCAACTGGAAAACCGCGAAGAAATCCGGAAAAACAACGCAATCGCTTCTGTCGAACAAATATCGGCGCAAATCCTCCGCAAGATCACGTCATTTAACGCTCTGCAGTTCTACAAAATCTGAAATACTTGTACTTTTTGTACTCGTAAAGCTGAAGTCAATCCGTAAACAAGCTTGCGCCTGACAGGACGGGACCCCGCTGTTCCAGACACGTCCCGCTGTGAGTTTACCTCACGTAGGTCCGGTTTGAAGTTGTGTTGAGCGGCCGAGAAAATGAGAGCTTAAACCGCCATTCGCTCCAGGCCCTTTCGGTGTAGTTCCCCTCAGCACCGGACCGTACATACATGTTTGAGTGTACTTGATGGTCTGTGGTGTGAGGCCTTTTGTCTGTCCTGTGGCGCAGCAAAAATACAGAAACGATCAAAGTCTAACAAATGAATTCGACTACAATCGTAATATCGTATCATTTTGTGTGTAACTATTTAACATGTGTTGTGACATCTTCGTTCACGCCGCAGGACAGTCACGACGAAGTGTCAAAATAATACAATGCATGACTTATTTTGGCTACACAGCTTGATTTATATGACATTTTCTGAACAACTTGACAATGTTCAAGACGTTTCCCGAGTCATTTTCAATCTGATGGAACTGGTTTGAGCAGGACATCACATTATCCAAAAACAAGAACATGGTGATGATTTCCTTTTGACCTTTCACTACCAGAGTTTGTCCCGGAGCATAAATCACAGATGAGCTCCTCCTGGTTTTTTTTGTCAAACTGTGTTCAAGCCGCAGGACACACTTTGGATTACAAGATTTATATCTGTATCATTTTTTTAGATTAGATGAAGGTGTCGTTTCCGTAAAGAATATCACTACGCCCACACTTTTGGTAAGTGTGACTCATTCTACAAAGGTTGGAGGAAAGGTCTTACTGTCACACCGCAGGACGTTTCAGGGGTCTTCAACCTTTGTGAGCCCCCGTGAGCTACTTCCACTAGAACAAAACAGCCGTGAACTACCCGTGTTCAGAAGCTTATTTTGGCCGGAACAAACTGTAATTTCTGTTGTCATTGAACAGAACATGAACATTTAGCTCAATATACAATACAAACTTATATATTATAATAATTATCATTGTTATTATTATCATTCATCATCATCATCATCATCATCATTCATCATCATCATTATATTATTATTATATTTATAATTATTATTATCATCATATTATTGTTATTATTATTATTTATTGTTGTTATTTATATCATCTCATCATATTATTTTATAATCATTATTATTTTATTTTATCATTATTATTGTTATTATTATTATTGTTATATATTGTTATTATCAGATCATCATCATTATTATTATTATTTTTATTATTTTATTTATCATTGTTATTATTGTTATTATTGTTATTATTTATTATTATTATTATATTATTATCATTATTATTTGTTATTATATTATTAATATTATTATTATGTTAGTGTATTTATATAGCACTTTTCGACCTTCAAGGCTTCAAGGTTTAATGTTGGTTGAATGCGGAGATTCCAATCGCCGCCACAGATTAGGGTTCCCTCAGAGTGGTTTGCGATCAGGTCTACAATATTAGTGCAGAAGGTGATATCACTTCCTGGTGGAGCGTACACATTTTAAAAGAGTAAATACCCTTCCTTAATATTCCCTTAACTAGTACATATCCGCCCTCTTTTATCCTTACATTTGAAACTGTTCAAAAACTATTCGGTTTGAAATCAACACTGCAACTCCCCTCTTATGTTTGCCTCTGTATGATGAATAATACGATTTTTTATAACTGAATTTTGTTAGTTTTTTGATGTTCAGAGTCATTCAAATGTGTCTCTTGTAAAAATATAATGTCTATTCTTTCTCTTTTCATTTTTGTTCACATTTTTGTTTGTTTGATTGGGTTCCGTACGCCATTCACATTGAAGGATGCTACTTATAACACTTCCTCTCAAGGACGTTATTTGTTTATAGCAGAGGCACAACAGGGGGGTCTGGGGGGGGTCTCGGCGGAGGCGGCCGGTGTTTTGGAAATCCCTCGGCGGGCTGCTCAGAACGGTTTATAGACAGACATTTTTGTGCGCTGTTGCGTTGGATTTTAGAGGAAGAACAAAAAATACTCTGAATATTATTGCTTGACTTTATTGAATGTGATTGTACGATAAAGAATGTCATTTTGTGGAGAAGCTGAAGCCTTGAGTGCATAATTATCATTGTCATAATTTTTAAAAAATTGTCACTAAGTGTATTTTTTGGTTGCAGACCGCACTGAAACAAAAAGCAGAACATTATGTCTATGTTTATGTCATTTCTGTTTCTCTTTAAAAACTGAGCAAAACAAAAGCATATTTATAGTGTGAAAGTCAACAATAACAACACTGTATTATAACTACTTTATTATCCCCTTTGTGCTAGAGTTGTTGGTGATTTCAGCAGCCTAAATACACCAGAATACATTTATGTGGCGATCGTAAGCACTTAGCGAAGCCACAAAACTCTGCACACGTCTTCAATTCGACCGTGTTTTCGCGCTTTTATTTGTGGATTTTTTTTATTTTGTTATTTTACGACGTTATCCTTCCCCGCGGTCGCCCTCGCGCCGCAGCAATAACGAACAGCCGTCTCCTCTCTCCGACCGAGCCCGTTCGCTTCAGTTTAACAGCGCCGAACCCTCCCGACGCATTCGTTCACTTGAACTTTTCCAAAAAGAATTGTAAAAATTGAAGTGTAATATTGGCAGGAGGTGAAAAGGAGCAGATGCGTTCAATCGCAAAACGCTCAATGGGGAGGTTTTAAAAGATATTATTTAGTTGGAACGACTGCTGGGGCTTTTGGATCGTAATTACGGCTGCAAGAAAATAGTGGGCATATTGTGCCGCAGAATACAAACCATGCTCTGATTTTGCAGTTTTGAAGTTTACGTTTCTGTGTGGAGATGGTTTGGACAAGTCTACCCTTGCATTACGGATTTGTCAGGTTAAAATTGAGTTTTAAGTCCATCGGGCATTGCGCCATAGTCGTTTGATGTCTTTGTACCAAACCTCATAACTCATAACAGCAGTTTTTAGCTTCTTATGGGCTTGTTTTTGTTTAAAGGACAAATATTATGCATTATTTGTGTTGTTTTTAGCCTTTAAACTTGGTCTTGAGTACCTCTAGTTTGGCATCTCATGTTTTAGAACTAAAAAAACTTAAATTTACCTCTGTTTCTCTGCTGTTTCCCATGGCACTGACTGAGTTTTGACACCATCTACTGGCTGCAGAGGGAATTGCACAGGTTAATAATACTGACACTGGTCGTGATTTGACGGCAGAAATGCACAGGACGAGTCAGGGGATGATTTGTGGAGTTAAAAAAAACAGCAGAAGCTTCTTAGAGTGACGTCACAGATTGAGGAGATTCAGAACGGAGCGTTTGTGAGGCTCGGAGGGGAGAAGACTTTCTAACCAGGAGTCATCAAACTCGTGTGAATGAAGCTAAATGTGACTCCAGCTGTGCTTGTGATCAGGAACAATGTCGGAACAGGTTTAAAAGCGAGAAAGAGTCCATTTAGCGTAATATGTGTCCTTTAAATACACTAGGTAACTTTTTGATGGAGGTTCAGCCACCTGCTTGTCTCCATGGAGATGTTATTCTCTGTGCTGTACGTCCCTTGCACTCTTCACCTTTTTTCACGCAATTTCCCGACTCAAATCTTGTGGGATTTGGCGGTAGATTAGAGTAGATTTTATGATGATTCCTCATGTTTTTAATTGTTTTTTTTCTTCCGTTGTGTGTGAAGCGCTTTGCATTTGAATTGTGCTCTACAAATAAACTTGACATGAAGGATGCTAAGGTCAGAGCTTCCAAAACATGCGCCCACAGAGGAGATGTGTGGACGGCAGTTATTTGGTGTGAGAGAAAAGGACGCAGAAAAACAGAGCCGAAACTCGCATTATCACGGAGCCTTCACAACCCGAACCCGCTCTTCCTCTCGCAGCCTCATCTTCCCGTCGCCGCGGTCTTGTTTCCGAGGCGACCGCTGCCCCCCCCCCCCTCTTCCTCGTCGGCACTTTTTCCGCGTCGGTTTTGTGTTTCTTTGGAGACGGCGGGGCGACTCGTTATGTCCACGTCGTCCGAGCTCTCGGCCCTCGTCGGCGGGGAGGGGGGGGGACAAAAAACACAGCAGTAAAACGCTTCGGGCACAACCACCGAACCACCAAACCGCCGGCTGGTTTTAAATACTGATGGATGGATGCCTCTGAAGCCTGTGTGTGTGTGTGTGTGTGAGAGAGACGCTAAACTGATAGAGCAGAGTAATGAGGGGAGTTATGGATGCAGACAGGGGACAAAACATTCAATTTAAACTGTATTTTGAAACTGTCAAACCTGTAGCAAACGGAACCGTGTACAGAGTTTTACAGATTGATTGTTGTCTTAGTATGAAGCCGGGAGTGCCAGACCTGAGCTTTTTTCGTGTATCTCTTTCAGTTGGCCAACTGCCTGCATGTAATTGCTCGAGCGTTTTATTAATTGCAAACCCAGAAAGCGTCGTTCTGAGAGGGGAATGTGTCGGCATCCACGGTAATCAGGTTCCCAAGGTAAACGATGTGCCGGCCCGAACTCGTTTAATTACCGCTTTACTGCTCTGGGAAAATAATGTTACTGTGCTACTTTGTTTAAAAAAGAAAAGAAAAAGGTAGCGCGTTAGAACTTCATCATGAATTATTTCTGGCCCAAAATGCGGCTAAGAATGATGTTTTTTGCAACGCTGAAGGCTCCTTTTAATAATAAACAGCAGGGGCAGGGATGAAGGAGCAGCCGCTGTGTTGTGTCAGAGGAAAAGAGCACACTGATGCGTCTCTTATTTAGTGTGTGCAAGGCTTCTGCACCAGCGCCTCTGCAGATATACAGCAGACTGAACCGCTATCGCCATCAAGACTCAAGTGTGGGCAGAGGAGGGGGCGCGTGACGGACCCTAACGCCGGGTGTACACCAATGTGCTTCATCATGTATTTTGTTTCTTGTAGACTGCCTCTTACTCCGGTAAATGTCATTTTATCGACCTTTATTCAACCAAGAAAGTCCCACTGAGAATTACAATGTTTCAGAGGAGTTCTGGCCCTAAAGGGGAGGAGCTTGTTGTACATGTATTTAGAGGAAGGAGCTTGTTGTACATGTATTTAGTGGGAGGAGCCTGTTGTACATGTATTTAGTGGGAGGAGCCTGTTGTACATGTATTTAGTGGGAGGAGCCTGTTGTACATGTAGTGGGAGGAGCCTGTTGTACATGCATTTAGTAGGAGGAGCCTGTTGTACATGCATTTAGTGGGAGGAGCCTGTTGTACATATATTTAGTGGGAGGAGCATATTGAACATGTTTTTAGTGGGAGGAGCCCATTTTACATGCATTTAGTGGGAGGAGCAAATTGAACATGTATTTAGTGGGAGGAGCCTGTTGTACATGCATTTAGTAGGAGGAGCCTGTTGTACATGTATTTAGTGGGAGGAGCCTGTTGTACATGTATTTAGTGGGAGGAGCCTGTAGTACATGTATTTAGTGGGAGGAGCCTGTTGTACATATATTTAGTGGGAGGAGCACATTTTACATGCATTTAGTGGGAGGAGCCCAGTTTACATGCAGTTAGTGGGAGGAGCATATTTTACATGTTTTTTTAGTGGGAGGAGCCTATTGTACATGTATTTAATGGGAGGAGCCTGTAGTACGTGTATTTAGCGGGAGGAGCCTGTTGTACGTACTAACACATTAGCCCCAACACTGATGCTAACTGATGGCCTCTTCGTGGAGGAATGTTTATTTATTTTATTTATTTTATTTATTTTATTTATTTTATTTATTTTTTTATTTTATTTTTTTATTTATTTTATTTATTTTATTTATTTTATTTATTTATTTTATTTTATTTTTTTATTTGACAGGGACAGTTAGAATTAAACATGACACAAACAGGTCTCCGGTGTTCCTGTACATAAGGCTTCTCGCCGCAGGTTGGTTTTGCAGCCTCCGTCCCTCTTTAATGTGAGTACAGATAGAAAGCACTTTAGTAAAAAGCATAGATACGAATACATTAGGCACGTCTGTCGCACTGTTGACTTTCTTCAAGCCGGCGTTTCAGTTTTGTGGAGAAAAGTCCGATGCCAAATTGGAGTATATTGTAGTATTTTCTGTTAAAAATGGCAAAATGCATTCTCATTATTGTGTCAAATAGCGTTGTATTTGCTCTATTTCCAGAGATCACAATTATCTAATGTTAATAATCGGTTGGTCTTGGTGAACTCGAATCAGTTGTTTCCGCTCTCCTTTTATCGCCGGCATCTCTTCCGAGGCACCTACTGCGGGTGCACTTTTTGGCGCTTGGGTAACGAAAACGACACAAAAGACTCAAAAACACAAAACGCAACAACAGGTCCAGGAGTGTCGTTTTAAGGGTTTGTCTTGAGTCCAAAACTAACCTTGTTTTTCCCTTTCTCTCTCTCCTCGCCCATCCCCCCTCTCTCTCCCCTTCCTGTTCTCCTCCCCCAGCCCCGAATGCACAACAACTCCAAATTTATCCTCGCAAAACTCTTCCCGTGAACGTGCAGCCGGTAATCACGCCATGCCCGTGTTCTCGCATAGGCTTCGCCACAAAACCCGTGCACATTTCGCTCATTCTACATCTCAAAACTTTTTGTCCCGCCTTTCATCCCCTCCCCGCCCCCTTGGTCCTCCCCTCTCCGTCACCCCCCGCTGCGCCCCCACCCTCCCGCCCCGTTCTCGCGCTCCTGCCCGCCCGTTCTCGGCTCCTGCCCGCTCTCGGCTGCTCCTCCGCGGGTGTCCAGCGGCTGCTCCTCTGCCCAAGCTGCTGCTCTGGTTCTGCAACACAAGGCCCGTGCCTGTGTGACGGACGGCGTACACTAGCTCTGAGCTCCGTCCAAGTGAGTCCACGGCATTCACACTTCACACTGCAAATCACATCCGATGGTCAAATGCAAATGATGTTCTGTGTGTTTTGTTTAGAGGTCAAATACGACATGTTATTTCTGTTTTTATTGTCTTTAAACATTGTTATTGTCCTTTAAACTTTGTTATTGTCCTTTATGCTTGTATGTCCTTTAATTTATTGTCCTTTAAACTTTGTATTGTCCTTTAAACTTTAGTATTTGTCTTTAAACTTTGGCATTGTCCTTTAAACTTTGGTATTGTCCTTTAACTTTAGCATTGTCTTAAACTAGTTTGTCCTTTAAACTTTGGCATTGTCCTTTAAACTTGGCTATTGTCCTTTAAACATTGTTATTGTCCTTTAAAACTTTAGTATTGTCCTTTAAACATTGTTATTGTCCTTTAACTTAGTATTGTCCTTTAAACTTTGTATTGTCCTTTTAAACGTTGGTAATGTCCTTTAAACTTTGGTATTGTCTTTAAACTTTAGCATGTTTCCTTTAAACTTTTGGCATCGTCCTTTAAACTTTGGCATTGTCCTTTAAACTTTGGTATCGTCCTTTAAACTTTGGCATCTCCTTTAAACTTTGGTATCTGTCCTTAAACTTTGGTATGTTTACTGTTGTCTTTAAACTTTGTATTGTCCTTTAAACTTTGGCATTGTCCTTTAAACTTTGGTATTGTCCTTTAAACTTGGCATTTGTCCTTAAACTTTGCATTGTCCTTTAAACGTTGGCATCTCATGTTTTAGAACTTAAAATAATGTTTCTACTGAAAACCATACATAACTTTCTATCAGTCAGGCGTTCCAACATAAAGATTTGGTGTTAGCGCTCCATCTACTGGCGGCAGAGGGAATTACCACAGGGGGATAAACCAGAAGCTAGCTTGCCCCGACATGAAAGGAACACGATTTGAGTGAGAAATGCTCAAAATCGAGTCTGGTGATGATGAATGTTATGCTTTTTTACTTCCAAAACATGTGTCACTTGGAGCCTTGATTTATTTTAAAGAATTGTAACTAGGCACAGGGGGGGTGTGGGCGGGGCTAGGGGATAGGTGAAAACAGGAATTTTCCAAACAGTCGAGTTGTGCAGAGCAATGCGATTACTCAAAACAGGCAATTAGAATACAACTTTGAGTACGTTCATGACGAGGAAACGCCGCTGTGGCGAGATCAGAGGCTCGTTTTAAGTTGATTTTGCGCCTTCAGAAACAGCGGGAGACCTCGGGATTTCTACCGCCGACGTCGCAAACGCTCAGGGACCACAGGTCGCGCCTGTTATGCGTTCTTCACGTTCAAATAAGAGGCACAACGTAGCAAAGCTGGGTAATCGGATCACCAAATGAGCAAAAAAAGAACTTATGTCGTGGTTAAAAGCTCCGCAAATATATGTGCCCTTTAATTTTAGCTGTCAGTGAACGTGTTATTTTGACAGATGACAAAATGAACGGACGTGGCGTATTATCAGAACCAATCAAATCCCCCGGAATGAGCTGTTTTTCCGTCAAACTCAAATGACCTTTACTCGGCTTCACAAAAACGTCGTCTGGAAGAGACACTTAATGCGCAATTTTCAAGTGGCAAACGACTCGAGTGCGCGCCCGCTGCCAGAGCGCGGCACGACGGCGACGCCACGACCTTTTCGCATTTCCAAACAAAAGAGCTTTTGTCTTGGTTTCCGACACGCAGAGAATGTCCAAATGTTTGCAAACCTGTCGCTAACTCTGCCCACAGACGGCTACGGTTTCCCCTCTGTGATGTCGGCGCTTTATTCAGTCCAGATTTGAACCTTGGGCCACCTCAAGGACCAGACCAGAACCAGGAACAGAACCAGACCTGCACTAGCTCAACACTGAACTAAGACTGGACCAGGACCTGACCAAGACTCGACCAGGACCTGACCAAGACTAGACCAGGACCTGACCAAGACTGGACCAGGACCTGACCAAGACTCGACCAGGATTATGGACCGAGCGAGAAATGTCTTTTAGAGATTTTGTTGTAGACCCCAGCGCCATTTTCAGAGCTATAAGTGAATATGTGATCATAGCTCTTTAAATGGTACTGCGGTATGCACTCAACCGATCTGCTTTTGGAATATTAAATACGGCTCGCCAAATCAATCCAATCCAACTTTATTTGTATGGCAGATTTTACAAACACAAAGTCCAAAACAAGAGTACAAAACAAGCACAAGAAAAATATGTTTGGAAAATAAAATGATAATAATAAATACGTAAAAAACTAATAAAAACAAACTAAAAACAATAGACGATATAGAAAATAATAAAAGACTAAATCCACTTAGTTTCATCCATTCACGCGGAGAATATTCTGTCTCTTGAATGGTCCTCAAAATGGCGTCCGTACCACGAGTTATGAACATGAACAGGACGTTTTTTTTTAGCTCTGACAAGGTTCTCATGTTGATCAGAAGGAGTTACCCCCCTACTTAACCCCCCCCACCCACCCACACACAAACACACAAACACACAAACACACAAACACACAAAGGCTTAAGTACATGGGTCTGAGTACAGATGAACTTGTTGAGAAAGCACCGGCACAGCAGTTGCCTCGGTGGGCGTTACAGAATTGTTGATTCAAACGACAGAAGGTTGGAGAATCAAACAATGACACAATCTGATTAAACATTGTTCACGGGAATTTAGCAAACGGGTAACTGTCCCAGAGCGCCCCTATCAATTAAACCCTTCTGCGGTTAACATAAAGACAACTCGTGCATCATTTAGAACAAAGTCATCACATTTCTCTCACCTCAGTTCAACACAAGTCATCCAAATAAAAAAAACCACATGTTACGTTGAAAATGATGTATTCCAAAACAAGCGCCCCTGCAGGTCTTTACTAAATGACACTCACAAGACGCCACAACGGGACTTCAGACCACCGCGACCACTCGAGCTGGTCACAAACCCGGTGCATAAATCCACAAAGCGCTAAACCGTTTCGCTTGTCGTTTGTGTGCGCGTTGACCCCCGTCCGCAGGGACCGATATTTGATTCAGTCCAGCCGTACCGGGTCTCTCCCTCGAGTCAAGGCCGCACTTCCACGAAAAGGTGTCTTGTTCGGCCGGGCAGGAGAAATATGTGCATTTTTCAGTTTCATTACTCATAACTTAATTGTGTCATCTTCTGTGTATTAGCAGTTTATTCTCTGGCGTCTCCTCAGCGGTTGACACGGGCTCTAACCGCATTATTCCTCTTCAGCCTGAAGCTCTCCACTTCCTGATTGAATTGTCTGGCCGTGCGGGACCCTCTGTCGCTCGCTCTCGACTCTTTCAAAAGTCATCCGGCTCCACAGACATGACAAAACGGGCGCGCCGCGATTAGCATAAACACGGCCGCGGGCGGCAGCATATGGAACGCAGCTGCGGCTTTTCTGAACAGGAAGCCGTTTGAGAGAGACGCGGCGCGCTTCACCGAGTTGCACACGCGTCTTGTGGCGGGCCGCGTTTGACGCTTTGACCCGAAATGCACTCGTTTTTCCCTCTGGAGCCGTGTGAAAAGTCATTTGAACTGTCATCTTTTCAATTCCACCTCAAAAATGCATGTTGAGAAGTGCCAACTTACATTCGGAAATGGACATTTGACATAAACTGGATTCAATGGGACTCAAATCTTGGACTTGGTGTGATCTTTCTCTTTATTTTAAAATGAATGCATTTTTCTTGCTAAAACCGAAATCTCAAATATACACTTTTTATACACATGTTTTTTCTTCTGTCTGTACCTTTGTTTTTTCCGTTTAAAAAAAAAAAAATTATATATAATTACTTACTGTTCTGTGTTTTTCTTCAATTAAAAAAATATTATAATAATAATTTTAAAAAAACAAGCCATATCTTTATTATCATACCAAAAAAATAAGTTAACTAATTTTAAAAATAAAATAATAATAATATTTAAGTACCAAATTCAAGTTTTAAAAACATTAAAAAAAAGTACCAAGTTAAATTTGAAACAAGATTGAAACAAGCCTTATCTTTATTATTTAAAAAAATAAAAATAAAAAAGTTTCAAATCAAGGGCTAAACGAATCCAAAAGCACTGGTGTCTAAATTTACATAATAATTATAAGAAAATACGTGTCTGTCCAGTCAGTTTAAGTCATAGTTTAACTAAACCAGAGCTAAACTCACATTAAGATCATGTTTTGAATTGAATATGTTAAAGGTAGAATTTGGCTGGTAAGAGGAGAAAAGAGTGTATTTACTGGGCGATACATGACAAATTAATCATGATTTTTTTTTTTTTTTCTTTCGTTTTTTTCTTGATCAAGCTAAATTTTGGATCTCTCTTAAAAAGAAATAAAAAATGCCTATTAATATAAATCTTCTGAACATAAAAAAAAAAAAGACTTATAATTAGTGCCATTTAACTCAAAAATAATAACATTTCTTCTGGTCCAAACCACATGATTTTACTGGTTCCCCTCTTGTTTTTCTCTTGCCAAACTTAGTCTCACACTCGGGTCGTAGCCAAATAAATCTGACAATAATCTATGTATATTGTCCATTTTTCCCATTATCGTTTCTTGTTTTAACCACATCGAGGTCTGAAATGGTCTAAATCATTCTTAACGATGTTCTTCAGAAGAGCGTTCTGAGCATTTCTGCCGTCCAATCACGATCGGCACAACTGCGTGGCTGCCTCGCGCCTCTCTCCAGTTACTATTAGCCTGTGTAATTCCCTCTGCAGCCAGTAGATGGTGTCAAAAATCAGTCAGTGCCATGGGAAACGGCAGAGACACAGAGGTTCATTTTGTTTTTTTTGTTTTTTTGTTTTTTTTAAATATGAGTTGCCAAACTAAAGGTCCTCAAGAGCAAGTTGAAAGGCTAAAAACGACACAAACACGTGTGCTTTTTTTTTGTTCCACGTTTCTTGGCGATGACACTTGAACCGTCCCCAGAGCTTTCTCCCCCTGATTGGTTTGTTTGTTTGGTCACGTAAATAAAGCGATATTCTTTCCCTCTGGGCTAATACGCCACGTTTTTCCACTCGTCTAAGAGAAATGAGAGAGGAGAGGGTTGAGTGAGAGAGAGGGGAAGAGTGGAGAGAAGAAGACAGGACGGGGAGGAGAGGAAAGCGCGAGAGGGGAAAGATGGAGGCGACAGAGGGGAGAGAGAGAAAGAGGGAGGAGAACCGAGCAGAGGGAAGAGACGGTGAGAGAGAACGTAAGAGTGGAAAGAGGCGGGTAAGGTAAGAGAGGGCAGAGAGGAGAGGGCAGAGAGGAGAGGGCAGAGAGGAGAGGAAAAAGAGATGGAGGAGGGAGAGACAAGATGCAAACTGGAGAATGGGAAAGAGATGGTTAGAGGAATAGAGAGAAGTAAAGAGAAAGGAGAGAGAAAGAGAGGGGGGGAGGAAAGAGTTGGGAAAGAGAGAGATGAGTGCGATTGGTGGTCCGCGGGAGATAAAGAGAGGTGTTCGTCGGAGCCTGAGGGCGAAAGGCTTCGGTCGCCACGGGAACCTGCTGCTGTGGGAAACGGGCTTTCTTCTTAGCTTCTTAGGTTCTCCGAAACGTTCGAAGACCAGCAGTGAAACGGAAAGGCAAAACGAGGAACATCTGAAACAGCAGGGCCACCTTGAGGGCCGTCACTTCCCGTGCCACCAGAGCGGCCGCGCCCCCTTTTGGGTGAAAACAAACCGCGTTAACGGAGGGGCGGGGCACGCAGATCGTTCAAATGTTACCGTTTGGCCCCAGAATACGACAAAATATCGAAACTGGCGACACAGCAACGCTCGACCTCCTCCTGTGCTTTTAGAGACTTTGTAGGGATCACCAGGAGCATTTGTGTGCGTTCGGTGTTGTTTTAAAGCGCCCCCTACAGGTCGAGCGACTCGTTGAACTAAAATGCAGTTAAGACGAATATGTTCGGAAGGTTTATAATGTCACTTCCTGTTTGTAATTGATGACATCACACTAACAAACACTGGGCATAAACTCATCTAATGTCACAATTATTTTTATTTGACATATAAAGATATATGAGAGCGACTTTATTTTGTTGAATTCATGTTTAGAGTCAAACAAGTTGTGTAAATTCTGCATAAACTTTGACCTGTAATGAGTGTCCCTGGTGCGATGTCACTTCCTGTCATTTTCTACAGATTTTTCACAGTTTTCTCCACAAATACTTGCTCGATCGGTGTCAAACTATGAATTATATGTACGACAGGTACAAATACCACTATCACTTTAAATTCTTAAACACGAGATCCCAAAGCAAAACTCAAGAGCATGTTTAAAAGACAACAACAACACAAATAATGCATAATCCGTGTCCTCTAAGACCTGGAAAGCCAGAGTGAAGATCTCTGTCTGCTTTTCACGTTGGTTCTCACGTATTCAAACTAACAACTGGTGCGTGTTTGACAGAGCGAGAGAAACGAGCATAATCCAGAGTGTGTTGTGTTTGGTCCTTCAAGCAGTGGGCTGAAAGCGGGCGCAGCGGGACCGAAAGCGTGGGCAGCGTGACCGAAAGCGTGGGCAGCGTGAGAAAGCGTGACGAAAGCGAAGAGCGTGGGCAAGCGTGACCGAAAGCGTGGGCAAGCGTGACCGAAAGCGATGGGCAAGCGTGACCGAAAGCGTGAGCAGCGTGACCAAAAGCGAAAGCGTGGGCAGAGTGACCAAAAGCGTGGCCAGCGGACAAAAAGCGTGGCAGCGTGACCGAAAGCGTGGGCAGACGTGACCGAAAGCGTGGGCAGCGTGACCGAAAGCGTGGGCAAGCGTGACCGAAGCGTGGGCAAGCGTGACCGGAAAGCGTGGGCAAGCGTGACCGAAAGCGTGAGCAGCGTGACCAAAAGCGAAGGCGTAGTGGGCAGACGTGACCAAAAGCGTGGGCAAGCGTGACCGAAAGCGTGGGCAGACCGTGACCGAAAGCGTGGGCAGAAGTGACAGAAAGCGTGGGCAGCGTGACCGAAAGCGTGGGCCGCGTGACCAAAAGCGTGGGCAAGCGTGACCGAAAGCGTGGGCCGCGTGACCAAAAGCATTTATATTTAAAAAAACCAAAACTTTGTTTAAAGTGCCCTCTACAGGTCGGACGACTCATTGCACTAAAATGCAGTTAAACTGAATATATTTATAATTTTGCAAAAAAAATATAAAAATTTTCTAGGTTTATAATTTCACTTCCTGTTTATAATTGATGACATCACAGTTGGAAATAAAAATAAAAATATATGAGAGCGACTTTATTTTGTGTAAATTCTGCACAAACTTTGACTGGAATGAGAAATGTCCCTGATGTGATGTCACTTCCTGTCATTTTCTACAGATTTTTCAACGTTTTCTCCACAAATACCTGCTCGATCGGTGTCAAACTATCATTTATATGTACGACAGGTATAAACACACACAATAAAGTCAACATTAGAAACTTGTAAAAACCTGTCATGAGCACTTTAACCCTCTGAATATAGAATTGAATTTGAGGTTTGGAAACATATGCACTGACTATTTTTTTTTTTTACTGAGAAAAACACAAATTCAGAGTAAAACAAAAAATAAAAAATCATGTTGAGAAATGAATCTGCATTTAAATCAGCTGAAACAGATCTTCCGTACAAACACATTACAGGGTCTGTACCTGATTTTTGTTTTGCATGTAATAAATGTTTGTTAGTACATTTTAAAAAGGCGTATATTGTGCTAAATGTACTTTTATCCACATTATAATCATTTTCCCGTAAATCTTTCACAAGAGCGTTCTGCAACTCTCCGTTTCTTATATTTACGTCGTATTAGATTGTGATTTAAGGCATCAAAAATATAAAATCAGAATCAGAAAGGTTTATTGCCATTGCCAAAGAACAGACTCCACAAACATAGGAACTTGCTTTGGGGATTCGGTGCAACATAAAACAATGAACAATGATAAAACAACATATATAAAATCAGAAGCTCTTGCATTAAAGAAACCATTTAAATCTACCATAGGATAAAAATAATAATACGCTACTATGTAATTTACAGTTGTTGTGCAGAAAGTGACAGTGAGTGATTGGTTAAAATAGTGGCAGGTGTTTAAGAAGTGTTCGTGAGTCCAACAGCAGAGGGGAGGAAACTATTCTTGTGGCTGGAGGTTCGGGTCCGGATGGACCGTGGCCTCCTGCCTGAGGGGAGTGGCCTCCAGCCTGAGGGGAGTGGCTCAAATAGACCATGTCCAGGGTGAGAAGGGTCAGCTGTGATCCCACCTGCTCGTCCCAGAGCCCTGGAGACGTACAGGTCCTGCAGAGATGGAAGTCTGCAGCCGATCACCTTCTTAGCACCATGTGCTGAAGGCATAGGTTCCCGGGGAGTCCAGATGCTACAGATGCTGCCTACAGAGCCTGTTGGCCTGTTGGCTCTGTAGGCGAACTGCAGGGGGTCCAGCAGGGAGAAGGTGAAGGACTTGAGGTGGGGCAAGACCAGGCGCTCAAATGACTTCATGACTACAGACATCAGCGCCACAGGCCTGTAGTCATTAAGTCCAGTGATCCGGGGCTTCTTGGGGTAAAGGGACTGACTTGAAGCAGGCTGGGACGTGGCATGACTCCAGGGAGGTTTTAAAAATGTCTGTGAAGACAGGGGTCAGCTCTCCTGCGCAGTGTCTTAAGGTGGAGGGAGAAACACCGTCTGATCCAGCAGCTTTTTTTAGGGATTTCCGAAATAGTCTGTTTGCAGCCTGTTCCTGAACTGAGAGGGTGGTGGGGGAGGTGGGGGGGACCAGGGTTGGGTTGGCAGAGGTGTCCACCGTGGGGGAGGGGGTGGTCACATCAAACCTGGAGTAGAAGGTGTTAAGTTTCTCAGCCAGATTCCGGTCATCTGCTTGCATGGGGGGCTTTGGGCTTGTAGTTGGTGAGAAGCCGGAGCCCACTCCACACAGACAAACATATTTTCTTTAAATTAATACATGCTCTATAATCTGTGATTTAAATATATTTTTGGCAACATACGTAGAATAAAACACACAGGAAATATTACCGCTGTGCGTTGTAAGTGTTGCCTTTGCTTTGCCCTTTGCATGCGCGCTTACCGTTTGATTGCACTTTACTTTTTAAACATTTGCCTGAGTGAATCTTGTCTTGATTGGAGCCGTCAGTCAAACCCTGATTAGTGCAAACAGCAGGGGGCACCAGCCTCAAATACTAACTGTTTTACTAAATTCATCGAGAGCATAAAGTGCGTTTTACTGCTGATACAAAGAAAAATACCTTCACTTTTTACCTCCTGACAACTACAATCACGTTACATGAGTCTTTACATGCAATGTTTGTTCCCCGTGAAATGTAATTAACAAAAAACTGTTAACTTTCTGCTGAGAAACTGGGATTAAATGTCCTCAGATTAATTTGAAATCTCCTACAAAGTCTTTTTTCCGACGTCTTAAGACCACGTTGTTCTGTACAAACATTATTGCGCATTTTCCCTGTGTGTTTCTGCGTCTCACCTCTCAGCGCTCTTGTCCTGAACTAACCCTCATCTAATCCTATGGAACAAACCGCACCAACGCTGGACTAATCGCATCTGTATGACTCAACGCCACGAGTCTGAGTGGACAAAGTTTACGCGAGGTTACAATCGACATAACAACGCGTAGATTAGAACGGCCTTTATCTCTGGCGGCAGGGAAATGAGGCCAGCGCAAACAAAAAAACGGATGACACAAATTTTGCGCCGACGAGTAAGGACTGGACCGACACCATGACTGACATACGGAAAGTGAACAAAAATACATAAAAATCCCATTTGGACTCAGTTTGAAAATGGACAAATTTTTTTATCTATTTTGTTCTCTCTGGTCCTGTCCTGTTTGTTTTTGTTGTTTTACGTTTTAAATTTAGGGGGAAAAAATACCAAAAATAATAATAATACAAAAATTAAAAAACAATAATAAAAATAATGGATGTGGAATGGAATTTGCGTTTTAGAACCTAAAAGAATGGAGCAAAAAAAAAAAAACACTTAAAAATCAAAGTCCACATTGCCAAGTGATAAAGTTTGCGTTAGAGCGCCATCTGCTGACGGCAAAAGGCAAGAACCATGAAAAAAGCCTTTCGGCAGTAATTTTAGCAACAGGGACGTGAGCAAATTAGTAAGTAAACTTTATTTGTACAGCGCCTTTCACAGATGTATGGTGACAAAGTGCTTCCACAGTAGTACAAAAAACAAAAACTGGTCAAAATGCAACAAAATATACAAGATGCAGTCCAATTTTGGAATCTGAGTCAGTTCGGCTAAAAGGTTTCCACGGACTCCAAAGAACGCAGGAAGACAGGGAGATCATTCCAACGTGAGGAGGTTGGCAGTTCTAACCCAGCTCTAACCAGTGTGTTATTATGGGGTGTCCTTGGGCAAAACACTTCAGCCACATTGCTCGAGTATGAATGAATGAATGAATGAGGTGTGTGAGTGATGAGTGCCATCGGTGCAGCTGTGTGTGCACAAGAGAATTACACTGTTATTTATTCTGCAAAATCAACTTTTTATGTCTTTAGAGTGATTCATGCTTAAATAGACAGCGACACAGTTTTCAAACCAGACTTGTTTCATTTCAGTGTTTTTAGATCAATATTGAGATTTAAAATGTGCAAAGTATAAAATAATGTTCCTTTGGTGTCGGATTTGAACTATCACTGGGCCAATGTTTCCCAGTACAAAGCAAACAGGAGGGGGAGGGACCAGGCACAGCCCTGTTTCACTCCTCTCACTCCTCTCTCACTCCTGTCTCACTCCTATCTCACTCCTGCCTCACTCCTCTCTCACTCCTCTCTCACTCCTGTCTCACTCCTCTCTCACTCCTGTCACTCCTCTCTCACTCCTATCTTACTCCTGTCTCACTCCTGTCCCACTCCTCTCTCACTTTTGTCTCACTCCTATCACTCCTGTCTCACTCCTGCCTCACTCCTCTCTCACTACTATCACTCCTATCTCACTCCTCTCACTCCTCTCTCTCTTCTCTCACTCCTGTCTCACTCCTGCATCACTCCTCTCACTCCCGCCTCACTCCTCTCACTCCTGCCTCACTCCTCTCACTCCTGTAACTCCTGTATCACTCCTCTCACACTTCTGTCTCACTCCTCTCACTCCTCTCACTCCTCTCTCACTCCTGTCTCACTCCTCTCACTCCTATCTCACTCCTATCTCCTCTCTCACTCCTATCACTCCTCTCGCTCCTCTCTCACTCCTATCACTCCTCTCTCACTCCTCTCTCACTCCTCGCTCACTTCTGTCTCACTCCTATCACTCCTGTCTCACTCCTCTTACCAGAGAGAAAAAGACAAAAGCATAAAATGTCTTCTAGAAACATTTTCCAATGAAATGAAAATAGATTTACTTTGGCAAACGCATTTTAACCGTGGTTAAGATGTATTTCTTTTTCGCGTGTGTTAAGGTATATTGAATATATTTTAGTAACATTGACCATTCAGATTATTAAATATAGATGATGTGACTTGCTTTACGTACATTATTTCTTATTTCAAGCTAACATTTAACCAATGGGGCCATTTTATTTTCTCATTTCTAGAGTGATATTCTTCATTTTAAAGTGATTTCAATGAATACAAAGCATTTTCCTCCAGAGATGTTTACAAAACCAGTGAAGGGCCAAACTGTGGAGCCAAAGTTCATTTGAGGTAAATTCTAATGTTTACTCTGCCGCTGCTGCACGTCCTGAGATTGGCAGCTTTAGTCCAGTAAAATGAGACACAGCCCATAATGAGTTTACAATGGACCACAAAGCCACGACACGACTGGGCCCAAACGCTCAAGCCACGGAAAACTGTGGACTGCATTTTTGGAATTTATTTGTTGTTTTGCAGCGGAAATGTTGGCCCGGGTTTATGAACTGGGACAGTAGCAGATGTCTGGGCGCTGATCAAAGCGAACCCAATGTTTTGACAGGTTTGGGACGTTGACAACTTGAATTTAGTCGTCAGAGGGTTGTCAAAACACCTGTGTCTGAATCTGAAAGACGTTTGTGCCGCATTGAGCTCAAATAACGTAATTATTATTATGGTTTGCTCGCGCCAATTCTTTTACTATATTGACTGAAATGTTGCTTTTTTTCATGGATTTCAAACAATAATGAAAGACGCACACTTGCCTTCCTTTGTTGACGTTGTTTGCCTGAATAAATGTAGAATCCCCCAAATGTAAAGGTCTTTTTGGTGTATTTATCTACTGGGACCTCCATGACATACAGTAATTTAAGCCTAGCATCGAATGAGGAGAGTATTTTTGAATTCTTCTGAATGGACTAAAAATTACTTGCCTCCAAATAAAGTGTCCAGGCCGTGTTTGGTAAAGTCTCATTTAGGATTAGATTTAAAGCAGAGGCTAAAAGTTGTGGAATGTGTGTTTGAACTATGCACTTTAACACTCCCC
Organism: Chaenogobius annularis; assembly: GCA_015082035.1. Taxonomy (NCBI): domain Eukaryota; kingdom Metazoa; phylum Chordata; class Actinopteri; order Gobiiformes; family Gobiidae; genus Chaenogobius; species Chaenogobius annularis. Next base: position 127,223 of record BJKM01000229.1, read on the forward strand.
TTTGTTATATTTGACTGTATTAGATGCGTCTTTTCAGCTTGCTTTCACTGTGCCGAGGGTACTTTTAGTGTTTTGTAACTTAGTTTGTTTATTTATGCTGTTTTTAATGTTTTGCTGTGCACTTTTGAGCATGTCTTTCCAGTGTGGCTTTTAAATGCAAATTGAAAAAATGAACTAAACCAAACTAAACTATTTATCTGCTAGTCTTGGATTTACATAGCACTTGCCTGGAATGTTCCACAGTATGGCATTAAACGTATCCATCGTGTGTTTATTCAGTTGCAGCAGGTGTTTTTTGGCTTGTTAGACATGCGCATGTGATGCCATGTTTAGTCCTGACTCTGGGCACCAGCAGGAGGCCGGTCCATGTTTAGTCCTGACTGGGGGCACCAGCAGGAGGCCGGTCCATGTTTAGTCCTGGCTCTGGGCACCAGCAGGAGGCCGTCCATGTTTAGTCCTGACTCTGGCACCAGCAGGAGGCCGGTCCATGTTTAGTCCTGGCTCTGGCACCAGCAGAGGCCGGTCCATGTTTAGTCCTGGCTCTGGGCACCAGCAGGAGGCCGGTCCATGTTTAGTCCTGACTCTGGGCACCAGCAGGAGGCCGGTCCATGTTTAGTCCTGACTCTGGCACCAGCAGGAGGCCGGTCCATGTTTAGTCTGACTCTGGGCCAGCAGGAGGCCGGTCCATGTTTAGTCCTGACTCTGGGAAACCAGCAGGAGGCCGGTCCATGTTTAGTCCTGACTCTGGGCACCAGCAGGAGGCCGGTCCATGTTTAGTCCTGGCTCTGGGCACCAGCAGGAGGCCGGTCCATGTGTCACTAACATACGTACTTTGGTGCTAGGGTCATGGAGAGACTTGTACACAAGCAGAGCTGCTTTAAAGTCTCTCCTCTGAGCAATATATGACATACAAATGGAAAGCTCCACAAATATCAAATATATCAAACCGTCCAGGAAGCAGAATCTTCTTGTAGGTCCTGGTGTGAGGAAACACTGCAGAAAACTTCTACACAGAGTGTCACTGAGCTCACAAAAGTTTCAAATTGTTTGTCATAGGCCATTTCACAAGAAAATGAGTTTATTGTACATTTAAATGTTCTCCAAGACAAGATTGTAGATCTGTCAGAACAACATCAAAAAAATGTAACTGTAAAAAATAAATCAATATATTCCAAGAGTAGATCTATCATTACATTAAAACATTAATTCCTCTTTACTAAATATATTCACGCCCGATGAGATGTTTTTCCTCCAAGGACTAAAATAGTCTTTAGAAAGAGCACTGACTTTTCCAGGATTTTCCCAACAAGAAAAGAAAAAACTGCACATTTATGGTCATGTCTAGGACTTTTTAGAACTTTTTAAAGAGCCTTTGAACTCCTCTGCACTGGCCTTTCATGTTTTACACCTTAAATGTAAAAAGTCAAAGAAATTAGGACTGATTTTTGAGGGGAAAAAGAACAAACTCTAAACATTGACAGGTGTGAGGATCAGAGGAGCAGAATCATTACCACAAGGATTGAGCAGTGGAAGAATGTCTTCAGTGAAACAGCACTCAGTGATGGAGTCGATGAGAGAGCTGAAGTTTCTGCATCAAAAAAACGGATCAGACCCTCGTCATAGTCCACAAACACCCCGACCTTCTCCACAGCAGACCACAGAGGATCTGCACTATCTCCATACATTTTCCAATATCCATTTTCAGGGGTCGTGTCGCCAGACTTTCACTTTCCTGTCTGCTGACGCACTCATCACTCCTAAGGCCAGGATGCTTTGTCTTTGACCTGAACTTCAAAATAAAACCTGCCAGAAGAAAACTGCTGTTTTCCTAAAACATACAAATAATTTGAAAATCTCTCAGGGTTTTCTGGAAGATTCTTTCTTTGCTTCATGTATCGAACCTTTTTGTCATTCTGAGACAGGTCTAAGTATGGATGAGCTGTGCCTGGATCTAGAGTCACATCGACTGCATGTTGCTTTGCTTTTTGTTCAGTTCATTCCCAAAAAATGTCTTTATCTTTGGATTCAGGCTTTTATTTAGCTCAGACACAGCTGTGGCCACTCGGCCCTTGTACGATGGAGCCCTCACAGACTCCTCTGTCCAGTCGTGCAGCTCTGGAGCAGGTTTGACTGAAGTGAAGGTTTGGACAAAATCAAAATGGTCTTCAGATCTCCAGATCTCCTCCATCTCAGATCTTCTCTGCTCCAGTGAAGAGATTTCTGACTCTAGATCTTCTATGAACCCTTCTGCCTTTTCCTTTATTTCCTCAAGTTTCTTTTCGATGCTCAGTTTGAACTGATCCAGACTTTCTTGAACACACTTCATCAAATCCTTGAAGAATTCCTCTCCCTCTTCCATTTCTCTATCTGCGTTCTTCTGACTGAGCTGCACTGAGCTCTGGATTTCCTGGATTTTCTCTCGTCTCTCCTGTATCTTCTGCTGCAGGTCTTTCTGCTGCTCCTCACAACTGCTCCTTCAGTTGGACAGTGTTGTGATCTCTGTGCTCTGAGTAACTGCACTGGACACAGATGATCTCAGAGTGGTCTCTGCAGAAGAACTCTAGAAGTCGATCATGTTCAGAACATGTTCGTTCCTCCAGGTCCTTCACAGGAGCGATGAGCTGGTGCTTCTGCAGCCGAGGCAGAGTGTGTGGTGAGGCTGCAGGTGGAGCTGGCAGTAGGACGTCTGACACATGAGGCAGGACTTCAGCGCCTGGAGCTTTGGATCAGGACAGACGTCACACAGAACTGACTCTGAGCTCTCACTGTCTTCACTTTGGGGTTTATTTTTGAACTCAGAAACCATCTCTGACATAAAGTGTGTTGATCTTTAGCTTTGGTCTGGAGCTGAACTCTTCATTACAGACGGGGCAGTGGCAGTGGTCAGAGTGGTCCCAGTGCTTGTTGATGCAGGAGAAGCAGAAGCTGTGTGTCCACATGAAGTTGTGACTGGATCAGTGAAGACCTCCAGACAGATGGAGCACAGGAACTGGTCTTCAGACAGCACACAGCTCACACTGGCCATTCTGCAGAGAGAGGAAATACATTTGTGATGCATGGCTTTGAGGAATTAAGGTAATGGTACACTTTACTGATCCCTCATGAGGTGTGGTCTGAGCAGTTCTGAGACTTAAATGGAGACCTCATCTTACAGACCGTGGTGGATCTGCAGGAGGACCTTGTATTTGAGGTGAACAGGAGCCAGAGCAGGGGTGCAGAGGGTGCTCTTGTTTTCACACCCTCATCAGGACCATGTTCTGTTCTGAACCTACTGGAGCTTTTGGATGCTCCTGCTAGAGGGTTGAGAGGTTCCAGTTTGAGCTGCAGGAAGTTTTGACCCAGACATGCCCTTAACTCTTCCAGACAGGAGCTGAGGCGGGTGACAGTGGTCGAGGGGCATCCAGAGGGAGGTAACTTTAAGGTAGAGTTGTGTGTCGTCACCAATAGCAATGGAAGTTAATTCCTGCTGACGACACCACCCAAGGGGAAGCATGTTGATGGTGAAGAGGGTTGGCCCAAGTACGGAGCCCTGGGGGACCCTCATGTGACAGTGTGGTGCTGGAAACGGTGGAGGAGGATGTGGTGGTCAGTGGGGTCAAACGCAGCAGAGGTCGAGAAGACTTTCTTTTGTAGTATGATAATATTTGAGCAGTTGAAGGTTGAATACGTCACTTCTATGACTCATTAGACGGTAATTAAGGATTTGAGCGTTTCATTCTACTATTTATTCATTGAAGCGCTCATATTTTGTAAAGATATTGTCCGTTTAGTGGAGGTTTTCCCTGGGATTCTCCTGCTGTAGAAGGATCGTGTCAGAGGCTTGAGGTAGGTTCACTTTGATCGTTTATTGTGGTATTTGCAGAAAAGTTCATGGTGCAGGTCTTTACGCGCAGCAGAGCCAGAAAGAAAATAATGGAGGCAGATCTTCATTTTGTGTGATGTTTTCAATGAACATTATCATTGGAAACGTCACTGTTAAGATTCTCTGGGTTTCATCATCTAAACATGACTAACGCTCTGATGTTCAGTCGCACTGTGTCACTTTTCCGCTCGTCTTTCCGTTCACAGTGAGAATCCATGTTATTCAAGGTATTTCTGAAGCAGTAAAAACAACGAGTATTTCCTGTTGTAGAGTATTTTGAATGTTTCTCAGTCCGTTTGAATCAGACACACCCAGAATCTCTCCTGTTTTACTGTAACATTTCTTTTTGGTGAAGAGTAAATCCTGATTGTACTCTGAATCTAAAATACTTTCCCACACCATAATACTGCATATTTATTGTTACTCACCTGTTCTTTTAGTTGTTGTCGTTTGCAGCCGTCCAAAGTTGTTGTTTTGATCCCAGTCTGAGCAAACACTGGACCAGCTCTTCTCTCTCTTTATGAGTCTTATAGGCTTATATAACCAGAGTTTATGAGAAAAGAATGAAGTCTAAAGAATGAAGTCCAAAGAATAAAGTCCAAAGAATCCAAAGAATCCAAAGAATAAAGTCTAAAGAATGAAGTCTAAAGAATGAAGTCTAAAAGAATAAAGTCTAAAGAATAAAGTCTAAAGAATAAAGTCTAAAGAAAGTCTAAAGATGAAGTCTAAAGAATGAAGTCTAAAGAATAAAGTCTAAAGAATGAAGTCTAAAGAATAAGTCTAAATAAAATCTAAAGAATAAAGTCTAAAGAATGAAGTCTAAAGAATAAAGTCTAAAGAATAATAAAAAGTCTAAAGAATAAAAGTCTAAAGAATAAAAGTCTAAAGAATGAAGTCTAAAGAATAAAGTCTAAAGAATAAGTCTAAAGAATGTCTAAGAATGAAGTCTAAAGAATGAAGTCTAAAGAATGAAGTCTAAAGAATGAAGTCTAAAGAATAAAGTCTAAAGAATAAATCTAAGAAAAATAAAAGTCTAAAGAATGAAGTCTAAAGAATAAGTCTAAAGAATAAAGTCTAAAGAATGAAGTCTAAAGAATGAAGTCTAAAGAATGAAGTCTAAGAATGAATCTAAAGAATGAAGTCTAAAGAATCTAAAGAATGTCTAAAGTAATCAAGGGATACCAACCACTATGGATACCAACCGCCATAAAAGACCACAAAAGAAGAAGAAGAAACTAAATCAGGTCTGAAGTTCTGTGTTAAAGTCAAAACCAGTTCTAAACCAGTAGTACTAAACGAGCTAATCTAGATTTAAATGAAACAATTTAAATGTAAATAAAAAAACAACAAATAAAATAATCTAGATTAAAATTGAAATAAAACAATGTTGATATCATAATTTAAAAAAAATCTTATATAAAAATAACCTAGATTCAAATTCAAATGAAACAATCTAGATTTAAAATAAAAAATAAACCATGATTTCAATTATATATAGATATAGATATAGATATAGATATATATAGATATATATCGAATTCTATTTAAATAAAATAATTAGATATAAATAAAATAATAGAAATGTAAATAAAACAATCTAGATTTAAAATTCATAATCTAGATGTAAATAAGGACTAAACTATTACAAACAAATCCCTGGTGACATCTAACTTTGTGTTGATAAAAAAATATATCAATATATCGATAGTGAATGTGACTCAATTTTCTATTCAATTCAATTTATTTTGTGGCACACCGTAGGTTACTTTAGAACAGGGGGAGGAGCTCTGGCTTACATTAACAAACTGGTACCTATCCGATAGGTAGGATTTAAACCAGGTGAGGGCGGGGCCTCTGACACCTACATCAGATTCTAACCTCTGCAGTAGAATGTTGTGGTCGATGGTGTCGAACGCTGCACTGAGGTCCAATAGAACCAGGATTGAGACCAGTCTATCATCAGCAGCTTATAACAAATCATTTGTGACTTTAACTAGTGCAGTTTCAGTGCTGTGGTGGGCTCTGAACCCTGACTGGAAAACTTCAAATACGTTATTGTCCTGTAGATGGCGACAAAGCTGTTTAACTACAACTCTTTCAAGGATTTTAGAGACAAAGGGTTGATTTGAAATAGGTCTGTAGTTTATCACCTGGTCAGGATCAAGATGAGGCTTTTTCAGAAGCGGTTTAATGACTGCATGTTTGAAGGACTGTGGAACATAACCACTTTTTAGTGAAGTATTTATTATATTAAGAATAGAATCTATAATTAGGGGGAGAATGTCTTTGAGGAGTCTGCTTGGAATCGGGTCTAGAATACAAGATGACGTTTTAGAGGACATAATGGCTGAAGTTAAGTGAACCTTTCTAGTGTTACTGATGGATTTATATGGGACACTAGTTTTACAGCTTGGGCTTGTTCAGGGCTAATAGTGGGAGGAGTTTTCATCTAATTTATCTCTGATTGTTTTTATTTATTGTTTAAAAATAGAAGAAAATCATCAGAGCTGAGAGTAGCTGGGAGTGACGGCTCTACTGCGCTGTGACAGTTTGTTACCCTGGCTACAGTGCTGAAAAAAGAAATCTAGTGTTATTTTTGTTGACTTCTATTAAATTTGAATAGTATCTGGTTTGGGCCTTACGCAGAGCCTGCTTATAGGACAGTAGGCAGATTTTCCATGCTTTTAGGGATTCCTCCGTATGGGAGCGGCGAAATGGTCTTTCTAATTTTCTAACTCTTTGTTTATGTGAACGCAGTTCTTCATTGTACCATGGGGAGGCACGTTTTGGCCCTAATGACCTTCTGCTTTAGCGGAGCTGCAAACATCAAGAGCGGACTTCAGAGAATTCATGGTCAAATCGACAAATTGATCACTTACACTGGGACTAAGGCCGATCTCAGCAGGATCACATGACATGATCACATGACATGATCACATGACATGTCGCTGAATATTGGCTCTATTATTTCATTGAACTTTGAGATCGATTTTTCCGATATTGTCCTTTTCATTTATGGCTTTATTCTGTGGGGCTGGATAATCTTTAAGAACAAACTGAAAGGTGATTAGGAAATGATCTGACAGTATAGGGTTTTGAGGGAAGACAATGAGGTCACTTATCTCTATTCCATATGTTAGAACGAGATCTAGATCGTGCTTGTGACTGTGAGTTGGTTTATTTACATTTTGAGCAAAACCAATGCTATCTAACAGGGGCGTTGAAAGAATTACTGAGAGAGTTATCGTTCACCTTCACGTGGATATTGAAATCTCCAACTATCACGACTTTATCCCAGTCTAACGCCAAGTTTGATATAAAGTCTGAGAACTCTGTTAAAAACTCTGAATAGGGACCAGGAGGTCGGTAGAGAACCACGAACAGGACTCCTTTTTGGTTTCTCCAATTTGGACATGTGATTGATAGCATGAGGCTTTCAAATGAGCTAAATGCATTGTTAATTGTGACGAAAAGTATAAATTCCAGTACATATATATGAAAAAATACCCATTGAAATTTAACTGGAATGGGCCATTATCAGGAGGTCCCGCCCTGTGGGCAGGGCTTTCACGGAGGAGGATATAAACCTGAGTTCTCAGATATTGTTTCTCAGATTGAGAATGACTCTTGGATGAGAGTCAAAACTTTTTATTTTTTCTAAAAGAGTCCAGATGAAACAACTGAATCTTTTTCTACAATGGAATCCTCCTGGACGAATGAGGGATTACACCGACATAAATAAATACGTAATTTTTTATATTTTTCCAAACGATCTGTTTTCTAATCATATTAGAATCAGCTTTTGATGGTTAATTGTATTTTACTTGATTTGAAAACACATTTAATTTTCAGCTCAGTTAAAGCTGGAGAGGGGCAAAAACAACAACAGCCTCTTCACGCCAAAGTCACATTCTTTATAGTAGAGACGTTTCATTTTAATACAAACATTCATCTATTTTCCCCAAATAACAAACATATACATACTTGAAATACAAAGTCCAAAAGAAGAACATGGAAACTCGACCAAGGCCCCACACAGACCGGGGATTGAACCCAGAACCTTTTGTGGTGAGACAAAAGCCTTAAAGAAAACCTCCACACAAAGTGCCACCAGAGTCTCAAAGGTTTATTCCAGTATAGTAAAGGTATTCTCTCCCTTTGAGATGTTTACATGTCTCCTTTAGAAAGAGCACTGACTTTCCAGGATTTCCCCGAAAAGAAACGCAAAAACTTCACATTTATGGTCATGTTTAGGACAACTCTTTGCCTCTGACCCTGAGAAGAGTTATTTTACAAACTGCAGAGTAAATGTGTAAAGAGTTGGAGCTTAGAGTCCTCACCTCAATTATAGAACTGCAACAGAAAGTTAGATTGGACAGAGACGTTTGGAACAAAGAACAAACTCTAAACATTGACAGGTGTGAGGATCAGAGGAGCAGAGTTGTTTTTCTTGGGATTGTTACCAGGACTGAGCAGTGGAAGAATGTCTTCAGTGAAACAGCACTCAGTGATGGAGTCGATGAGAGCTGAAGTTTCTGCATCAAAAAAAACAGATCAGACCCTCGTCATAGTCCACAAACACCCCGACCTTCTCCACAGCAGACCACAGAGGATCTGCACTATCTCCATACATTTCCCAATATCCATTTTCAGGGGTCGTGTCCCCAGACTTCACTTTCCTGTCTCCTGACTCACTCATCACTCCTAAGAACCAGTATGCTTTGTCTTTGACCTGAACTTCAAAATAAAACCTGCCAGAAGAAAACTGTTGTTTTCCTAAAACACACAATATAGCAGAAAATCTCTCAGGGTTTTCTGGAAGATTCTTTCTTTGCTTCATGTATCGAACCTTTTTGTTATTCTGAGACAGGTCTAAGTATGGATGAGCTGTGCCTGGATCTAGAGTCACATCGACTGCATGTTGCTTTGCTTGTTTCAGTTCATTCCCAAAAATGTCTTTATCTTTGGATTCAGGCTTTTATTTAGCTCAGACACAGCTGTGGCCACTCGGCCCTTGTACGATGGAGCCCTCACAGACTCCTCTGTCCAGTCGTGCAGCTCTGGAGCAGGTTTGACTGAAGTGAAGGTTTGGACAAAATCAAAATGGTCTTCAGATCTCCAGATCTCCTCCATCTCAGATCTTCTCTGCTCCAGTGAAGAGATTTCTGACTCTAGATCTTCTATGAACCCTTCTGCCTTTTCCTTTATTTCCTCAAGTTTCTTTTCGATGCTCAGTTTGAACTGATCCAGACTTTCTTGAACACACTTCATCAAATCCTTGAAGAATTCCTCTCCCTCTTTCCATTTCTCTATCTGCGTTCTTCTGACTGAGCTGCACTGAGCTCTGGATTTCCTGGATTTTCTCTCGTCTCTCCTGTATCTTCTGCTGCAGGTCTTTCTGCTGCTCCTCACACTGCTCCTTCAGTGGGACAGTGTTGTGATCTCTGTGCTCTGAGTAACTGCACTGGACACAGATGATCTCAGAGTGGTCTCTGCAGTAGAACTCTAGAAGTCGATCATGTTCAGAACATGTTCGTTCCTCCAGGTCCTTCACAGGAGCGATGAGCTGGTGCTTCTGCAGACGAGGCAGAGTGTGGTGAGGCTGCAGGTGGAGCTGGCAGTAGGACGTCTGACACATGAGGCAGGACTTCAGCGCCTGGAGCTTTGGATCAGGACAGACGTCACACAGAACTGACTCTGAGCTCTCACTGTCTTCACTTTGGGGCTTATTTTTGAACTCAGAAACCATCTCTGAAATAAAAGTGTTGATCTTTAGCTTTGGTCTGGAGCTGAACTCTTCATTACAGACGGGGCAGTGGCAGTGGTCAGAGTGGTCCCAGTGCTTGTTGATGCAGGAGAAGCAGAAGCTGTGTCCACATGAAGTTGTGACTGGATCAATGAAGACCTCCAGACAGATGGAGCACAGGAACTGGTCTTCAGACAGCACACAGCTCACACTGGCCATTCTGCAGAGAGAGGAAATACATTTGTGATGCATGGCTTTGAGGAATTAAGGTAATGGTACACTTTACTGATCCCTCATGAGGTGTGGTCTGAGCAGTTCTGTGACTTAAATGGAGACCTCATCTTACAGACCGTGGTGGATCTGCAGGACCTTGCATTTGAGGTGAACAGGAGCCAGAGCAGGGTGCAGAGGGTGCTCTTGTTTTCACACCCTCATCAGGACCATGTTCTGTTCTGAACCTACTGGAGCTTTTGGATGCTCCTGCTAGAGGGTTGAGAGGTTCCAGTTTGAGCTGCAGGAAGTTTTGACCCAGACATGCCCTTATCTCTTCCAGACAGGAGCTGAGGCGGGTGACAGTGGTCGAGGGGCATCCAGAGGGAGTAACTTTAAGGTAGAGTTGTGTGTCGTCACCACAGCAATGGAAGTTCATTCCTGCTGACGACACACCCAAGGGGAAGCACGTCGATGGTGAAGAGGGTTGGCCCAAGTACGGAGCCCTGGGGGACCCTCATGTGACAGTGTGGTGCTGGAAACGGTGGAGGAGGATGTGGTGGTCAGTGGGGTCAAACGCAGCAGAGGTCGAGAAGACTTTCTTTGTAGTATGATAATATTTGAGCAGTTGAAGGTTGAATACGTCACTTCTATGACTCATTAGACGGTAACTAAGGATTTGAGCGTTTCATTCTACTATTTATTCATTGAAGCTCATATTTTGTAAAGATATTGTCCGTTTAGTGGAGGTTTTCCCTGGGATTCTCCTGCTGTAGAAGGATCGTGTCAGAGGCTTGAGGTAGTTTCACTTTGATCGTTTATTGTGGTATTTGCAGAAAAGTTCATGGTGCAGGTCTTTACGCGCAGCAGAGCCAGAAAGAAAATAATGGAGGCAGATCTTCATTTTGTGTGATGTTTTCATGAACATTATCATTGGAAACGTCACTGTTAAGATTCTCTGGGTTTCATCTAAACATGACTAACGCTCTGATGTTCAGTCGCACTGTGTCACTTTTCCGCTCGTCTTTCCGTTCACAGTGAGAATCCATGTTATTCAAGGTATTTCTGAAGCAGTAAAAACAGCGAGTATTTCCTGTTGTAGAGTATTTGAATGTTTCTCAGTCCGTTTGAATCGGACACACCCAGAATCTCTCCTGTTTCTACTGTAACATTTCTTTTTGGTGAAGAATAAATCCTGATTGTACTCTGAATCTAAAATACTTTTCCACACCATAATACTGCATATTTATTGTTACTCACCTGTTCTTTTAGTTGTTGTCGTTTGCAGCCGTCCAAAGTTGTTGTTTTGATCCCAGTCCGAGCAAACACTGGACCAGCTCTTCTCTCTCTTTATGAGTCTTATAGGCTTATATAACCAGAGTTTATGAGAAAAGAATAAAGTCTAAAGAATGAAGTCCAAAGAATGAAGTCTAAAGAATGAAAGTCTAAAGAATAAAGTCTAAAGAATAAAGTCTAAGAAAAGTCTAAAATAAAGTCAAAAGAATGAAGTCAAAAGAATGAAGTCTAAATAATGAAGTCTGAAGAATAAAGTCTAAAGAATAAAGTTTAAAAATAAAGTCAAAAGAATGAAGTCTAAAGAATGGCGGTAATGTAACGCTATGGACAAGGCAAGGCAAGTTTATTTGTAGAGCACAATTTGTACACAAGGCAATTCAAAGTGCTTCACACAACAGGAAAAAATGCATTAAAATCACAAAGACATGGCAGAAATCACAAAATAATAGTTCAAGACATAAAGGAGAAGAGTGCAAAGAAAAGCATTTCAGTCATATGCACAGCCAAACAAAACAGTTTTTAGTTTAGATTTGAACATTGCCAGAGTAGAACCTGTCTCACATCCTCTGGAAGACTGTTCCAGATTTTAGCTGCATAAAACTGAAACGCAGATTCCCCATGTTTAGTCCTGACTCTGGGCACCAGCAGGAGGCCGGTCCCTGAGGTCCTCAGAGTCCGAGATGGTTCATATGGCACTAACATGTCCGAGATGTACTTTGGTGCTAGGCCATGGAGAGACTTGTATACAAGCAGAGCTACTTTGAAGTCTATTCTCTGAGCCACAGGGAGCCAGTGCAGAGACCTGAGCACAGGACTAATGTGATGGTACTTCCTGGTTCTAGTCAGGACCCGAGCAGCGGCGTTCTGGATGTACTGCAGCTGTTTTACAGCTCGTTTGGAGAGGCCAGTGAGCAGGCCGTTACAGTAGTCTAATCTACTAGAGACAAACGCATGGATAAGTCTCTCCAGGTCTGGTTTAGACACTATATACTTTTGATTTTGGCAATGTTTTTTAGATGGTAAAAAGCTGCTGATGTTATTGATTTGACGTGGCTGTTAAAATTCAAGTCTGAGTCCATTATTACCCCCAGATATCTAACTTGATGTGTAGGTTTTAGAGCGAGACTCTGGAGGAGACTGTTAACACTTTCTCTTTGTTTCTGTGGGCCAAAGACGATGATTTCAGTCTTGTCTGAGTTCAGCTGGAGAAAGTTGTTTTTGCATCCACACACTGATCTGTTGGATGCAGTGACAGAGTGAATCCACTGGTCCTTATTCACCTGCCGTCAGTGAAACATAGATCTGAGTGTCGTCTGCGTAATTGTGATAGGACACATTCTCGCTGCGTATCAACTGACCTAAGGGCAGCATGTAGAGGTTGAACAGAAGGGGTCCCAGGATTGACCCTTGGGGCACCCCACAGGTCAGGGGCATCTGGTCTGAGACACAGTTACCAATTTCGACAAAGAACTTCCTGTCTTCCAGATAGGACTTTAACCAGTTTAGCGAAGTGCCAGTGATGCCCACCCAGTCCTCTAGTCTCTGTAAGAGGATCCCATGATCGACAGTGTCAAAAGCAGCACTCAGATCTAACAGAAATTAAGACTGAGGCTTTGCCCGCGTCAGTGTTCAGGTGGATGTCATTTGTCACCTTGACAACAGCAGTCTCAGTGCTGTGATGAGGTCTAAAACCTGAAAACATCAAATGAGTTGTTTATTAAGAGGAAATCAGTGAGCTGTTGGTAAACAACCTTTTCAAGGACTTTGCCCCAAAATGGCAGATTAGAGATGGGCCGGTAATTACTCAGTACTGCGGCATCAAGACTGCTCTTCTTTAGGAGGGGCTTTATGACCGCAGATTTCAAAGACATTGGGAATGTTCCAGATTGAAGCGACATGTTAACTATGTGAGTGAGTGGTGCTAACAAACTGTTCAGCACAGACTTTAGAAATCTGGTGGGTAACACATCGAGGCAGCATGTAGATGAACTCAGACTGGTGATGATCTCCTGGACAGTTTTGTCAGTTACAGGTGCAAAGTGAGTCAGCTCTAAGTGTGTAGGTGGTTTGAGGGTTATTTTTTTGCATTGTAGAATTGATAGCATTTTTTAATGCCTGAACTTTTGTCATTAAAGAATAATGCAAACTCATTACACTTGGATGTGGAAATGAGTTCTAACAGCAGCTGAGCTGGAGGGTTTGTTCATCTGTTTACTGTGGCAAACAGGACACGCGAGTTGTTTCTGCAGCTTCCAATTATTTCAGAAAAATATCCTTCCCTAGTTCTACATAAAATGAGGTTGTACATGTACAACTTCTCTCTATAAATCTCTTTCTGAACCTGGAGCTTTGACTTGCAACATTTTTGTTCGGCCCGGCGGCACTCCCTTTTCTGTGCCCTGACCGAATCATCATTTCTCCATGGTGCCTTCTGCTTATTTTGAAAAATTTTAGCCTTCATAGGGGCAATAGTGTCGAGAACATTCAAAACATTCAAACCTCACACTCTCCCCTTCACTGACCATATGCTTATCACCTTCAACATAAATCTGTCATTATCCAAACTCTTCCTTCCTCGCACCATATCATTTCGCAAAATCAAGGACATCAACATCAAACACATTTTCATCTGACATTAATAACTTCCCCAGTACAGTCGCTAACACCCCAACTGACGACCTAGTCTCTCTCTATAATAACAACCTCCGTACCCTTCTCAACCCCCACGCTCCACTAAAAACCCGACCCGTTTCCTTCTCCCGCTCTTTACCCTGGTTTACACCCACACTCCGACTACACAAAGCCAAAGGACGACAACTGGAACACTTACAAAACAAAACTGGACTCACCATACACAAGGACATGTACAACAACCCACATTCAGCTCTATAAGGACACTACATCTGCTGCCAAATCCTCCTACTATTCTGGTCTGATCCACTCGAATCAACACAACTCCAAGACTCTCTTCTCCCTCCTCTCAAAACATAACGAAACCCCCTGACTCGCTCCCCAACCATCTGCATTCACCTGACTTCTGTAACTCCCTCATGTCCTTCTTTTTCCAAGGTGACTACCATCCATCACAACCTAACAAGCCAAGCTGCAGTTCCTGGAGTGGACATCTCTTCCCCCTCTCTCTCATGTTACACCATGTTCTAGCTTCTCCCTTCCCTCTGTCCAAACAATCTCTGAATTCATTTTGAACTCCAAACCTTCCACCTGTCACCTTGACCCTCTCCCCACAGCTCTCGTCAAATCTTGCCTACCTTCGCTTGCCCCCTTCATTTCTAATATCATCCACTCATCCTTGACCTCCGGAACTGTTCCATTATCACTCAAAACTGCCTCTGTTACCCCTATTCTGAAAAAACCTGGATTAGATCCCAACAACTTCAATAATCTGCGCCCCATCTCTAATTTACCTTTTATATCCAAAATTCTTGAAAAAGCAGTCGCCTCTCAACTTCACACCCATCTCATTTCAAACAGTCTCTATGGACATTTTCAATCTGGTTTCCGTCCACTTCACAGCACTGAAACTGCACTTCTTAAAATCACTAAATGATCTCCTCATAGCTTCTGACTCTAATTTACTATCTCTTCTCATCCTCCTCGATCTAACAGCAGCATTTGACACCCATCTCACACAGCACTCTCATCCATAGGCTTAAATCTATTGGCACCTCCCACATTCCTCTCTCTTGGTTCACTTCCTATCTCTCCGATCGCAGTCAATTCATACAACTGAAATCCCACCAATCCAACCCCTTCCCTGTCCCAGCTGGTGTGCCCCAGGGCTCTGTCCTGGGTCCCCTTCTTTTCATCATCTACATCATAGGTGTCAAAACTCATATTCAATGTTAAAGCAAATCTTGTTTGGGTCAATATTAAAAGTTTCATTTGTTCAATACTGGCCCGCGACTTTGTTTCAAGTTTTACATTTTGGCCCACTGTGGATTTGAGTTTGACACCCCTGATCTACATTCTCCCTCTTGGTTCTATCTTCTGTAAACACAACATTCCTTTGCGTTGCTACGCGGATGACACCCAGCTCTACCTCTCCTCTAAACCCACTGCATCACTTCCACCAGCCTCTCTTACCCTCTGTCTGCAGGAAATCAATTCCTGGTTCTCTTCAAATTTCCTCAAGCTCAACAGCTCTAAAACCGAAGTCCTACTGGTAGGCACCCCTTCCACTCTCTCAAAATCAAACAGTTTCACAATTTCTATCAATGACTCCACTGTCCTCCCCTCCCCTCAAGTCAAGAGTCTGGGTGTCATCCTCGACAGCACCCTTTCTTTCCACTTCCACCTTCGCAACATCTCTCGTCTCCGTCCTTCTCTCACTCCTCACACCACAGCCATACTCGTCAAGTCTAGTCACCTCCCGGATCGATTATTGTAACTCCCTCCTCTTTGGTCTCCCCAATAAATCCCTCCAGAAACTGCAGCTTCTCCAAAACTCTGCAGCCCGCATTATCACCAGGACGCCCTCCCGCCATCACATCACCCCCATCCTTCAACAACTTCACTGGCTCCCCATAAAACAACGGATTCACTTCAAAATTATCCTAAATACTTTCAAAGCTCTCCATAACCTGGCTCCACCGTACATCTCTGACCTCCTCCACATCTCCACTCCCTCTCGCTCCCTCAGGTCCTCCTCCTCTCTCCAGCTCTCTGTCCCCTCTTTCCGTCTTATTTCAATGGGGGCAGAGCCTTCAGCCGCGCTTTTAAATAAAATGTATTATAAAAACACTAGACGTAACAGAGTTCAGCAAATCATTTACATTAGAACATCAGACATTTTCAAAGTTGATCATTTCCATAAACATTTTTCCTGTGCTGTCATTTATGTGTCTCCTCTGGACAACTGCAGGACCAGCTGGTGGTTTGGGAAAAACAGACAGGTCAAAGAAGACACAGAAATGATCAGACAGAGCAACATCGACCACATTGACGTTTGAAATATTAACCCCTTTTGTAATTAGAAGATCTAGAGTGTGCCCTCTGCTGTGGGTGCGACCAAGTTTCAAGGACAGCATGAAGCTCTTTAGCGTTTCTGTCACAGATATTATCAACATGGACACTGAAATCACCTGTTATGACCAAACCATCAAAGTCTGTGCATACGACTGAAAGCATCTCAGTAAAATCATCAATAAAAAACTTTTGCAGTGCTGAGGAGGCTTGTATAAAACAATGAAGAGAATGGATGGAGACTGTTTTAGCTCAATTTTTAAAGGATATGTACTCAAATGTTGAAAACACCCCAGAGGACAACCTGTGGGTAACTATTCATCTCTAACAAAAGCACACACACCTCCTCCCTTTTTTGTTTTCTCGTGTTTCAGATTCAAACATAAAGTTGGGTGGAGCAGATTCTATTAGAACTAAATTTCCTGTGTTTTTGTCAAGCCATGTTTCGGTTAAAAACATAAAATCAAGATTATAAGAAGAAATACAATTATTAATTAAGAATGACTTTGTTACATAAGGATCTGACATTTAGCACAGCAAGTTTCAGACTAGTTTCAGTGAGACTGGGCGTTATCTTTTTACAGGGAATATGAATCAAATTTCTCAGATTGGGCAATCTGACTCGCATTTTGTTTTCCCATCTGTGTGATGTTACTACAGAAATAGCGCTAGGGGAGGCTGTTTTTAACCCAGGGCCCCGGGTTGGTTTGATTTTTAATATGACTATAATTCCCGGCAACACTGAGACCCAGTGCATCCTAGCTCTGGGAGATACCAGGTGAAAGGCGAGGGGGATAGGTGGGGGGCTTTTGTTGGTGTAGCGGGAGCTGGTGAGAGTTTGGGACCAGGTGAAAGGTGGGGGGCGATTTTTGTCTGTGTAGCAACAGGGGAGAGTTCATCATCGTTGATCAGAACTCTTGATCTTATTATATTGGGCGGGAGTGGAGCCATCTTAATGCCTGATTTGATTAGATATTCAAGATGGCTGGGAAGACCCTGGGTGAGGGTGGAGATGGAAAGGAGAGTGAGGAATCTGTAGTGGGAGTAGATGTTGCAGGGGGGATGGCGGGGATACTACCCGGGCCTGTCACAGATGGGTCCAAGGCCTTTGATGAAGACCGTGCAGGAAAGAACTGAAATGACTCCTGCGCTAGCCGTGGTGAAGATTGTTGTGGTGCTGCTGCAGATGAGTCCTTCGCTGGAGGCGGTGGAGGTGATCGTGGAGCAGCTGGAGTTGAATTCTTTGCTGCAGGTGGTGGAGCGGCTGCTAATAAATCCTTTGGTGGAGGTTGTGGTTGTGGTGCTGCTGATGTTGAAACATTGGCTCGTTCTCTAGCTGATGGAGCAGGAATTCTTCTCTCATTCCTCTCTTCTCTAACTATCTGCTCAGGACCCTGTCCAGGCCCAGTCCAATGCCTCAGAGCGTGGAGCAGGTTAATTTCTCTTAAACAGGTCCTCTCGTTTTCAAAAATAGATAGAAGTTCTCAATGTAGTACAATCCTCTTGTTGCACACTCTTTAGACAGCCATGTGTTCAGCTGAAGCAGCTAAACTTGTTTATCTTCCTGTCGATGTTTGGAAGAGGTCCACTTATGAATGTTTTTATTTCCATTTTATCAAGCTCATCGAATAACTCCAAGAAGTCTCTTTTCAAAACTTCAGTCTCTTCGCGTCGTGTGTCCACTTCACCCACATGCACAATCAGCAGTTTAACTCCTTTATATGTGGCCAAAACATTAGAAATCTCAGTCGTAATCTCAGTGACTGTGGCGCGGGGAAAAAAAATTGTTTTAATTTTTTCATGCATCACGTGATTTATCGCACCATCCCCAATCAAGACGACCTTCACGTGAGGCAAAGATTCTCTCTGTCTCCCATTTTTCCTTTTTTCATTTATCTCAGTCTTTGAAAGTGGTAAAAATCTGTTTTAAGCTGTATTTTAGGTGGCGTTACATTATCTTTGTATCGCTTAGGCTTCGCACCGAGTTTGTTCCAAGATGTTTGTTCCTCGTCTTTAGACAGTTTTGGGAACGACACAGAATCAGTCCGGTTTAGGTTGAAAGTAGCTGTTTTTCTTGTAAAAAATTTGGACTTCTTACCACTGGATGACACAGGGATTGTATCGTGCAGTCCTTTTTCAGATTCCAAAGAAAATATCCGTGCTTGTAGCTCATGAATTTCTTGTTGAAATTTCCAACAGCGTTTACAGGAGTTTGTTTCTCTTCTCACGGACATGTTGCTGGTTCGTCAGATTTGTTGATTAAAACTTGAAAAATGCTCTTAAAATCCTTGGTTGACTAAAAAAAGTTATCATAAAAAAATTTTTAAAGACAAAAACAATTATATATATATATATATATATATATATATATATATATATATATATATATATATATATATATATATATATACATATATATAGATAGATAGATAGATAGATATAGATATATAGATATAGATATAAATAAAATAATAGAAATATAAATAAAACAGTCTAGATTTAAAATTCAAAATCTAGATTTAAATAAGGACTAAACTATTACAAACAAATCCCTGGTGACATCTAACTTTGTGTTGGTAAAAAAATATATCGATACATTGATACGAAAAGTATAAATTCCAGTACATATATATGAAAAAATACCCATTGAAACTTAACTGGAATGGGCCACTATCAGGAGGTCCCGCCCTGTGGGCAGGACTTTCACGGAGGAGGATATAAACAGGAGTTCTCAGACTTGATTTCACAGATTGAGAATGACTCTTGGATGAGAGTCAAAACGTTTTATTTTTCTAAAAGAGTCCAGATGAAACAACTGAATCTTTTTCGACAATGGAATCCTCCTGGACAAATGAGGGATTGCACCGACATAAATAAATACGTAATTTTTTATATTTTTCCAAACGATCTGTTTTCTAATCATAGTAGAATCAGTTTTTGATGGTTAATTGTATTTTACTTGATTTTAAAGCTGGAGAGGGGCAAAAACAACCGCCTCTTCACGCCAAAGTCACATTCTTTATAGTAGAGACGTTTCATTTTAATACAAACATTCATCGAGACAGAAAAAACAGGGATGAAAAGCAGCAAACACAATTATCATTTAATTAAGAGGAGGGCATTGGACTTTTTCTTTATTTATTCCATTTTGTCCACTATCTTTGAAAAAAAAGTTAACTCTCAAACTGCTTGATCTGCTGTACATCAAAATAAAGCTGTAACGCTCTTATTTCCAGTCAAAACAATCATTCTGGGAAGCATCAGGGTCAGATTGTACTCCAAACACACAAGTCAAATGTTACGTGTACTTTTAGACAGATTCCACATGGACTTTTTTGCTTCATTACAAGTCCCTAAAACTCATTTTTAGTGAGTTTTACCTTCAGCTTTTAAAAGAGAATTGTCAAAACCAGGACAGGACGTGGAGACAGGAACAGGACGTGGAGACAGTACGTGGAGACAGGACGTGGAGACAGGACGTGGAGACAGGACGTGGAGACATGACGTGGAGACGGGACGTGGAGACGGGACGTGGAGACGGGACGTGGAGACGGGACGTGGAGACAGGACGTGGAGACAGGAAGTGGGAGACAGGAAGTGGAGACAGGATGTGGAGACAGGAACATGACGTGGAGACATGACGTGGAGACATGACGTGGAGACATGACGTGGAGACATGACGTGGAGACATGACGTGGAGACATGACGTGGAGACATGACGTGGGACATGACGTGGGACATGACGTGGAGACATGACGTGGAGACATGACGTGGAGACAGGAACAGGACGTGGAGACATGACGTGGAGAAATGACGTGGAGACATGATGTGGAGACATTACGTGGAGACATGACGTGGAGACATGACGTGGAGACAGGACGTTGGAGACAGGACGTGGAGACAGACAGGACGTGGAGACAGGATGTGGAGACATGACATGGAGACAGGAAGTGGAGACATGAAATGGGAGACAGGACGTGGAGACAGGATGTGGAGACATGACATGGAGACAGGAAGTGGAGACATGACGTGGAGACAGGACGTGGAGACAGAGAGTGGAGACATGACATGGAGACAGGAAGTGGAGACAGGACGTGGAGACAGGACGTGGAGACATGACGTGGAGACATGACGTGGAGACAGGACGTGGAGACAGGACGTGGAGACATGACGTGGAGACAGGACGTGGAGACATGACATGGAGACAGGACGTGGAGACAGGACGTGGAGACAGGACGTGGGAGACAGGACGTGGAGACAGAGAGTGGAGACATGACATGGAGACAGGACGTGGAGACAGGACGGACGTGGAGACAGGACGTGGAGACAGGAACAGGACGTGGAGACATGACGTGGAGACAGGACGTGGAGACAGGACGTGGAGACAGGACTGTGGAGACATGACGTGGAGACATGACATGGAGACAGGGACGTGGAGACATGACGTGGCGACAAGGACGTGGAGACAGGAACAGGACGTGAAGACATGACGTGGAGACAGGATGTGGAGACATGACATGGAGACATGACTTGGAGACAGGAAGTGGAGACAGGACAGGAAGTGGAGACAGGACGTGGATACAGGAAGTGGAGACATGACATGGAGACGGGACCATGGAGACGGGACGTGGAGACAGGACGTGGAGATAGGACGTGGAGACGGGACGTGGAGACGGGACGATGGAGACGGGACGTGGAGACAGGAAGTGGAGACAGGACGTGGAGACATGACGTGGAGACAGGACGTGGAGACGGGACGTGGAGACGGGACGTGGAGACAGGAAGGGAGTGGGAGACAGGACGTGGAGACATGACGTGGAGACAGGACGTGGAGACAGGAAGTGGAGACAGGACGTGGAGACGGGACGTGGAGACAGGAAGTGGAGACGGGACGTGGAGACAGGACGTGCAGACAGGACGTGGAGACAGGAAATGGAGACATGAGTTTATTTCACAAACTGCAGAGTGAATGGTGAAAAGAGTCAGAACGATAGAAACATGTAGATCATTCTAGTGACTCCGTACGGATTGTTTACCGCATGATGCCGTACTAGTTAGCATGCGCCACCTTACGGTACGCCTTTGGAGAATGTGTGATTGAAACACAAGCTAAACCTTGTCAAAGACTCCTCACTCATTCACTCATTCACTCATTCACTCATTCACTCATTCACTCCATCTCACTCATTGTCACTCATTCCGACACAATCGAAAGTGAGATCGGACACAGAGACGGCATTGCCTTCTGTACGAGCTTCGATGTGGATGACGACAGGACGGCTTCTCCATGTGTCCGTCTTTCCATGTGTCCGTCTTTACCACGTGTCCGTCTTTTCCATGTGTCCGTCTTTTCCATGTGTCTGTTTACCATGTGTCCCGTCTTCTCCATGTGTCCGTCTTCTCCATGTGTCCGTCTTCAACCATGTGTCCCGTCTTTTCCATGTGTCCGTCTTTACCATGTGTCCGTCTTCTTCCATGTGTCCGTCTTCTCCATGTTCCGTTCCGTCTTCACCATGTGTCCGTCTTTTCATGTGTCCGTATTACCATGTGTCCGTTTTCTCCATGTGTCCGTCTTCTCCATGTGTCCGTCTTTTCTATGTGTCCGTCTTCTCCGATGTGTCCGTCTTCACGGTGTGTCCGTCTTCGTCTTCACCGTGTGTCCGTCTGTCACCTTGTGTCCGTCTTCACCACGTGTCCGTCGTTACCACGTGTCCGTCTTCACCATGTGTCCGTCTTTACCACGTGTCCGTCTTCACCACGTGTCCGTCTTCACCACGTGTCCGTCTTTACCACGTGTCCGTCTTTACCACCGGTGTCCGTCTTCACCATGTGTCCGTCTTCACCCACGTGTCCGTCTTTACCACGTGTTCGTCTTTTACCTTACGTGTCCGTCTTCACCATGTGTGTCCCGTCTTTTACCATGTGTCCGTTTTTCCATGTGTCCGTCTTCTCTCATGTGTCCGTTTTTTCTATGTGTCCGTCTTCTCCATGTGTCCGTCTATTCACGGTGTGTGTCCGTCTTCACACGTGTGTCCCTCTTCACCGTGTTCCGTCTTCCACGACGTGTCCGTCTTTACCACGTGTCTCTTAACCACGTTGTTCCGTCTTTACCACGTGTCCGTCTCACATGTGTCCGTCTTCACCACGTGTCCGTCTTCACACATACACAGTGTGATCACGTGTCTCGTCTTACCACGTGTCCGTTCCGCTTCATGTGTCCGTCTTTACCACGTGTCCGTCTTCACCATGTGTCCGTCTCACCACGTGTCCGTCTTCACCATGTGTCCGTCTTCACCACGTGTCCGTCTTTACCACGTGTCCGTCGTAATACCTCCAGATGTGTCCGTCTTTACCAAGTGTCCGTCTTCAACCCACGTGTCCGTCTTCACCATGTGTCCGTCTTCTCCATGGTGTCGTACCACTGGTCCTCTTACCACGTGTCCGTCTTCCACGTGTCCGTCTTTACCACGTGTCCCGTCTTCACCACGTGTCCGTCTTCACCACGTGTCCGTCTTCACCACGTGTCCGTCTTCTCCATGTGTCCGTCTTCACCACGTGTCGTCTTCACCACGTGTCCGTTTCTCCATGCTGTCCGTCTTTACCAACGTGTCCGTCTTCACCACGTGTCCGTCTTTACCACTTGTCCGTCTTCACCACGTGTCCGTCTTCACCACGGTGTCCGTCTTTACCATGTGTCCATGTGTCCGTTTCACCACGTGTCGCGTCTTACATGTGTCCGCGTTATCCGCAATGTGTCCGTCTTCACCAGTGTCCGTCTTTTCCATGTGTCCGTCTTTTCTCATGTGTCGTGTTTACCATGTGTCCGTCTTTCTCCATGTGTCCGTCTTACCATGGTGTCCGTCTTTTCCATGTGTCGTCTTTTCCATGTGTCCGTTTAACCATGTGTCCGTCTTCTCCATGTGTCCGTCTTCTCCATTGTGTCGTCCTTCACCCTATGTGTCCGTCGTTAACTCGTTAATGTGTCCGTCTTTACCAAGTGTCCGTCTTCACCACGTGTCCCGTCTTCACGCATGTTGTCCGTCTTCATCCATGTGTCCGTCTTGTACACGTCTTTACCACGTCCGTCTTCACCACGTGTCCGTCTTTACCACGTGTCCGTCTTTACGATGTGTCCGTCTTTACCAAGTGTCTCTTCACCACGTGTTCCGTCTTCACCGTGTGTCCGTCTTCTCCATGTGTCCCTGTCTTTACCACGACGTGCCGTCCTTCACCATGTTCCGTCTTTACACAACGTGTCGTCTTTCACCATGTGTCCGTCTTCACACGTGTCCGTCTTACCACGTGTCCGTCTTCACCATGTGTCCGTCTTTACCCACGTGTCCGATCTTCACCATGTGTCCGTTCCAACACCACGTGTCCGTCTTCACCATGTTCCGTCTTTACCACGTGTCCGTCGTTACCATGTGTCACGTCTTTACCAAGTGTCCGTACTTCACCACGTGTCCGTCTTCACCCGATGTGTCCCGTCTTCTCCACCACGTGTGTCCTTCACCATGTGTCTTTTGTGTCCGTCTTTACCATGTGTCCGTCTTCACAGCACGTGTCCGTCTTTACCACGTGTCCGTCTTCACCATGTGTCGCGTCTTCACCACGTGTCCCGTACTTCCTCCCATAGTGTCCGTCTTTACATGTGTCCGTTTTACCATGTGTCGTTCTTTTCCATGTGTGCGTCTTTAAGCATGTGTCCGTCTTTCCACGTGTCCGTCTTCACCACGTGTCCGTCTTCCTCCATGTGTCCGTCTTTCCCATGTGTCCGTGCGTTGACCTGCTCATGTGTCCGTCTTTACCATATGTGCCGTCGTACCATTGTCCGTTTACCATGTGTCCGTCTTTACCACGTGTCCGTCTTCACCACGTGTCCGTCTTCTTTTTCCATGTGTCCGTCTTTTCCATGTGTCCCTGTCGTTACCATGTGTCCGTCGTTACCATGTGTCCGTCGTTACCATGTGTCCGTCTTCACCATGTGTCCGTCTTTACCACGTGTCCGTCTTTTCCATGTGTCCGTCTTTTCCATGTGTCCGTCGTTACCATGTGTCCGTCGTTACCATGTGTCCGTCGTTACCATGGAAAAGCAGAACCGGAAAAGGCGCAGGAAAACCGGAAAGTAGAATTATACGGTCATATTTGTTTTCACCAAAATCGTGAAGGAAAAGCTCGTGGTAAATACTTCGAAATAATAATTTAACAATGTTTAGCATTTTAATACATTTTAAACACATGAACTTATTTAATGAAGAAAACAATTGCTTTAAAGGAAACACAGTACATTTAAAAGAGACAAAAATGTGTTTTATTCAAGTGATATTTTATACAGACTTTTTAAAGAGCCTTTGAACTCCTCTGCACTGGCCTTTCATGTTTTACAGCTTAAATGTAAAAAGTCAAAGAAATTAGGACTGATTTTTGAGGGGAAAAGACAAACTCTAAACATTGACAGGTGTGAGGATCAGAGGAGCAGAGTTGACGTTCTCGTCATTGTTACTAGGATAAAGCAGTGGAAGAATGTCTTCAGTGAAACAGCACTCAGTGATGGAGTCGATGAGAGCTGAAGTTTCTGCATCAAAAAAACAGATCAGACCCTCGTCATAGTCCACAAACACCCCGACCTTCTCCACAGCAGACCACAGAGGATCTGCACTATCTCCATACATTTCCAATATCCATTTTCAGGGGTCATGTCCCAGACTTCACTTTCCTGTCTGCTGACTCACTCATCACTTCCTAAGTACCAGTATGCTTTGTCTTTGACCTGAACTTCAAAATAAAACCTGCCAGAAGAAAACTGTTGTTTTCCTAAAACACACAATATAGCAGAAAATCTCTCAGGGTTTTCTGGAAGATTCTTTCTTTGCTTCATGTATCGAACCTGTTTTGTTATTCTGAGACAGGTGTAAGTTTGGATGAGCTGTGCCTGGATCTAGAGTCACATCGACTGCATGTTGCTTTGCTTGTTTCAGTTCATTCCCAAAAATGTCTTTTATCTTTGGATTCAGGTTCTTTATTTAGCTCAGACACAGCTGTGGCCACTCGGCCCTTGTACGATGGAGCCCTCACAGACTCCTCTGTCCAGTCGTGCAGCTCTGGAGCAGGTTTGACTGAAGTGAAGGTTTGGACAAAATCAAAATGGTCTTCAGATCTCCAGATCTCCTCCATCTCAGATCTTCTCTGCTCCAGTGAAGAGATTTCTGACTCTAGATCTTCTATGAACCCTTCTGCCTTTTCCTTTATTTCCTCAAGTTTCTTTCGATGCTCAGTTTGAACTGATCCAGACTTTCTTGAACACACTTCATCAAATCCTTGAAGAATTCCTCTCCCTCTTCCATTTCTCTGTCTGCGTTCTTCTGACTGAGCTGCACTGAGCTCTGGATTTCCTGGATTTTCTCTCGTCTCTCCTGTATCTTTCTGCTGCAGGTCTTTTCTGCTGCTCCTCACACTGCTCCTTCAGTGGGACAGTGTTGTGATCTCTGTGCTCTGAGTAAACTGCACTGGACACAGATGATCTCAGAGTGGTCTCTGCAGAAAGAACTCACCAGAGGACGATCATGTTCAGAACATGTTCGTTCCTCCAGGTCCTTCACAGGGAGCGATGAGCTGGTGCTTCTGCAGACGAGGCAGAGTGTGGTGAGGCTGCAGGTGGAGCTGGCAGTAGGGACGTCTGACACATGAGGGCAGGACTTCAGCGCCTGGAGCTTTGGATCAGGACAGACGTCACACAGAACTGACTCTGAGCTCTCACTGTCTTCACTTTGGGGCTTATTTTTGAACTCAGAAACCATCTCTGACAGACATGTGCTGATCTTTAGCTTTGGTCTGGAGCTGAACTCTTCATTTACAGACGGGGCAGTGGCAGTGGTCAGAGTGGTCCCCAGTGTTTGTTGATGCAGGAGAAGCAGAAGCTGTGTCCACATGAAGTTGTGACTGGAGATCAGTGAAGACCTCCAGACAGATGGAGCACAGGAACTGGTCTTAGCAAGCACAGCACACAGCTCACACTGGCCATTCTGCAGAGAGAGGAAATACATTTGTGATGCATGGCTTTGAGGAATTAAGGTAATGGTACACTTTACTGATCCCTCATGAGGTGTGGTCTGAGCAGTTCTGTGACTTAAATGGAGGCCTCCTCATCTTACAGACCGTGGTGGATCTGCAGGAGGACCTTGTATTTGAGGTGAACAGGAGCCAGAGCAGGGTGCAGAGGGTGCTCTTGTTTTCACACCCTCATCAGGACCATGTTCTGTTTCTGAACCTACTGGAGCTTTTGGATGCTCCTGCTAGAGGGTTGAGAGGTTCCAGTTTGAGCTGCAGGAACATTTTGACCCAGACATGCCCCCCTTATGTACGCGCAGCAGAGCCAGAAAGAAAATAATGGAGGCAGATCTCTCATTTTTGTGTGATGTTTTAATGAACATTATCATTGGAAACGTCACTGTTAAGATTCTCTGGGTTTTCATCTAAACATGACTAACGCTCTGATGTTCAGTCGCACTGTGTCACTTTTCCGCTCGTCTTTCCGTTCACCCAGTGAGAATCCATGTTATTCAAGGTATTTCTGAAGCAGTAAAAAACAAACGAGTACTTCCTGTTGTAGAGTATTTGAATGTTTCTCAGTCCGTTTGAATCGACACACCCAGAATCTCTCCTGTTTCTACTGTAACATTTCTTTTTGGTGAAGAGTAAATCCTGATTGTACTCTGAATCTAAAATACTTTTCCACACCATAATACTGCATATTTATTGTTACTCACCTGTTCTTTTAGTTGTTGTCGTTTGCAGCCGTCCAAAGTTGTTGTTTTGATCCCAGTCTGAGGCAAACACTGGACCAGCTCTTCTCTCGCTTCAGTTTCGTTTCTCGTGAAGCAGTTGTGTGTGAGTTGTGCAATGTAGCTCCGCCCTGTAACACTTCCTGGGTTTACTGTGATTGGCTGCATTTGAACTATGAGCTTATGTGCCTAATAAAGTGGCCAGTCAAGGCTTGTATAACCAGAGTTTATTAGAACTGAATCAGGTCTGAAGTTCTGTGTTAAACTGGGTCAAAACTGGGTCTAAACCAGGACTAAACCAGGCCTAAATCAGGACAAACAGTTCTAAAACAAGACTAAGCAGGGGGCTAATCTGATCCTGTCATTAAATGTAAACTGAACAAGGTCTAGACCAGGACTAAACGGCTCCACA
Organism: Chaenogobius annularis; assembly: GCA_015082035.1. Lineage (NCBI taxonomy): Eukaryota > Metazoa > Chordata > Actinopteri > Gobiiformes > Gobiidae > Chaenogobius > Chaenogobius annularis. The sequence goes on from BJKM01000229.1 coordinate 154,513, forward strand.
CTCTGTACAACATGTGAGCTGTTTTCAATACTTATTTGAATTTAAAACTCTTTAGAAACTCTGTAAGAACCTTGTGGCCACAGACTCTGTTTTGCCCTGGGCCTGAAGGTGGACCATATCGACCAAAATGAATATCTCAGTGTGTTTTTGCACAATCTCGATCACGATATCCAGACGATGTTCTCACAAAGCATCGGAATGCGTTCAAATGTGTCTGCAAATGTCCCGTTGAGGGTCAAGTGTCGCACAGAACATGAATGGACCCTCAAATGAACCCCAAACGGACAGAAATATCACTTTATTGTTCAGAACATTACACTGTGTTTTGATTTTATTTGATACACTCAAATATTTCACGCGTCTCCAAAACGACTATTGTGATACTGTACATTTTTCAATAAACCTCTCACCTCTACCTGGGTTCCAAAGTCCCACTCAAAGAAATAGATGAATTGTTGCACTAATGGAAGGCAACATTCCTCCAAAATCCCCTTTTTGTTCCATTATTACAAACCCTTGGTGATATCTAACGAGTGATGGCCGCTTCGATTAGGAAATGTCAATATATCGAAACTGAAGGTGACGAAAGGAATCAATTCTCATGCATAAACGTCAATGCCAAAAAAAATGCTGTTCACAAACCAAATTTGTATGTAATTTTTTTCACATCGCATCACGGTCGATATCTAACTTCAGCCTCTAGTTTCTAAAGTTCACTTCAAACTGCAGGATTTGTGGCGCTCAGGGAAACAAAACGTACATGATCCTGTTGTCACGCGCGATGCAGGTGCGTTATTGTCCGGAACAACGGTAGATTTCACAAATGTTTTGCCACAGAGGTTGTTAGCATTTATTGCTAATTTTTTACGCTAACGCTAACTCTGCTCTGGTGTTACTCACGCGCGGTCGTTTGGTTTCAGTCGACAAAACTGGACACCATCATAGCTTGCGATGTTTGGATTCTAATGCTAATGCTAACGCTGGGGCTAACGCTAACTCTCCCTTTGAAAATGCATTCGATTTAACACATGTAACGGCACATGTACCAGGCTTTGGAATGCAGTGGAAGAGCCTGTTGCTCCGCGAATACTGAGAACTTTAGCACGGTGCTATGAATGTTTTTTATATTTTCTTCCATCATGTGATTTTATGGTCAGTTCACAAGTGTATTATTTGTGTGGGTGCGTACCTATGTTACCCGGTACCTATGTTACCCGGTACCTATGTTACCCGGTACCTATGTTACCCGGTACCTATGTTACCCGGTACCTATGTTACCCGGTACCTATGTTACCCGGTACCTATTGTACCGGTACCTAATGTTACCGGTAGCTATGTTACCTCGGTACCTCTGTGTTTACCCGGTACCTATGTTTACCGGTACCTATGTTACCGGTACCTATGTTTACCCGGTACCTATGTTACCCCGGTACTATGTTACACCGTACCTATGTTACCGGTACCGTTTGTTACCGGCGTACCTATGTTACCCGTACATTTGTTACCGCGGTACCTTATGTTACCCCGGTACCTGATTGTTACCCGGTACCTTTGTTACCGCGGGTACCTAATGTTAACCGGTACCATTGTTACCCGGTATTTGTTACCCGGTACACATATGTTAACCCGGTACCTTTGTTACCCGGTCCTATGTTACCCGGTAACCTTTTGTTACCCGGACTACCTATGTTACCGGTACCGGTACCTATGGTTAAGCCCGGTACCTATGTTTCTATGAAAGGGAACACCACCTCAAATGATAGCATAGGCTCAGGTTCCACATCCCAATGGTTTGTGCATTACTGTATGCTTTTGCAGTATAAGATATAGCAGCATATCAACCCTGACACAAACCCTACACCAGGTTCGGGGAGACATAGGTACCAAGGAACCGAGATTTGTGGCACTTGGTGAAACAAATCTAAAATGTCCTTGTCAAACTGTTGTTACCCACTTCCTTTTGGATGCGTTATTGTCTCGCATAAGTTAGATTTTCAGAAATTGTTTATTAACGTTGCAGTTATTATGTAGGTCTATGATGTATGCCTATGCGCAATTTTGGCGCCCATCGATGCTGAACATTTACACAAAGCAAGTGCTGCAGGAGGTCTGGTGTTCGGTTTGTGTGGTCATCAGTCGCCAAAACAGACTGGAGCATGTGCAGAGGAGAAGTGAAGCCCTGACTGAGCATGTGGCAGAGGAGAAGTGAAGCCCTGACTGAGCATGTGCAGAGGAGAGAGGTGAAGCCCTGACTGAGCATGTGCAGAGGAGAAGTGAAGCCCTGACTGAGCATGTGCAGAGGAGAAGTGAAGCCCTGACTGAGCATGTGCAGAGGAGAAGTGAAGCCCTGATGGGCTGTGTGGAGGAGAAGTGAAGCCTGACTGACTGATCCAGACTTTCTTGAACACACTTCATCAAATCTTTGAAGAATTCCTCTCCCTCTTCCATTTCTCTGTCTGCGTTCTTCTGACTGAGCTGCACTGAGCTCTGGATTTCCTGGATTTTCTCTCGTCTCTCCTGTATCTTTCTGCTGCAGGTCTTTCTGCTGCTCCTCACACTGCTCCTTCAGTGGGACAGTGTTGTGATCTCTGTGCTCTGAGTAACTGCACTGGACACAGATGATCTCAGAGTGGTCTCTGCAGAAGAACTCTAGAGAATCGATCATGTTCAGACAATGTTCGTTCCTCCAGGTCCTTCACAGGAGCGATGAGCTGGTGCTTCTGCAGACGAGGCAGAGTGGTGGTGAGGCTGCAGGTGGAGCTGGCAGTAGGACGTCTGACACATGAGGCAGGACTTCAGCGCCTGGAGCTTTGGATCCAGGACAGACGTCACACAGAACTGACTCTGAGCTCTCACTGTCTTCACTTTGGGGTTTATTTTTGAACTCAGAAACCATCTCTGACAGACATGTGCTGATCTTTAGCTTTGGTCTGGAGCTGAACTCTTCTTTACAGACGGGGCAGTGGCAGTGGTCAGAGTGGTCCCAGTGTTTGTTGATGCAGGAGCAGCAGAAGCTGTGTCCACATGAAGTTGTGACTGGATCAGTGAAGACCTCCAGACAGATGGAGCACAGGAACTGGTCTTCAGACAGCACACCAGCCTCACACACTGGCCATTCTGCAGAGAGGAAATACATTTGTGATGCATGGCTTTGAGGAATTAAGGTAATGGTACACTTTACTGATCCCTCATGAGGTGTGGTCTGAGCAGTTCTGAGACTTAAAGGTCTGGAACAGCCTTCCCGAGGTTGTGAGACAGGCGCCCACCCCGGCTGTGTTTAAATCGAAGCTAAAGATCGTCTTGTTTAGCCGCGCCTATGACTGAAATACTTGAATCTGGTTTGTAATATTTTAAATACCATGTTAATGTGTTTTTATTTATTTTATTGTGACTTACACTGCATTGTGTTTTTGATGTGTTTTTAACGTTGTAAAGCACTTTGGATTGCACTTTGTACGAATCGTGCTCTATAAATAACATTTGATTGATTGACGTATATTGTTTTGTTATGATTAGTATTTGAATGTGTAGCTCAGCCAGTTTGACTCAGACACACCCGGGCTCCCCTGTTTTGTTTTGTGTAACAGCAATGGATAATACTCCAGTTATACTCTTCACCACGTCTGGCTCTCCCTGGGAGACCTTTCATGACGCATCAGATCCAGTCCGTGCTCAGCGGTGGACAGAGGGTATTGCGCGAGTAGAATGCTGCTCCGGGCTTCCAGGATCAGGATCTTCAGGTTTTAGCCTCGTTTCGGCCAGGTTCATGAAGCAACGTTACAATTACAGGGTTTTATGATACCGTGTCTTGCTCACAAACATCTCCAGAGACACTTTTGATGATATTAGAAGGTGGAACGTGAGACCAGAGAGAGATCAGACGTCCAGATCACGCAGATTTAGAACGCAATCTACTCGATCTAAACTCTCTTAAAACCGCACTTGGACCATGGGAAAGCTGCTAATGTTGCTAATCTGATTTGTTTTTTTCAAGATGTTTTGTTATTCACGGCTCCATTGAAGTGTTTTGCCAAAGGACACAACGGCGGCGTGCACTACAGCCTCTGCCAGTCGCCGTGGCTTCAGACGAAATCGGACGAAATCAGACGAAATCGGACGAAATCAGATTAAATCAGACTAAATCAGATCAAATCAGACAAAATCAGACGAAATCAGACGAAATCGGATGAAATCGGGCTTCCGCAACTGTTTATGTTTCCTTGCTATATTCTCTTTGCAAATAACATCGTGTTGCAATGTGAAAGTGTGGCGGTATTGATAAATCATCATTTCAATTCCTCTTTCAAGATTCCAAAATCACAACAGGACTAAGATGTTGGTTTAGCAACAGTCCAAGCGTCATTGGTCGATAAAAGAAGCAGAAAAACCAACGTTCACAGGAAATAAGCGATAAACGATCCCTCGTCTTAGACCCTCCTTCTCGGCAAGGAAATAACAAAAAACAAAGTGGGGGAAAAGAGGCATCAAAGAGACCTGATGTAATGAAAAGACCCTATTCTTAAACCAGAACATCACATCTATTGTTGCTCACCTGAACTTTTACTTGTCGTGGCGTGCAGATGTCAGAGGTCGTCTTCCTGCGTCTAACTTGAGCAAACACTGAAGCTCTTATCCCGGCAGAGTCGTGTTGTGTTTCCTGTGAAGCGGCAGAGTCGTGTTGTGTTTCCTGTGAAGCGGCAGAGTCGTGTGTGTTTCCTGTGAAGGGCAGAGTCGTGTTGTGATTCTTGTGAAGCGGCAGAGTCGTGTTTGTTTCTTGTGAAGCGGCAGAGTCGTGTTGTGTTTCTTGTGAAGCGGCAGAGTCGTGTTGTGTTTCTTGTGAAGCGTCAGAGTCGTGTTGTGTTTCTTGTGAAGGCGGCAGACGATCGTGTTGTTGTTTCCTGTGAAGCGGTCAGAGTACGTGTTGTGTTTCTGTGAAGCGGCAGAGTCAGTCGTGTTGTGATTCTTGTGAGCGGTCAGAGTTCGTGTTGTGTTTCCTGTTGAAGCGGCAGAGTTCGTGTTTGATGATATCGCTCTTGGTGCAAGCGGAATTTACGAAGTCGTGTTGTGTGATTTCTTGTGAAGCGGCAGAGTCGTGTTGTGTTTCAGGAAGTCGTGTTAGTTTGTTTCTTGTGAGCGGATTATACAGAGTCGATTGTTGATGAGTTTTCTTTTGTGAAGGCGGAAGAGTCGTGTTGTGTTTCCTGTGAATGACGGCAGAGTCGTGTTTTGTTCCTGATGAAGACGGCCAGAGGTCAGTGTTGTGTTTCCTGTGAGCGGCAGACGTCGCTGTTGTGTTTATTCCTGTTGGAAGCGGCAGAGTCGTTGTTGTGTTTTATGTGAAGCAGGTCCAGAGTCGTGAGTTTATGTTACTTGTGAAGCGTGTAGGTGATCAGAGTCGTGAAGCGGCAGAGTTGTGTTTTTGTGTGGAAGCGAGTAAAAGAGCCAGATATACGATCGTTTCAGACGTTAAACTGATCGGGAATATTGTGTAAGCATCGAGATCGTCTGTTGTGATTACTACTTGGACATATGTAGGATAGCGTGTTAGCTGATAGAATATTTGCACTCTAGCATGTCGTGTTGTTGTTTCTTGTAGAAGCGGCAAGAGAGTCGTGTTGTGTTTCTTTGTGAAGTACAGGCATGAGTCCGTTTGTTTTCTGTGAAGACGGCTAGATGTCGTTGTTTTGTGTTTGTCCGTGAGACCAGGTCAGAGACTCAGAGTCGTGTTGTGTTTCCTTGTGAACGGGAGATGTCGTGTTGTGGGTTTCCTGTGAAGCCGGCAGAGTCGTGTTGTGTTTCCGTGGCGGCAAGCGTGTTGTGTTTCAGGTCGTGTTGTGTTTCTTGTGAAGCGGGAGGTCGTGGTTGTGTTTCCTTTTCCCTTGTGAAGCGGCAGAGTCGTGTTGGTGTTTCTTGGAAGCGGCAAGAGTGTGTTGGTGTTCTGTGAGCGGCAGAGTCGTGTTGTGTTTTCTTTGGTGAAGCCGGCAGAGTCGTGGTTGTGTTTCCTGTGAAAGAAGCGGCAGAGTCGTGTTGTGTTTCTTGTGAAGCGGTTTGGCAGAGTACGGTGTTTGTTTCTGTGAAGCGCAGTCTCGTGTGTGTTCCTGTGAAGCGGAGATGTCGTTGTGCTGTTTCTGTGAAGCGCACAGATCTGTTGTGTTTCCTGTGAAGCGGCAGAAGTCGTGTTGCTGTTTCCTGTGAAGCGGGGCAGAAGTCGTTGTTGGGGTGTTCCTGTGAAAGCGGCAGAGTCGTGTTGGGTGTTTTCCTGTGAAGCGGCAGAGGTCGTGTGTGTTTTCTGTGAGCGGCGCAGAGCGTGTTGTGTTCTTGTTGAAGCGGTCAGAGTCGTGTTTGTGGATTCTTGTGAAGCGGCAGAGTTCGTCGGTTGTGTTTTTTTGGTGAAGCGGGCAGAGTCGTGTTGTGTTTTTCTCTTGGTGAAAGCGGATCAGAGTCGTGTTGGTGTTTCTTCTTGTGAAGCGGCAGAGGTCGTGTTTGGTGTTTCTGGTGAAGCGCAGAGTCGTGTTGGTGCTTTCCTGTTGAAGGCGGGCGCGGCAGAGTCGTGTTGTGTTCTTGTGAGCGGCAGAAGTCGTGTTGTGTTTCCTGTGAAGCCGGCAGAGTCGTGGTTGTGTTTCCTGTGAAGCGGTAATCCAGAGTCGTGTTTGTGATTCTTGTGAAGCGGGTAGAAGTCGCTGTTGTGTTTCTTGGTGGAAAGAGCGGCAGACGTCGGTGTTGTGTTTCTTGCAGTGAAGCGGCAGAGTCGTGTTGGGTGTTTTTTGTTAGGGTGTTTCCTGGAAAGCGGCAGAGTCGTGTTGTGTTTTTCCTGTGGAAGCGGGAGAGTCGCGTCTGTGTTTTCTGTGAGGCGGCAGAGTCGTGTTGCTTTGTTTCCCTATGAAGCGTCAGAGTCGTGTTTGTGTTTCCTGTGAGCGGCAGACGGTCGTGTTGTGAAGCGGCAGAGTTTTGTGTTTCTTGTGAAGCGGCAGTCGGTTGTGTTCCTGTGAGCGGCAGAGTCGTGTTGTGTGTGAAGCGGCAGAGTTGTTGTGTTTCCTGTGAAGCGGCAGACGTCGTGTTGTGTTTCTTGAAGCGGCAGAGTGTGTGTTTCTTGTGAAGCGGCGCAGAGTCGTGTTGTGTTTCTGTGAAGCGGCAGAGTCGTGTTGTGTTTCCTGTGAAGCGGCAGAGTCGTGTTGTGTTTCCTGTTGAACGGCAGAGTCGTGTTGTGAAGCGGCAGAGTCGTGTTGTGTTTCCTGTGAAGCGGCAGAGTCGTGTTGTGTTTCTTGTGAAGCGGCAGAGTCGTGTTGTGTTTTTGTGAAGCGGCAAGAGTCGTGTTGTGTTCTTGTGAAGCGGCAGAGTCGTGTTGTGTTTCCTGTGAAGCGGCAAGAGTCGTGTTGTGTTTCTTGTGTGAAGCGGCAGAGTCGTGTTGTGTTTCTGTGAAGCGGCAGAGTCGTGTTTGTGTTTGTTGTCTTGTGAAGCGGCAGAGTCGTGTTGTGTTTCCTGTGAAGCGGGCGAAGTCGTTTTGTGTTTCCTGTGAAGCGGCAGAGTCGTGTTGTGTTTCCTGTGAAGCGGCAGAGTCGTGTTGTGTTTCCTGTGAAGCGGCAGAGTCGTGTTGTGTTTCCTGTGAAGCGGCAGAGTCGTGTTGTGTTTCCTTGTGAAGCGCAGAGTCGTGTTGTGTTTCTTGTGAAGCGGCAGAGTCGTGTTGTGTTTCTTGTGAAGCGGCAGAGTCGTGTTGTGTTCCTTGTGAAGCGGCAGAGTCGTGTTGTGTTTCCTGTGAAGCGGCAGAGTCGTGTTGTGTTTGTGTTTCCTGTGTGTAAGCGGCAGAGTCGTGTTGTGTTTCTTGTGAAGCGGCAGAGTCGTGTTGTTGTTTCTTGTGAAGCGGCAGAGTCGTGTTGTGTTTCTTGTGAAGCGGCAGAGTCGTGTTTGTGTTTCTTGTGAAGCGGCAGAGTCGTGTTGTGTTTCCTGTGAAGCGGCAGAGTCGTGTTTGTGTTTCCTGTGAAGCGGCAGAGTCGTGTTGTGTTTTCTTGTGAAGCGGCAGAGTCGTGTTGTGTTTCTTGTGAAGCGGCAGAGTCGTGTTTGTGTTTCTTGTGAAGCGGCAGCAGAGTCGTGTTGTGTTTCTTGTGAAGCGGCAGAGTCGTGTTGTGTTTCTTGTGAAGCGGCAGAGTCGTGTTGTGTGTTGTGTTTTCCTGTGAAGCGGCAGAGTCGTGTTGTGTTTCTTGTGAAGCGGCAAGAGTCGTGTTGTGTTTCTTGTGAAGCGGCAGAGTCGTGTTGTGTTTCCTGTGAAGCGGCAGAGTCGTGTTGTGTTTCTGTGAAGCGGCAAGAGTCGTGTTGTGTTTCCTGTGAAGCGGCAGAGTCGTGTTGTGTTTCTTGTGAAGCGGCAGAGTCGTGTTGTGTTTCTGTGAAGCGCAGAGCTCGTGTTGTGTTATCTTGTGAAGCGGCAGGAGTCGTGTTGTGTTTCTGTGAAGCGCCAGTCTGGTTCCGACAGCGGACAGAGTCGTGTTTGTTTCTTGTGACAGCGCGCAGAGTCGTGTGGTTGTAAGCGGCAGAGTCTTGTTGTTTTCTTGTGAAGCGGCAGAGTCGTGTTGTGTTTCCTGTGAAGCGGCAGAGTCGTGTTGTGTGTGAAGCGCGGCAGAGTCGTGTTGTGTTTCTTGATTGAAGCGGCAGAGTCGTGTTGTGTTTCTTGTGAAGCGGCAAGCAGTCGTGTTGTGTTTCTTGTGAAGCGGCAGAGTCGTGTTGTGTTTCCTTGTGAAGCGGCAGAGTCGTTGTGTTCGTGGCCGCAGTCTGTTGTTTCTTGTGAAAGCCGGCAGAGTCGTGTTGTGTTTCTTGTGAAGCGGCAGAGTCGTTGTTGTGTTTCCTTGTGAAGCGGCAGAGTCGTGTTGTGTGTTCTTCCGTGAAGCGCAGAGTCGTGTTGTGTTTCTTGTGAAGCGGCAGAGTCGTGTTGTGTGTTCCTTGTGAAGCGGCAGAGTCGTGTTGTGTTTCTGTGAAGCGGCAGAGTCGTGTTGTGTTTCTTGTGAAGCGGCAGAGTCGTCGTGTTGTGTTTGTTCTTGTGAAGCGGCAGAGAGTCGTGTTGTGTTTCTGTGTGAAGCGGCAGAGTCGTGTTGTGTTTTCTTGTGAAGAGAGTCGTGTTGTGTTCTTGTGAAGCGGCAGAGTCGTGTTGTGTTTCTTGTGAAGCGGCAGAGTCGTGTTGTGTTTCTTGTGAAGCGGCAGAGTCGTGTTGTGTTTCTTGTGAAGCGGCAGAGTCGTGTTGTGTTTCTTGTGAAAGCGGCAGAGTCGTGTTGTGTTTCTGTGAAGCGGCAGAGTCGTGTTGTGTTTCTTGTGAAGCGGCAGAGTCGTGTTGTGTTTCTTGTGAAGCGCTGTCGTGAAATGTGTTTCTGTGAGGTGAGTCGTGTTGTGTTTCTGCCGCGGTCATCCGTTTAGCGTTTCGCAGGGATGTCAAGATTATTAGGTCGCAATGTAATTATTAGGTCGCAATGTAATCGTAAAGACTAAAGCAATGATAATTGTGACGGTTTAAAAAGAACAATTACGTGTTTTTTTAATTAAATTGACAGAAAAGTGACCATTTTTGAACTAAAACTGGTCTTTTTTAGTTCTATTAGACGAAATGTGACGATTTTAGAGTGCTTTCTGCTCAGCCTTTTCCTTCATGTACAGTGCTTTTTCATCTTACCGTTTATGTCAACTTGAGCGGTCGGAAAGTTTGATTTCATAAAGCGGGTCACATGTTGAGGAGCGGAGACGTGTTAAGAAAACGAGGCGGAAAGAACGTTTGGGATTGTATTGTCATTTTGGTCGTTACTAATCGCTGACAGCAGTTAAATCTGAAATTGTGACTTAGTGGTTCGTATGTCGGTCTTCTCTCAAATGTAAAAGCTCCTTCCTCTCAAAAAGGTTATGAAACTGCCCTGTCCCAGGAACACCGTCAAAACGTGGACAAATATGATTACGGAAGTTGTAAAGTGAAGTTGTGAAGTAAAATGCCGCTCTTTCGCCGCGGCGCGCACGTCTGCCAGCGGTCCGTCCGGTCCGCTCCACCGCTCTTTTGCGCGTTGCACCGCCTCGATCCCCCCGCCGCTCTAAACACGCAGACGTCTCCTCGGGTCCTCGGCGTTCGCGTCACGGGCCACTTGAGCGGCAGGAAGTGTGCGCGCGCGGAGCCCGTGTGCGCGCGAAAAGGGCTGGTAAATGGCTTTAGCTGGCGGGAGAGGCGCCGCAAAGACGCGCACGTGCGGTTTGCGTCGTGGCTTCGAGGGTCTCTGAAAGGCCGCCAAACAAAGGAGAAAGCCATTATTCTTGTCAAACAACTCTTGGGTCTGATTGAGGTGAATGGGCCGCGTTGACGTGATGAGAGATAAAAGGTTTTGCTAATGCACAGAAACACATTGAGAACAGTCGTATCTGGAATAAAAGGTACATTTGAAAGGGGTCAAGACAGAGGGGTCCAAACTCTGGCCCGCGGAACAAACCAGAGACTTTTCTGCAGGTTTCAAGAGACACATTTCACTAAACTGCAGCCAACATGATTATATTTGACCGGTTTGGAGACATTTATAATCGTACATTAAGAATATTCATCTTGGCTTCTTAAATTAGAGCCGTTTCTGTTGTTTCTTCTGCATCAGACAAAAGGTAAGACATGATGTTATTACCTTGACACGCTTCAAAGGAAACTTCCACCTTTGTAAGAAGCATCAACTGGCAAGGGACCTGCGTGGCCAGCGGGTGTGGTCAGCGGGTGTGGTCAGGGGGCGTGGTCAGGGGGCGTGGGCGGGGGGGTATGGTCAGCCTGATAGACCTGTCAGGCCCGTCAGGAACAACATTATATTATATTATAAAAAACGTTATAATTGTACTTCCTGGTTGGACATGTGACATAGGTGGAAGTAATTGGTACAACTGTTACCTAGCAACCATATTGTAAACAAGGGCCAACATCCATATCAATTAAAAATATATAATAATATATTAGTCCATACATCTGATGATACCTGAACTGTCCCTGCATTTGCACTGATGTCGCTTTTTGATGACATCACAGATAGATTATGTTGCGCGTACTGTTGTTGTGTCCTTGAGCAAGACACCTCGTCCACACTGCGAGAGAGAGAGAGAGAGAGAGAGAGAGAAAAAGAGAGAAAATGCTCAGTCAGGGCTTCTCTTCTCCTCTGCACATGCTCAGTCAGAGCTTCACTTCTCCTCTGCACATGCTCAGTTAGGGCTTCTCTTCTCCTCTGCACATGCTCAGTCAGGGCGTCACTTCTCCTCTGCACATGCACATGCTCAGTCAGGGCTTCTCTTCTCTCTGCACATGCTTCTCTTCTCCTCTGCACTTCTCTTCTCCTCTGCATGCTCAGTTAGGGCTTCTCTTCTCCTGTGCACATGCTCAGTCAGGGCTTCTCTTCTCCTCTGCACATGCTCAGTTAGGGCCTCTCTCTCTGCACATGCTCAGTCAGGCTCTCTTCTCCTCTGCACATGCTCAGTCAGGGCTTCTCTTCTCCTCTGCACATGCTCAGTCAGGGCTTCACTTCTCCTCTGCACATGCTCAGTCAGGGCTTCACTTCTCTGCACATGCTCAGTCAGGCAGGTTTATCCAGGTGGTTTGAGTTTGTCCTCAGAGCACATGTGCAGCGCTCTGACACAAGCTGCTGTCCGCTCTGGTTCTAAACGCTCACGTTGGAGGGCGGAGCTTGAACGGGCCTCTGGTTGAGTTTGTCTCAGAGCACGCAGCGCTCTGACACAAGCTGCTGTCCGCTCTGGTTCTAAACGCTCACGTTGGAGGGCGGAGCTTGAACGGGCCTCTGAACACGCCCACAGACTGAGCAGCTGCAGGAGAAGAAGAACCAAGCTTCCCGCAGTACTGCTCAGCGGCCTGTAGAGGACACTAAGAGACACTGAGTTCAGGCAAGCTTCAGCAGCAGAAGTGAGAGGGAAACGGGCTTATTTGTGTATATTTTGGACCAGTTTGAATATAGTTGCGACGCACGGTAATTTTAGATGTTATGGGTCAATCACTGCTCGCCTTGATTGCCACTGTTTAACAATACGTTTGTCTTGTGACGTTTCAGGAATGACTGTGGTTTGACATTGACTGAACGCGCTGCCCCCCGTGTGTTTCAGGTACTCAGTGCTCCACAACGGCACCCACTCGGAGCGGGACCGGGGTCTGCACGCCGACACAGAGTCCCACGAGTCCTGCCTGTGACGGACAACACCGCCGCCCCCCCTGCTGGCACCTGGCGTCACTGCGGGAGGGGTGGAGACACGAGTGCGAGAGCGAAGCCGCGGCGTGATGAGCCGAGCCGAAGCTGAACAGGGTTTGCAGACTTCACCGCGCGGTCGATAAAAACACAGCGCCGCACAAACCCGGAAGGACTAAACGTCTCTTTGTGAATTGATCGATCATGGACCATTTTAAGAGACGGTTTTAATGTTTGGTGGCAAATCGTTCAGAGATGTGACGATATCAAAATGTTAGTGTTACGATTATTGTGAGGAAAAGAAAAAATCACAATTTTAACGATTCTTCACGATTATCGAGACTTTGAACAAACAGCGAAATCTTTCAATTGTCTTTCGTTCCCGTGGTCCGACGTGGGACTCTTCCTCAAGTTTGTGACGAAATTTAGCTCTGAAAGACAAAATAAAGTTAAATTTGACCCAAAAAAATTTTTTATTTACATTTAAGTCTATTTTTTGGGCTATAAAAGAGTTAATTTTGCTTCTAAAATGGTCATGATTATTATTTTTTGGGTTCTTACGATTATATCGTGACCTGAATAGTCGTAATTATCGTGGCATCACTGGTGGACAAAATTGACAATCTGACATCAATCGATCAATCACATTAGGACATTAGGACCTAAAGTAACATTAAATTCAGGAGTCTGCAAACCCTACTTCAGATTTGGCCGCATCTGACGGACCATCTGACGGCCCATCTGACGGCCCATCTGACGGACCATCTGAAGGTCCATCTGAAGGTCCAACCGACGGACTATCCGACGGACCATCTGAAGGTCCATCTGAAGGACCATCTGAAGGTCCATCTGAGGGTCCATCCTACGGACTATCCGATGGACCATCCAATGGACCATCCGAAGGGCCATCCGAAGGACCATCCGACGAACCATCCGAAGGGCCATCTGAAGGACCATCTGAAGGGTCATCAGACGGACCATCTGAAGGACCATCCGAAGGGCCATCTGAAGGGCCATCTGAAGGACCATCTGAAGGGCCATCTGAAGGACCTTCCAAAGAACCAGGAGCAGCGAGACTTCATCGACGTTGGACAAAGAGGCGTCGCGAACTCGCCACCGACCGTAGGCGCCCGTTGGTTCGGGCCACGCCTCCCTCTGGCCGCTGAGGCTCGGACCTCTCGTGGAGAAACTGTGACGTTCACAAACCGGACTGAATTTGAACGGCGAATTCGTCGGCGCGAACGAGGTTTATTGCCAAAGCTCTTCGACATTACGTTGGAACTATCCCTGGAAAAAAATACAATATGATTTCCCCTGATTTTGATTTATTTTTATATGTTGAATATTATTATTATTATTATTATTATTATTATTATTACTATTATTTCTGACTTTATGACTTGTCCAGTTTAAAAACGTGGAGGTTAGAGGTTTCTGTCTCTCATCCCAAAGTGTCGTGTGCAGCAGTCTTTCCAAAATACAAGAAAATATCATGATTAAATACGGAAAAAAGTTTTAAATTTGACAGAATTTTGGATATATTGTACGTATGTTGATAAAATGAAGATTCAGTGCATTAATATTGATGAGAAGACATGAGAAACTTGAACGATTAACATGAATTATCACTATTAAAATAATCATGATCGTGTTTTAAGTCTCTGAAACACGAGCCAAATGCGTTTCTTTTTAACAATGACAGCGGCTTTATTAAAAGAAAATGTCAAAAAACAAAACAAATTTTCCTTAAAAAAAACCTCGTAAACATTCGAGCTTCTGACGCCACATTTAAACCGTTATTTGTTTAAAAATATACATTGAAATAGTCTCAGTACAAGAGAAAAGAACGGTTTGACTTGTCGACTGCTAAAAATAATACTTTTATCTGCTTATTGTTTTATTTGTTTTGAGGTTTTTCCGCTAAATCTCCGTAAATGAGCTTCCAGTAAACCAAGCCCCGTCACAGCAGGGTCGCCGGTTCAAAACTACTGTTGGCGGGGGAAAAGGGGGTGTGTAGATGTGTGACTAACGAAGTATTATCATCATTATTATTAAATGTTTATGTTCCAAAAACGCCTAATTAAACTAAGCAGTAATTAATTTAGCACTGAGACACTTTCTATAGCAAAATAAGAGCAAATTACTCAAATATAATATGTTTTAGTTTGAACGAAGCACTTTAAAACTCCTTTTGTGAATTAATAAATAGAAAAACAGTATTAAACTGTAGTTCTTTGACACTTTGGGATGAGAAGAACCGGGCATTACAAATCTAATTCCACATTTTTCCTTTTGCACAATTGAAAACTTAACGATTCGAATCTTTATGTTTTGCCTTCGGCACTTGAGCTCCAAAAAGCCTGTTTTCTACTTTATCTTTGCTTTTCCATGGAAACCGCAGCGAGCTGAAGCACGAGGCTTCGAGACCGCACTGAGCGGGGTGGGACGTGCCGGACGAGTGGGACGAGTGGGACGTGCCGGACGAGTGGGACGAGTGGGACGTGCCGGACGAGTGGGACGAGTGGGACGTGCCGGACGAGTGGGACGAGTGGGACGTGCGGACGAGTGCGGACGAGTGGGACGAGTGGGACGGACGTGCCGGAACGAGTGGCACGAGTTGGGGACGAGTGGGACGTCGGCCGGACGAGTGGGACGAGTGGGACGAGTGGGACGTGCCGGACAAGCCCAGAACCAACCCAAGACTCAGGAAACCAAGGACTAAACCAAGGACTGAACCAGGGCCCATAAACAGGGCTAAACAGGGGCTAAACCAGGACTAAACCAGGTCTAAACCAGGACTAAACCAGGTCTAAACCAAGGCTAAACCAGGACAAAACCAAGGACTAAACCAGGACTAAACCAAGGACTAAACCAGGACTAAACCAGGACTAAACCAGGACTAAACCAGGACTAAACTGGGACTAAACCAGGACTAAACCGGGACAAAACCAAGGACTAAACCAGGACAAAACCAAGGACTAAACCAGGACAAAACCAAGGACTAAACCAGGACTAAACCAGGACTAAACCAGGACTAAACTGGGACTAAGCATAAACTAAACCAGGGACTAACCCAAGACTTAATCGAGACTCAATCAAAACTAAACCTGATACACTAATAATACTAAATACTAAGACTAAACAGTAGACCAGGATTAGTCCAGGTTGAGCTCTTTCTAATCCTTATTTGACCTAGTTCCGTTCTGGTTTGGACCTAGTTTAACCGCAATAATCATGTTTAAGTCTTGGTTTAGATTCCGTTTAGAACCTTTTTGCTAAAATAAAAAAACGCACGCGTCTAAAAAACGTCGCGTCTCGTCAAGCCCACGTCGACATTCACGGCCCGGTCGGACGGCGTGAAGGACGGGAGCGGTGCATTGTGGGAAAAGGGTGGTTTTAATCCACCAATACAGCGCTCGACGGTGAAAAGGCCGTGGGTTTTACGCTAAGCGCCGCGCGGAGCCTCAGCGCCGCCGTTTGCATTAGCCACACGCTAACACGCTAATGACACGTTTTCATTTTGGAGCGCGCTTTTCTTGTTCTCTGCGAATCAAAAAGTCTTAAAAACCATTGACTTCGAGGCCGAACGATGGATCACAAAGTTCAACATGAAGTTTCGTAAAACAGGGACTACTTTTTGGCGTTCACGGTCGTTTTGCCGTTGTAGCGCCGACGACTGGGCCCATCATTTGACTTAAAGGCGCATTACGTGACCTTTTTCCGACGGAGGGGTCCTGCCAGAAGCTCGTCTCCGTGGAGATGTCGTCGCCTTTGCCTGGAATGTTCCACAGCCCGGCATCAAACCGCTTGACAGCTTTGACCTGTACCTTGCGGGGTAAGCTGCTCGTTTCCATGGAGAAGGTTTGACGTTTTAATGCCACACACTGAAAAAGAAAACCAAAACAGTGAAACAAGTTAGAAAAATCCAGTGTATTCAAATCTGTCAACATTTCCGTCGTTTCAACTTAAATTGGTTCATTTTTGCACCGTTTCTGCCATTTTTCTGCCATTTCTTTTCAAATATTTGCCAAATACTTGTAACTCTCCCCCGATATGAAGTATATATATTTTTTTGTAATTTTGTAATGCACAGTCAGCTACTGAATGTCCTGCTTCTAAATTGTACTTTTTAAACTTCCCGTGGACCCAAAATGGCTGCCGCCGGATTTGGTTGCCAGGCGTCGTGAGCGTTTCAAGTCAAAAATGCATTGAATTCCCATTTTAAAATTAAAATGACAATGTCTCATAAATATTTGGATTAAATTTGATACCAATCTAATGAAATAAACAATAGATTGGACATTTTCTTTGTTTACAATGTTGTATTTGATGGGGGGAAAGAAAATCATAATAATAATAATAATATAATATAAATATATAATTAATAATAATAATAATAATAATAACAATTTTGAAATAAATCTAGGAAATTGTACAGTTTGAAGCTGTGGCTGTTTCCAAAAAGAAGGAGAAACGGAACCAAATCCAACAGAAAAGAGACGTTTAAAAAGCTCTCGTTCGACGCAGGGGATTCAAAATGGCTGCCAACGTCCCATCTCAATTATTGTATTCTTTTATTTATTCTTTTAGCGCCTTCGAGACATGAATGTGTGTACGTAGCACTATGTAAAAACCTACTTCCCGCCTATCGTTGAGAGAAGAATACTTTTATAAATCCTGAGTATTTATTTTGACAAAACAAAAGGGTATTTTCATGTATTAAAATGAAAAAGGCTTCTCTTTCCAGGAGCGGACGGTCGATGGAGTTTTTCTGTTGCTATGTGACAGTTTGGATGACGATAATAAAAGTTTAGACACATTTGGAGAGTCTGTTTTGTCTTTGTTTTTTGACTGACTCCACTTTTTACTTTTACTGCACTACATTTGAGAGCAGATAGCTGTACTTTTTTGTTCTGTTTGAGTTCTACACCGATCGAGCAGGTATTTGTGGAGAAAACTTTGAAAAATGTGTTGAAAATGACAGGAAGTGACATCACACCAGGGACGCTCATTCCAGTCAAAGTTTATACAGAATTTACA
Organism: Chaenogobius annularis; assembly: GCA_015082035.1. Taxonomy (NCBI): domain Eukaryota; kingdom Metazoa; phylum Chordata; class Actinopteri; order Gobiiformes; family Gobiidae; genus Chaenogobius; species Chaenogobius annularis. The sequence continues at coordinate 171,729 of BJKM01000229.1, forward strand.
CAAAAGAAACAACTTTTTTTTTAACATTAATTCAACAAAATAAAGTCAATCTCATATATTTTTATTTGTCAAATAAAAAAAAATGTTGACATTAGATGAGTTTTGGCCCAGTGTTTGCGGGGTAATTTCCTAGCGTGATGTCATCGATTACAAACAGGAAGTGAAAATATAAACTGAAAAAAAATTGCAATTCTGTAATAAAGTTTTTATATTTTTAAAAATGTAAATGAATGAATGAGAAAACCACGTCATTTTAACTGATCAAAAACATACTCAGAGTTGTGTTTAGTTTCAGACGTTCACCTCAACGCGCTCGCCCCACCTCGTGACATCATCAGGAGGGTGTCGTCAGCCCACTCAGTCTTCTCTGTCTGAACGCGAATCGCCGCAACGTTCCAGTCAAATCAATAATGCTTCTATCAAAAAAAAAAGTTACACGGTGCGCCTTTAAAATGGCATCGTTCTTCAGTCTCAGCGCCGTTCGTTTTATTCGCACGAGGTGAAGTCACTGTTATACAAAGGGAAAAGCCAAAGATTACGACGATCCTTTGCGCTAATTAGTATTTCTACTTATCGACACCCAACAGAGGGCGCCCAAGACACACAAACGTTCGTCCTCTTCTCTTTGAACAGGCCGTTAGAGCGAGATAAGTTCTGATCACGACGCGCGGATTTTAATCAAGCCTGAACTTAATTTAACTCTGCTCTTCCCTCACCCCCCCCCTCCCTTCTCCCTCCCCCCCCCCACCCCACCCCCCCTCCCCCCCCCCCCCCGCTCCCCCCCCCCCCCCCCCCCCCCCTCCCCCCCCCCCCCCCCCCCACAAGCCCCACCCCCGCTGGGCTCTGACTCATTCACAACAATAGCCCGCGTTTCAGACGCGGCGTGAAAAAGCGCGGCGGACGCCCACTGCCGCTCCGGAGCCGACTCCTACGGCAACGCGGGCCAAGTGTCAAGATGTCAAGCGAGCTGAGAAACGAAAACCACAAACTTTTGAGATTCGTTTTTATGCTAAATGCGGCATAATAGACCCTCGTTTGTGAGCAAAACAGTGTTCCAAGGCCTTTTTTATGCTAAATGCGGTATAACAGACCCTTCCAGCGTTCCAAAACCTCATACTGTTCCACGTGTTTGGCTCTCAAGTCTGATTCGTGCTTCTCCGTCAAATCTGTTGAGGTTTTGAAGTTAGATACTGACACTTATCGCTCGTCGGCAACAACTAAATGACCTTTTTTTTGCTGCTCCGTTAAAACGAAATGAACAGAATGTAAACACAAGAACCAGCATCTGCATCCCGGTAAACGCGTCACGCCCACGAGGTCGTTTCAGGAGGCCATTCTAAGCTGGGTGAGGTGATTTTAACATGTAACGTCAAAACATAGTAAATGACGCAATGAAACATGAACCAGAGCAAAAACAGGACAAACCAGAGAAACACAAAGTCTTGACGCAAAATCAGGACTAAAACTGGGTCTAAACCAGGAAGAAGCTCAGACTGTGCTAGGATTATTACGACTGAAAACCAAGCCTATAGAAAACCAGAGCGGGAGAGCAAGGCCAAGAATGAAGAAAACTCGACTTAAACTGGGACGTTAACCGGCGCTAAATGAGATCTTGATGAGCTTCAAGTTGCATTCATCTAGAGAAGATGATGTACGGAACCTCAAATCGGACCCGGGATCCAAGCAAGTTTAGTTTAGTTCTTTTAGTTGAAACCGCATCGTAAAGCATTCAACACGACAATGACACGGACGTAAACAATGGACGCACGTTGTGAAAACTAAAAGTACCAAGAAAACATTTGTTAAACACGCTAAAAAGGACTAAACTAAGCTACGTCTATGTCTACACTAAACAGTGAAAACCCTGACTAAACCAGACTAAACCAGGACTAAACCAGGACTAAACCAGGACTAAACCAGGACTAAACCAGGACTAACCCGGACTAAACCAGGACTAACCCGGGACTAAAACCAGGACTAAACCAGGGCTGAACTGGACAAGTGAACCAGGATTAAACTGGACCAAACCTCAGACGAATCAAGGAGCCAACAAGGACTAAACCAGGACTAAACATGAATTCTCTTTTTTTCATGTTGTTTTGGTCCAATTTTGCTCAAAATGTTTTACATTTTCTCCCACAGAGACTTAAAGATCACTGCTTTAAGTAGCTCCTATACACACCAAACTTTACACTATTGTACTAAACAAGAGTTTGACCGAACGCGCTGAAGCGATTTGTTGATAACTAATTTTAACTCTGATTTATTCAAGTTTTACGTTCAAAAAAATTAGGCGAAAATTTGAATTTTTAGGTACAAATTTATCCATGTCAGTTTACTCAAAAACTAAATTCAAAACCCCTCTGTAAATAATTATTAATTTGAAACTAGATTTTGTGCCATATCAAAAAAATAGAAAAACCCACAAACGATAAACAAATAAGGTAGAAAAAAAGCAGAAAACCTGGCTCTGTCCATTTTTCGGATTTAAATGTCCCAAAAATGTAACATTCTGACAATTTTTACACATAAAATAACTGATTTCTATATGAAAACACGACATGATGAAAAACGTGTAATGCATTTTTGTCTTAGGTTTATGTGCGTAAACGACAGGAAGAAGTTTCAAAATTGATATCTCTAAGTTTACGTTTTTTCCCCTATTCACCCGCAGTGTTTCGGCGTATACAACTCAAGAAACGCTCTGTCGCCCGTTTTAGACATTCCCGTATTTGACAAGCCCCTCAGCTCCAGTGAAAGTCACAAGCGCGCGTCACATCTTCTGGTAACAGCGTCATTAAAATACCGCTCCGGCGTCAGATCCACGTCGCGGTTTTCACATCTGCCTCCCGTCTCATCGATCGGCGGAAGCGAGCCGCGCGGTGAAATGACTCCATCTTTTTACGAGGACTCCGCGGCACCCGGTTCGACGTTTAAAAAAAGCGGTTCGGTCATAAAAGGAAAAACAACCGCGGGTTTACGGGAGAAAGTGTCCGTCAAAGTCTTCGGTTCAAACGCGGAGGAGCCGTTTTTTTTTTTTTTTTTACGATTTGTTTTCGTCGCTGAATGCTTCAGACAGATGCCTCGCGGAGTGGTTTTCAGGCCCTAAACTGTATTTGCGCTTCCACTTGAGTAATATTATGCAACAGTTCCTTTCCCCACTTCGTCTACAAGTGACAAAAAGCTTCACGGTGACAATAATTCATTTTGACTATTTGCATTAGCGACGTGCAAATCGAATCGGACGGACTAATATCTGACCAAACAAACTGCAGAGCGACAACGCGCCATGATAAAGCTGCTGTTGATAATCAGATTAAAATAATAAATATATAATAAATAATTCATCCGAAACCTTTACTCGCGTGAAAATTTAAGAAAAACGTGTGCTGTGCGATCGTTCTCCTGGATACAAGGGCTTGTTGCAAACAGTGCTATTTAAAAAAAAAAAAAAAAAAGACGATTTACAGATAAGGATGGTCTTCAGCGAGGGCCCCAGACTGACGTTCTAAGCCCCTCCCATGGGCATTACGTAACAAAAAAATAAAAAATAAAAGTAATAAATAACAGCATTTTCAGACAATCCGATATCAGATTATTGTGTTTTATAATGTTCTCCAACTTTCCATCACATTCCGACAACGAATACATTTCTACAAGAGCAGGAAACAGCAAATGAACGGAAAACTACGTCCTTGCGTCACGTGATTTGGAAAAGAGCGCGTAAATGCACTGTTTCTGCGTGACCAATGACGTGCGACGTTTGGCCCGTCACCTGGAACCACGTGTGCGGAAGCGGCGAGGCAGGAGGGAAAAGTCTGAGGAGCGCGCGGACTCTGCGTGGATCCGATGCGGACCCGGTGCGGACCCGGTGCGAACCCGGAGAGGCGCGGGCACAACGGGCTGCAGCTACGGAGAGTCTTGGAGGAGGGGTCTGGACGGACTAAACGTCGTGGAACCGGGGAAACGACGGAAAACCGGTAAGAACAACTTCATTTTCAGGGGCCGCGGTCTGCGTAAGGAGCGCGCGCGGGAGCAGAGAGAGGGACCCCCGGACCATGTCATGTCTTCATACAAAACAAGGCATTTTATGTGTAAAAACGGCCAAAATGTCACACATTTGAGACTTTTTAAATCTGAAAAATGGACGGAGCATGGTTCGTTTTGTTGACACGTAAAATGGAGAAACGGTCTTGTAGAACGGGTCCTCCTCCTGAGTGGGGCCAGCTCCACCGTTTATTCTGTTTTTAGTCTGTTTTCCCCCCACTGTCGCCCCTCGAGGAAACTGCTGTTGTGATTTTTGGTGTTACAAAAATAAATTGAATTGAAATAAATTGATTTGTTTCCAGAACTGCTTGTACGTGAAACTAAATTAACGTTTGGCAGTTAGATTGAAAGTCTCACTGACCGCGGTATAAACGTTACATTAATATTGTGTTGGTAAAACGTTTTTTTTTAAATGAAATCAGTTTTTTTTAAACATTTTTCGTTGTCGTTTTTCTCTTTCCCTGAGCGGTCACGCGTCTGTCTCTGCTCCTGCGAGATCCGACTTTAATAATCTCATTTATATTCTCTCGCGTGTGAGTGTTTTTTGCCGACGCCCGGTTCAAACGTGACGAATGTAAGTCATGTTTTTTTTGGGGCGCGGCGAAGTCTCTAAAATTGCAAAACTGGCACATATTTTGCATGTGAAATGAAGCTTTGTCGTTCCACTGAACATGGACCGGTTTTATGGCACCGAGTCGACGGCAATGTACAGTTTGAGATTAAATCGCTCAATCAGGTTCAACCCCAGTGGATTTGAAGGATGTGTCGCCCTCTGCTGGTGCAGTTGGTTGGGAGTGAAGAAGTTTAAAATGGATTAAAATAAAAGCTGCTAACGATGGCGTGGTGTCTAAAGCGGACCAGACGAGATCAAGTCTTTGGAGGGTCGAGACCGAGACGAGATCAAGACTTTTGAGGGTCGAGACCGAGACGAGATCAAGACTTTTGAGGGTCGAGACCGAGACGAGATCAAGACTTTTGAGGGTCGAGACCGAGACAAGATCAAGTCTTTTGAGGGTCGAGACCGAGACGAGATCAAGACTTTTGAGGGGCGAGACCGAGACCGAGACGAGATCAAGTCTTTTGAGGGTCGAGACCGAGACGAGATCAAGTACTTTTGAGGGGCCGAGAAGAGACGGAGATCGAAGACTTTTGAGGGGCGAGACCGAGACGAGATCAAGACTTTTGAGGGTCGAGAACCAGACGAGATCAAGACTTTTGAGGGTCGAGACCGAGACGATAAGATCAAGACTTTTTGAGGGCGAGACCGAGACGGGATCAAGACTTTGAGGGGCGAGACCGAGACGGGATCAAGACTTTTGAGGGCGAGACCGGACGGATCAAGACTTTTGAGGGTCGAGACCGAGACGAATCAAGACTTTTGAGGGGCGAGACCGAGACGAGATCAAGACTTTTGAGGGGCGAGACCGAGACGGAGATCAAGACTTTTGAGGGGCGAGACCCGAGACGAGATAAGACTCTTTAGGGTCGAGACGAGACGAGATCAAGACTTTTTGAGGGCGAGACCGAGACGGAATCAAGACTTTTGAGGGGCGAGACCGAGACGGAGAATAGACTTTTTGAGGGGCGGAACCGAGACGAGATCAAGTCTTTTGAGGGCGAGACCGAGACGAGATCAAGACTTTTGAGGGGCGAGACCGAGACGAGATCAAGTCTTTTGAGGGTCGAGACCGAGAACGAGATCAGTCTTTGAGGGGCGAGACCGAGACGAGATCAAGTCTTTTGAGGGGCGAGACCGAGACGAGATCAAGTCTTTGAGGGGCGAGACCGAGACGAGATCAAGTCTTTTGAGGGGCGAGACCGAGACGAAGATCATAGTCTTTTGAGGGTCGAGACCGAGACGAGATCAGGTCTTTTGAGGTCTGAGACGAGACGAGATCAGCTTTGAGACGAGACAGATCAAGACTTTTGAGGGTCGAGAATGAGACGAGATCGTCTTTTGAGGGTCGAGACCGGACCAGATCAAGTCTTTTGAGGGTCGAGACCGAGACGAGATCAAGACTTTTGAGGGGCGAGAATGAACGAGATCAAGATCTTTTGAGGTCGAGATCAAGACCAACTTTTAAAACGGGCCAAAATAAGACTAGACCAGGACTAGACGTGGCCCGTGAATAAACCGCGAGTGGAAGGAGCCGCAAAAATGTCACGAAACTAGACATTTGTGAATAATAACACATTTATGATGAATGAACTGAACCAAATGCATTAATGAACGTAAGATGATGACAACATTAACTGTCACACAAACCAGACTTTATCTCACATCTTAAACGGGCTCGGTTTGTCCCCCAAATCCTTAAAATGACAACACTTTCTCCAGTGTCTACAACTAATCAAATGTGAAAGTACTAAACCAGGACTATTCAACTTAAGGCCCGGGAGCCAGATCAGGCCCGCCAATGATTTGATCTGGCCCGCGACGCAACTTACAAATATTATTGTTGGTTTGTTATTATTATTGTTGTTATTATTATTTTGTTATTATATTGAATTGTTGTTTGTTATTATTGTTGTTTTTCTTACCCCCTTTCTGTTTAATTCTGGGTTAGTCAAGTTAAACCTGGTTTCCTGTTGCTGATTGTGTTATTTCCTGTATAACTGAATATGGAGTGTCGTTCTGTCCGTTACGTCAAACTGTGTATTCTGTAATCAGAAGTGAGACCTCCTCCTCCTCCTCCTCCTCCTCCTCCTCCTCGCAGTAGGAACGTAGTCATTTTGTCGGAGATGGAGGCTGGTAAAATTCATTCAAAATCATTCAGCGTGCAGATGTTTGTCGTAGCAGTCGCAAATAACCTGGTCATTATTTGTTTTTACGTTCATGCGGTTTGGAATATCAGTCTTGCGTTGAGTTGTTCTGACTATTAACAGACCCACGTATTTCTGATGTCACTGCGATTTATCTAGAAATTACTATGTATTACGTGCAATTTTCTCACATTTGAGCAGGCAATTTAGCGCGAAAAAGAAATGATAAGCAATCTATTTAAAGTGACGTACGACAGGTTTTTACGATCGTCTAATTTTGACTTTATTTGGTGTGTTTATACCTGTCGTACGTGTAAATTATAGTTTTACACCGATCGAGCAGGTATTTGTGGAGAAAACGTTGAAAAATCTGTGAAAAAATGACAGGAAGTGACATCACAGCAGGGACATTTCTCATTCCAGTCAAAGTTTATGCAGAATTGACACAAAAGAAACTACTTTTTTGACTCTCTAAACGTGAATTCAACAAAATAAAGTCGCTCTCATTTATTTTTATTTGTCAAATTAAAACAAAAACTGACATTAGATTCGGTTTTTTCCCAGTGGTTGCTGGGTAATTTCCTTCTGTGATGTCATCATTTACAAACAGGAAGTGAAATTATAAACGTAAAAAACTTGCTATTCCGTGATAACTTTTTCATAATTTTTGGCAAAATTCAAAATATATTTATATGAACTTGATTTTAGTTCAATGAGTCGTCCGACCTGTAGGGGGCGCTTTGACCTGTGATTCAACTAAAATCCAGTTATGAAGATTTTCAAAGTCTAAAGTCGTTTTTGTAGCGTGGAAGCGGCCTGGAGGCAAGCGGCGCCGGACCGTTCTTTTGTGACAGTTTGGACTTCTTTTTATTCTTTTCTATTTGAGCGAACAGCGAGCGAGAAATGGTTTTACAGCAGGGAGCCGGCGTCGCGAAAGGAAGACCTCGCCGCACAGGCAAAATGACTAAAAGCACGTTTCAAAAAAAGGCAAAAATGAAGCGCGGGCACAAAGCGGTGACTGGAGTCGAGATGGGCAACGAAAGGTCTAAAGGTCTAAAGGTCTAAAGGTCTAAAGGGTTGAACTTGGACAATTTGATCAGAATAAACTCAGGCCAAACCAATAAAAAAAGGCCTAAATGTCGCCGTATAAAAGGTTACATGAACTGACAATATTTACAAGAGGAAAGGGCTGGTAGTTAAAGCGCCCCCTACAGGTCGGACGACTCATTGAACTAAAAAAAAAAGATGCGTATATTTAGAATTTTGTTAAAAATTATGAAAATGTTATCACAGAATAGCACTTTTTTTTTTAGGTTTGTAATTTCACTTCCTGTTTGTAATTGATGACATCATAGTAGGAAATTACCCAGCAACCACTGGGCCAAAACTCATCTAATGTCACAATGTTTTTTATGTGACGGATAAAAATATAAAAGAGCGACTTTATTGTGTTGAATTCATGTCTAGAGAGTCAAAAAAGTTGTGTAAATTCTGCATAAATTTAGACTGGAATGAGTGTCCCTGCTGTGATGTCACTTCCTGTCGCAGATTTTTTTCAACGCTTTCTCCACAAATACCTGCTCGATCGGTGTAAAACTATCATTTATATGTACGACAGGTTTAAACACACCAAATAAAGTCAACATTAGAAAATCATAAAAACCTTTCATACGGCACTTTAACTGACGAAGAGTTGCGCAGCAGAGCGAGACGATTGGAGAAGAGAGAACGCAGACTCTGCAAAGAAGACGCAGATCGTTCCTCACCAAACGCTGACTTCATCTCGTGTAAAAACTGAGCAGAATTTCCAGCGATTTGGATCATTTGCTGAGCCGACAGACCTGGCTAAACAAAGCTAGCGCATGTTAGCATCGGCCGTTTCCGGTTTACGGACGCGCGGGCGGCTAAGGGATGTCGCCAGTTTAGATTTTAGTGCGGCGATTATTGCGAGAATAAACGTCGCGATTTAACGGATTGTAACGATTACAGTGAATCGCTCGTTTATCGCGGGAGTTGCGTTCCAAAAATAACGGCGAAAAGTGAAATCCGTGAAGTAGTCAGCTTTATTTTTTTAAATTATTTTACAATGTAATACTGACCTATAGTATGAAGTATGAGGGATGGGCAGGGGATGGTGAGAAGATGGGATGGGTGAGAAGATGGATGGTCCACTCTGGAGTCGGGTGTCTCCCTCCAGATTTGGATCTCGGGAAGCGGTATTCTCCTGCTCGTTCTCGCTCTCGTCTTCTGTGGAGCTGGAGATGACGATGATGAAAGGTATGGGAAATGAGAGGACGATCAGAAGAAGAGAAAAAACGAGCTGTATCAATTCAGAGACGGGCGAAAACAGAAATGCAGTATATTCATTACTCATGTTTATAAAGTCTAACTTCATTTATAATACGAAAATAATCAATAAATAATTTAAAACAATAATGATAAAAAAAAACTTTTTTATGTTAGAATTTTTTTTAATTCACCCTTTTTTTTCTAATTAGTTTTGCAAGTTTTTTGATTTTTTTTGATTTTTAAAAAATCATATAAAAAATCTTCTTTTTTTTTTCCATTACAAAAATACAAAAGAACATTTAAAAAACAAAAAAAGAGTTGATAAAACTTCAAAAGTTATAGTCCGGCATATCAGTCCAGAATGGCATGTTCAACACTTTATTTATTGTGATGAGATATTTTTTTAACGTAAGAGTAACATTACTTCAAAGTGCTCAGTAGTCTTCTGACTAGAGTCAGTATTTGGGGAAACTATTATTCAACTGAACACAACATTTGGTTTTCATGTACTGACTATTAAAAGGTTATTTGTAACGTATTCTGTTACTTGGTCTAATCGGAGTACTGTATTCTGAATACTTGGAGTACTTTCAGGTTGTGTTGCATTATATTATAGAGTAAAAAAATAAAAATAAACACAGGATTAAAATAGCTTTGTGTTTTTGATTTGCATCTATTTATAAAATGAGAGCGTTTAACTTAATTAAACGCTCTCTTAATTAGTTAATTCGAGAAGGAAATATTGCACACACTCGTGAGAGCTGTTTTTCTGAATCAATAATTCAGTTTGTAGAATTTGATCATGAAATTTAGAATTCAAAGTGACTGTATTCTGAAACCAAATGAAAGAGTAGCTACCAGAATACAGTTACTCTAAACTAGTATCCTTAATATGTATTTTGGTACATGCATCCTGTTGTTGAAGTACTGTTACACTGTATAATACAGAGTAAGAGTAAGAGTATGATGTCTGTAAACGACTCTGAAAAGCAGTTTCTTTAAATGGGTTTATGTTTCTTACATAAGTATTTGGATTATTCATGCTTCATCACGGCTTCGTCATTGTAAATCTAGAGTTAGAAATAGGCATATGTAAAGAGGGGGGTTTGGGGGTCCTTCCCCAACAAACTGTTGTCCTGTTTTGTTGTGTATTTTAGATGTAATCATTTATTGTGTCTAAATACTCTACCAGGTCTTAGGCTTTATTTAAAGATAAGATAGCGTTTTTAGAGTGAACTGAAGTGCCCCCTACAGGTCGAACGACTCATTGAACTAAAATGAAGTTAAGTTTTAATGTATTCAAAATGTTGCTAAGAATCATACAAATGTTATCACAGAATAGCACATTTTTATTGTAGGTTTATTGACCCTTTGCATGTGCCGTCACGCTCACCAGAGGAACGCCCACTCTGCCACGACGGACGGCAAGAGTATTTCCTGTGCGCGTTAAAGGTGTAGAAAGTCTTGAGAAAACCTGTCCCTTGTTAAGCTGAATGTCATTGATTTTGTAAAATGGTGATATCACGCTGTGCGGTTGTCTGCACTCAGAGCCAAGGCCGTAAACCCAATGTAGCGTCTTATCGTGGACCTGTTGAAGACAGAAGACGGCGATGGGTAACGCAATACAGTGTAACGCTGGAATCCTGCAAGTACGCACAGATTTACTCTGAGCACTTTTTACAAGGGAAGTCAAATGACATTTACTGAACGCCGATTGTTTCGTTGTGTTTTTAAGCGTGTCTTTAGCATCTATTTACAGGGTGACAATGTGTTACAATGCACATACTATTACTTGATAATTCTTATTCCATTATGCGCACCCACGTGATCATGTGACGTATGCAAAGGTTCGATAATTTCACTTCCTGTTTGGTAATTGATGACATCACACTTGGAAATTATCCCCGGCAAACGCATGGCAAAAACTGCTTAAAGGGTCAAAAAAAAGTTTTCTTTGTGTAAATTCTGCATCAACTTTGACTGGAATGAGCGCCCCTGGTGTGATGTCACTTCCTGTCATTTTCTACAGATTTTTTCAAAGTTTTCCCAAATACCTGCTCGATTTGTAAAGCTAAAATATGTACAGCAGGTATAAAATACCAAAAGTACAAAAACGCACACTTTAAACTGTGCTTGCTCTCTGATAACTACTTTGTCATTTTGATTCTGTGTCAAAAGCGCAATATATTAAAAGTTTACTTGCATAACTATGAAAAAATGATATAATGAATGCTGATCCATACAAAAAAGACTATATATATATTTGTAGGGTGCAGACATTATGGATATTTGGGAATAAACGATAAGGCCAATTATCCATACTTTCCAGTCGTTCAAAGCGAGAAAGCCCCGGACTCGACGCAATCTCCAGATTAAAGCACATTTCGGGGCTTTTCCTTCACGCTGACTCAAGACAACGTTCAATAATCTCGGAGTCATCGGTGTGACCGCAGCAAGAGGATTATGGGATTTGTAGTTTATTGCGCTGTCATTGCGAGCGACGACAGCGTTTGGCGTCGCGCTCGACTGATCAGAAAACACTATTTATTACATCCAGAGGCGGAAGAGACATTAAAAACTGCACTGGAACTTGTGAATTATATTACCAACATGGTGAACAAACCTAAATGTCTGAAGGTGAAATCGGAAAAAGGACATCTTATCTGAAGGTACGGCGCAAGAAACGCAAACGATTTAATTCTGTCAACGTTGTTTTTTTGTCACAGATTCATAGGCTAATTGCTAAAGCTAAATCGCAGAATTAAGTAAAATTTGTATCTCTTTTTAAACATCGTTGCAAGTCCCTGTGATGGTGAAACTTGTAATTTTGGTGAGTTTGAAGTGTCCGTCGTTGCCCCCTGCTGTCCCGGGGGCCACGTAACATTTGCCGACATCGACCCGATGACGACTCTCCTGAGAAACCCTCGCTCTTTTTTTTTTTCATATTTGGCAACAGTGAATGTTTTTGTATGTGATTTATACTGAATTAATAAAAAACAAAAGTTGTCTGTTCTTTGACAGTGTATTTTCACAGAGGAGCTGCAGGGGGAGCTCTATCGCTAAAGTGCCTGAGGACGTGAGGAGTGGAAGCAGAACTCATAGCTTAATCGTAACAGTACGTAACATTCTGGAGGTGTAACGTCTCCTACAATATAAAATCACCTTCATCGTTTTGAACATTCTCTGATGCATTTCATGACACACTGTAGAGTATTACAGCCTAAGGAACGACATTTCTATGGAAACGAGCAGACTGAGGCGCTTCCAGGCCAAGTACGAGTCAGGTTTGTGGAGATCACTCACAATAAACGGAAAGGTTTTTATACATTTTTCAGTTCAATACAAACGTTCAATATGAAAACACATACTGTAACTTTCTTTTAGTCTATTTTGTGGCTAAAAATGTACGTAATATAGAGCTTTAAATAGCCAAAAACAAGGATAAAAGCTGTCTTATCTATATAGTTTTTTGTTTTTATATTGTGCCTTCATTTGCAGCAAAAAATACATGTTGAGAAAGTTTTGATCGGTTAACTTTGACAGAAAACACGGAATGCCTGTTGAGTTTCCTGTTGAATCTTGCGCTCGGCATCTGGAGCTCAGCAGGGGGCGACAGACGGAGCCGAGCAGGGGAATTGAGGATTTGAGGGGAATGAAGAAGAACACAAGCGATCAACAACGCGCTCGAGCCGAAGAGAGGCCGGGTGAGGGCGCGGTGAAGTCGAAAGACGCGGAGTATCAGGGTTTAAATAAAGATCACAATGGAATATAATTAAATAGACAATAAAGTCTTTAGAAATATGCATATGTAAAGGGGGGGCATAATTGAAATGGCGGGGGGGGGGTTTGGGGGTCCTTCCCCAAGAGAATTTGTCCGGTTTAGTTGTGCATTTTAGATGTAATCATTTATTGGTCTCAATACGAGGTCCTACGCTGTATTCAAACATAAGCTAGAGTTTTAGAGTGAACACTGAAGTATACCTGGGCATACTTATTATCTGCCCCTACAGTGGGACGACTCATTGAAGTCGTGGGAAAACGGGAACACTGTATATTGTATGAGTAGAGAGACGTGGAGCATCAGGGGTGGCGTCGATGGCGCGGTGGCAGGGCGGTGGCGCTGGTCGCTCGGGCTGGTCTTGGATGCGGGGGGGGCAACAACAACAACCTCATAACAAGGTCATGTGTGTTGTTGGCCTGACTGCCCCTGCGCTGTGGGTCGGCTGCAGTGCCAACAATGGGGCGGGAGTTCCAAAGTATTTCTTCTTCCCACTCCCATTTTCGAGCCGTCATTCGTCTGTTGTTATAGTCGTTTCTCTATTGACTAATCGCGGACGCACGACATTCAAATGTATTATTCAGAATCAGACTTTATTCATCTAAACAAAACGAAACATAACAACACGCAATGAGGCCAATCTGAACAAAGACGGTCGTTAAAAGCACCTAATTAAAAATATGATGCATTATTTGTTTGTTTATTGTACTTTTTTTAAACGTGTTCTTGAGTGCCTTAAGTTTGCCGAAGCAGCGGTTGTTCTGATCGTGATTCGACGGCAGAAATCAACCCAGAACATAAGCGCAACAGTTCAAATCCTGGTCCTGACGGGTCGCCCAGTGGCAGTGAAGGATGGGTCAAATGCAGAGATGAATTTCACTTAATAAAGCGCTAGGGACGTCGCGATTATTTAGGTCACAATATAATAAAAAATTATAATCGTGACATTTAGAAGAAAAGTTAAAACAATTTTCATTCAATTTATAGAAAAGTTCAAATGGGAAAAAAAAATGTGTCTTTTTTTTTTAGCAATTAAAAATATATTTACAATTTTAGAAGCAAAAGTATTTTCTTCTCAGCTTTTCCTCTAAAAAGTAAACCTAAATGTAAAGGGCTTTTTTATCTTGCTGCTTATGTCAAATTGATCATTCAGAATTTGATTTCAAAAAGCAGAAAACGCAGTGGATTTATTGCCGTTTTGGTCGTGATTGTTAATAATCGCGAATAATGGTTAAATCGCTGATGTTTCTCCTCACAATAATCACTGAAACTGGTGACACTCACCTATTAAAGCACATCTGGGGTTTAGTCACATTTTAGCTCAAAAAACGCGGATTGTACCATCAAAACAAAGACGTTTTGTGTAAAGTTCGCTGTGATTCGCTGTTGTCGTTCGGATTGTGCTTGCTGGAATGTTCCACAGCGCGGCATTAACCCGTGTTTTCCGCTCAGTCAAATCACGAACGTTTTTCTGCCTCGTCGTCTGTCGTGAACGCTGAAGGAAGCATCACACGGCGACAAGCGAGCTCGGAAACGCGCTCGGCCAATCTCCACGGAAACGGCGGGATCGCGCCATGAGTTACGGGTCAGGTTTGTGGAGAGCGGTCGGCGCGCAGTGAAAAGCGCAATGTGTTTCAAGGTTTTTGTTTTGTTTTGTCATACTGTGTCACATCTCCATGGAGACGAGCGCTTGGCTTTTATCGAACTTTTATTGAATGCTTTTTTCTCTTTTTTTTTTTTTATTTCTTTTAGAGTCAAACTTTCAACCTTTTTAAACAAAGACATTTTAATTACTTTCCTGATTTTCCTGCGGCAGATTTGTCCGTTATCGAGCGGCGTTGATTCCCAAAGTCCAGAAAATCCTTTGCTCCCGGTAATTAATGCTTTTGAACAAAATACAAATCGTTCGGATCCCGAGGAAAAAGCACAATACAAACACACGGTCGCCATGACGATTGGCAATTTCACTCAGAGGCAGGACTAACATGGGCCAGCCTCCTGCTGGTGCAGAGTCAGGGACTAGACCTGGACCGGCCTCCTGCTGGTGCCCGAGTCAGGGACTAGACCTGGACCGTCTGCTGGTGCCCAGTCAGGGACTACCTGGACGGCTCCTCTGTGCCAGAGTCAGGACTAAACCTGGACCGCCTCCTGCTGTGCCCAGAGTCGCTAGACTGACGCTCCTGCTGGTGCCGTCAGGACTAACCTGGACGCCCTGCCCAGTCAGACAGCCTGGACCGGTCCTGCGGTGCCATCAGGCTACTGACCGGCCTCCTGCGTGTGCCAGAGTCAGGACTAACCTGGACCGGCTCTGCTGGTGCCCGATCAGGGACTACCTGGACCGGCCCTCTGGCTGGTGCCCAGAGTCGGGACTTAGACCTGGACCGGCCTCCTGCTGGTGCCCAGAGTCGGGACTAGACCTGGACGGCCTCCTGCTGGTGCCCAGAGTCGGGACTAAACCAGCCTTGCACATATATGATTTTGACTTTTATTGAAGGATATTAAAAGCTCTTTGTCTGTTCATCTGTTGCTGACTAAATCCTGGTCATGTGCCATCTGGTGGAAACACGCAGCTACTACCAGTGTTGGTAAGAGTACTTTTTAAAGATATATATTACAGTTATAGAATATAATAGTGTAAAAGCGCATAGGATTTAAACTGCTTTTGTGTTTGTTTGTGGATTTATTTATCACTAAAGGAGAACTCCCACGTACACACTCGCCACAAGAGCTGGATTTTATATTTTCTCCCCCTCACACAGTTTGAAGCCTAAAATGTGTCAAAAAAACCCACAATGTTTTTCTTCTGGTTAAGTAACAGTATCCCGAACACCTCCAAATACAGTTCCTCTAAACTAGTAAAAGGAAAATATCAGGCATTCAAAATGCCCTTTTCTTAACCAAGTGTGGGCCTGAAATGAGAAGAAACACTTTTTATACTCTAATTTAGTATATGTATAGTGTATTTTTGGTACATGCTTGTAGTTACTTCCCACCACTGCTTGCTACTGACTTTGCACCAGATTTGTTATAAAAAATACATTAAAAAAATACATATATAACGTACAAAAAACAGTTTATTATTACAGTTCAATGTCATAATGTCCCTTTTTATTATTTAACACAAAACATATTTACATTTGTTGATTCTTTTGTCGTTTTGATTTGTGTCTGTTTCTTGCCCATAGCCATACAGTAGCCATGGAGACAGCGGCAGGTTACGCGGTGCACCTTTTTTAAATTTGCATGGGAAAAAAGAAAACCACAAAGGAGCTGTTTTTGATAAAAGGATGTTTATTCTGGATAAGGCACCGAGTTTTGTTTGTTTTTTACATTCAAGAGTCACAAGTCGAGATCAGGAAGGACAATCTCCCCCTGCTGTCCAGTTTTTGGCATTACATCAAAAACATAACGACACAATTCGCCCTCACAATATGTTCCACACACAAATTAACACCGCAGTATAAGACCGCATCCAAACAAAAAACTATAAAGAATCCCTGATCATTTTAATTAAAAGTCGCGCAATTTAACTTTTATGGCGCGTTACTAGTTTATTCCAATTGGATGAATAGAGATGACAATTAAAACTGATATATTTGAGAAGAAACAACTAAATAAAACCGAAAATACACAAAGGTTTTTCAGTGAATTGAAAACTAATCAAGCCGTTGTTGTAATGATTTAAATTGAGGCCCCGGATCGATCGGCATGACTGAAAAGTGTCGACACGAAGACGATGTTTGTCATGTGTTCAATGTACCAAATAAAAGAAAATAAATAGAATAAAAAGATTTGACAAATGTATTGATACCCAGATACTAATCAAGGCTAAAACTTGTATTAAAAGTAGATCATGGTTTGAATTAGGATTGATACTCAAAAAAACAACACCACACAAATAGGAAAAAAATTTAGCTTTTCTGAAATGTTTTTTTAAAAGGTCTGAATTTATATCAGAAATAGTTTACAATCACATTTTAATACAACAGAAAATACTAGTAATTTGTGTTTTAAAAATACATGATTAGTTTTAATTTAATTAGGTTTATTGAAATTTTAGGCAACGTGACCGCTACGTTAACAGAGCCATGCATTTGTCGTGAACACAATTTGACCACAGAAGGAGATTTTTTTTTTATATATATATATATATATACCTGTGACGCGTCAATTGAAACGGCATGATTTGTGAGGCTCAGAACAAGAAGATCTCGTAAACAGGCCCAGTGTTTGCTGGGTAATTTCCTAGTGTGATGTCATCAATTATAAACAGGATGTGAAATTATAAACCTAAAAACATAGCTATAGACAACATTTTTAACAACATTTTAAATATATAAAACATTTTAGTTCAACGAGTCGACCTGTAGGGGGCACTCTAACATAGTCGTATTCAGTGTGATATATAAACAATGTAATTCAATGTTTATATATCAAATATAAACAAACAAAACATTTTATTTTTTTAGAAAAACTATTTCGTAGCCATGACATTGACAAAAACAGACAAACTGATGAATAATTATGTTTTTGTAATGTCCTCGAGGCGAAGCGCGGATATTTAGGTGTTGAAAACGGGGACAAACGCAGCAGAGACTTTGCCCTCGTTCGATATAACTAGGTTTCTCCTTTTGTAAACACAGACTGTGGACACAAATAAGAAGTAGAAAGACCTTTGGAGGACAAAACACGTCTGTGGAAAGGGCATAAGGGAGAGTTGCAATTGTTCATGGTCTTTGAACTGGCTCCATGTTAATTAAACAAACGGGAATAATACTTTTTGGGCCTGTTGAAGTGCCGTAGTATTTCCGCCATCGTCCATGTTTTTGGCATTCGTATTGAACCTTTTGTTTTGACCAAAATATTACCACAATCTCACATTTTGGAACTATCCATATGTCTGAGGTGATGTCACGCTGGTTGCTACTGCCATCTTGAGGACGAAAGCCGCATGCTCACTGCGAGCTGTACCAACAAAAAAGGAGTCTTTCTCTTCTTTAATGTCCCCAAAGACCCCCGTTTGTCCAGAAATGGACCAGTGGACTTACAGAGATCACTTTAGACGGAGGCTGAGCTGTTTTTATTTCAGGTCGTTAGCAGCTGGCTAATGCTAGTGGCGACGCTAATAAACGTTGGCGTACTCGCAGAGAGTTTTAACGAGCCTCATTTCCAACTGACCGGGTGTTTTTTTTATATTGAGGAAGAGCAAATGGAAATGTCCAGAACTTATGTCTTCTTCAGGTATCAACCCTTTTCAATTTCAGTTTGACGTTCCGTTTTTTTTCATGACTTTCTAACAGCGAGAGGCATGTGTGACGTCTGCAACATGTGACCACGAAAAATGTGACTGAACCCCATTTTTCCAGCCAAAGTCAACAATATTTACTACAGTAGATCATGATGTACTAGAAACACATCCTTTTCGTTTCGTTGACTCACTCGCCAAGATAAACCAATGCATTAAAGGCCGGTCTTTGTGAGGATCATAACAAGGATCTGTGTCTGTTGCATTAAAAAAAAAAGAGGTCAAACATGAAATAAATGAACCATGAAATAAGTACAAAAACTAGTAAATGCACCACTAGTAACTGCTATTAAACGTCTGGCTCCCAACAAAGATGAATACTATAAGAACCAAACCGTTGTTGCCATTTTGCAAAGTAAAGTTGGTAAGTTGGTAGCTTTGGTTAAAGGTTATGCTTACAATCGTGACCCATATTATGCATTATTTGTGTTGTTATTGGCCTGGTTGTCGTCAAGTGTTGGTGCAGGAAAAAAAGCTTGAACATTTTGGTTGTAGCAGCAGCTGGAGATGAAGGTAGTTTCAGCTTTAAAACTTTAGCTTGATGGACAGACGTTAGCCAGAGTAACAACATACTCTGGAACTGCAGTAAACTGTACGCTGTAAACATAGCATTTGTAGCATAGCATTCTTAGATTTCATTGTTCCCATTGGACACTGGGAGGCTTTGGACGGAGTGTACAGCGTCATCGATGGTGAAGAAAAGCATTTTATTTGGTTGATTTTGGGGAAAGAAGCCTCCTCGTTCCAAAGCGTCCAGGACTGAAGTGTTGCATCGCGCCAACGCGAGGCTCACCCCGACCTCGTCGTAGTCTTTCCGCACTTCTTTCAACGCATTTACGCCGGCCGTGTCCAAGAACAGCACGCAGCTACAATCCAGGACCAAGGACGGGATTTTTTGGCTCGCTTTTTCGTGGAGCATCAGATTCACGGTCGCTCCAGTTCCGTTTTCGTCGCTCCGTAACCCTTTAGCTTCTGCGGCTAGCTTCTTCTTGTTTTCTTTCAAACGCTTCGCCTTTTCGCGCACGGGATCGAGCCCGGCGGATTTGTAAAGCGACTTCTTAAACAAACTCTGGTTAGCGTAGTAAATGGGCGAGTTGAATCTGAAAACGGAGACGCCGCTTTGTTTTTCGAGGTCGCGATACTCCGCCAGATCCTCGTAGAGTTCCCGGTCGGCGGCGCGTCCCAGCTCGTTGACGTGGGCCTTCTGAGTCCGGGCCAGGACCCAGAAGGCGGAGACCAGGACGCCGACCAGGAGGCCGAGTTCGGTGTTGACCAGAGCCGAGGTCGCCATGGTGACCAGCCAGATGGAGGCGTCGACGCGGTTCACGCGCCACATCCGGGGAACGTCCAGGAACTTGCGCAGAGCCCCGCGAAGGTTCACGACGATGATGACGGCCAAAACGCACCTGAGGAAGAGAAAAGAGGTTAAATCAGAGAAGAGCAAAGGTTCTGGAAGGTTCTTTAGGGGAAATTAAAGTAGTTAAACCCGATTTTGACATCAGTATGAACATTAAAAACAGAACGAGCTCATTTTAAACTCTTTGCAGCAGTCCAAAGCACTTAACTAATGCATCCTTAGCATCCATAATACTCACAAACCGCGCACTTTCTTGTTTTCTGAGAATAAAACGTTCAATAATTGGATGCAGACTGTGCACTGCGGCCTCATTTTGACCGCTAGAGCTGCTTTTATAACATGTTGGTACTGGAGACGAACAAATTGTGCTCAACAACATGGAAAACATTGGTTACAGCTGTTAAGTTGGTATTTCCTGTAGTATAACTTGAAATACTGTTAGATGTTAGTGTCATGTCAGGACTAAAGGCTGGAGTTCTTCGGTCGACTAAAAGTGGAGTGCGCTTCCATAACCTGACCGTAAATCTGGCCCAAAATACGCAACTTTATGATCTTTTTGTGTGTAAGTTCACTCGAGAACAACTTTGCAACACCGTAAATAAACAAAAAAGAACCTCAGAAAAACTCAGAAAAGCTCAAGTTAACTCGCTTTGTGTCTTCTCCTTTCTGCTGTTGTCCATTTGACCCCCCCAAAAAAAGTCTGAATCCCAATAAAATAATCTGTCGACGAATAAAAACGTTGGTCGAATGAGACTCCGTCAACCGATTAATCGACCAAAGGCTTACAACGCTATATACAACATCATGAATTCATTGTAGATTGCAGAGTTTCACGCGTGACACTTGGTTTTTTAGAAGGATCTTTGTGTCGTATCTCGAATCCCACTTTTTTTATGGACACTTTAAGGTCAATGTTGTGTTGGAGGTTTTTACGAGCCGCTTGCGTTTCTTATCTCTCTGGCACAGAAAAGCCGTAGGGTCGAGGCCAGTGAAAGGAACGTGACACTTCGCTGCATGAAAAAGTAGTATTCCAACACCAACAGCAAATTGAAGCCCGTAGAGAGAAAAAAAATAAAAAATTTAACTTATTTGTGTGTTATTGCGATTAAAAACATTGTTATTTGTTTGTTTTTTATAGACGTTTTGCCCAAATAACAGGTAGAGTACATGAAAAATCAATAAGTCGTTGTATAGGTATAGTATAAGAAAACAAAAGTATGATGGACGCTTTGAAAGTTTGTAAACAAATACATTCTAAATTCTGGAACGGGGGCAAAAGTTTCAGTGGAAAATGATTTTATTTCGATGGTGAAACTGGAATTTACCTGAGAATTTCGCAAAATATGGGAAATCGATTGGTTTTGTCCAATGAAAACCCACACAGAGACACAGTTGCTATTGTATTTTACGTTATTTGTTTAATTATAAGGACATTGTGACAGACGCTAGCATTTTTGATGAAGGCAAAATCCGCGTATGTTTTTTTTTGTGGACAAACATTTACAAAAACACTGATCGTACATTGTTTTTTAGTTTACCTACAGACATATCACATACTTTACCACAAATCATACATTTTACGGAACCCAAATCACAATTTTGAGGCTAAAAAAAAGAAACTGAATAACCTGGATATTCAAAACCGTTGCTTATTTTCTTGTTTGTAAAGACTTAAAGTGACTTAAAGTGTGACAGGTTTTTACGATTTTCTAATTTTGACTTTATTTGGTGTATTTGTAACCTGTTGTACATATAAATGATAGTTTGACACCAAATCGAGCAGGTATTGGTGGAGAAAATGTTGAAAAGATCCTGTAGAAAATGACAGGAAGTGACATCACACCAGGGACATTTCTCATTCCAGTCAAAGTTTATGCAGAATTTATACAAAGAAACCAAATTTTTTTGACTCTTTAAACATAAATTCAACAAAATAAAGTCGCTCTCATATATTTTTATTTGTCAAATAAAAAAACTGTGACATTAGATGAGTTTTGGCCCCAGTGTTTGCTGGGTAATTTCCTACTGTGATGTCATCAATTACAAACAGGAAAGTGAAATTATAAACCTAAAAAAATGTGCTATTTCCGTGATAACATTTTTTAAAATAATTTTTAAGCAAAATTTTTAAATATATTTATTCTTAACTGCATTTTAAAAAGTTCAATCAGTCGTCCGACCTGTAGGGGGCACACTAGGTCTGTCGTCTCTTGATTTATTGAATTTTTTAAAATGCAGTTATTTTTTTTCAGTTTCAATTGTGACTTTGCTGTATTTTAAACGGCCTGAGGTAAACCGGGCCTTGTACTTACTTCTGCAGTGAATAAAACAGCGGGGCGATGAGCAGGAGCACGAGCAGCAGGACCAGAGCCGACACCAGACCCGACAGCTGGGTCTGGCAGCCCGTCGACTCCTTCACCAAAGTCTTGGTCAGCGCCGCGCTCGTGGTGAAGCAGCGGAAAAACGCCGGCAGGATGTTGCAGAAGCCGATGGCGTACATCTCCTGGTTGGCGTCCACCGTGTAGCCGTGCTTTTTGGCGAACATCTCGGACAGGGAGACGGTGATGGCGAACCCGATGATGGCGATGGAGAAGGCGTCCACCGCCACGTTGGGGATGAGCGACCAGAGCGGGAGCTGCGGCGGCATGAAGCCCGTGGGGATGTTTCCGGCCACTCCGGAGCCGTACTCAGAGTTAAAA
This sequence comes from Chaenogobius annularis, assembly GCA_015082035.1. Lineage (NCBI taxonomy): Eukaryota > Metazoa > Chordata > Actinopteri > Gobiiformes > Gobiidae > Chaenogobius > Chaenogobius annularis. The sequence goes on from BJKM01000229.1 coordinate 193,967, forward strand.
TGACCGAAGTGAGAGGCGACGGTGGCGATGATCACCACGAAGAGCTCAAACGGGATCGGAGCCTAAGGAAAGGGAAGAAGAACAGAAGCAATGATGGGTTCTAGTCCTGGTTCAGCAGATGTTTCCAGTTTAGCCCCGGAAAACTTCATAACGTTCTTTGCCCGGATCCTGGTTTTGATTCATATACATCTCATTTGTTGCCTACATTTCACTGTGACTGACCGGTTCAGTTCCCTGTTTATAAGCAAAGTTTGAGCAGTTTTGATCATGTCATCTAGAACGTTTTCAAATCACCTCAATTGCCGATACAGTAAATACTTCCGCAGTAACTCCGTGTTTTAGCAGAGCCCCTCCTGAAGCGCTGCCCGTGCAGTCGCAGACCTTGAGAGCTGCACTCGCAACGGCGAAACCAATCATTTGTAAAGGGCAAAGGCCTGCGAAGGAGCTGCGGCGACTCGGCGAGATTTTAACTGTCAGCGGTGTTTGTGGAGCGCCGCAGTTACTGAGCGAGGGAGAAGTCCAACAAATAATTACAGGGGCAATAGTAACAGTCAAATCTGACACAAGTAGCTGATAACGAGGAAGATAAGACCATTTATAGAGCCTAAATGTGTAGAAGAGTGACTCGCTGATCTAGCTGCTGGCTGTCAAACTGCAAATCGATTCACCTTTCCGGAATTTCACGGTTTCCCTCATTTTACACAGCGCTGTGTGAGGCTCCCGAGTGTGAGGGCTCCGAGTGTGAGGTCCCGAGTGTGAGGCTCCGAGTGTGAGGCTCCCGAGTGTGAGGCTCCCGAGTGTGGGCTCCGAGTGTGAGGCTCCGGAGTGTGAGGCTCCGAGTGTGCTAAGCTGCAGAAAGGTATCTCTGAACAAAAGATTCGGGCAGAAATAGAAACGCACTAAATGAGAATCAGTAAAGAAATGTCCCGTCTGCTGTCATGTTCTGGTGGTTCTAAAGAATGAAGTTTAGAGAATGGCAGTATGTACACGATGGATACTAACCGCTATAAAACCGCACCGAAGAAGAAGAAGAAGAAGAAGATATTTTAGCGGCAAGAACGGGCGGAATAAGGCGGTAAAGACGCACAGCATACTACGCTTCCCCGCCGACCTGTGATTTGCTCTTGAAGCGGTCTTTGATCTCTTTGGTGGGGATGAGCACGGCGAGGCAGACCAGGCTGGTGACCAGGTCGCACACGTTGGTTTGGCCAGGTGGGAGAAGATGGAGGCCCAGGTTTTGAAGAGCGTGAACCAGCCCTGGGCGCGCGGGACCCTGAGGCGAGCAGGTACTTGAACTGCGACGTGAGGATGGTGAGGGAGGCGCCGGTGGCGAAGCCGCTCAGCAGGGAGTCCGACAGGTAAACGGAGACGAACCCACCTGGAGGACGCCCATCAGCACTGCACGCGACAGGAAAACCAAAGCTCAGAGGAGGAGGTAACAAGAAGCAGTTTTCTCAAACTGTGGTTCGTGTGGTCCTTTAGGTCTTTTTTATTTCTGCTCTTTTTTCCCCCACATTTTTGTACTTTTTTTGTTTACTTTTTAAAACATGTTTTTCCCCTCAATTCCCCCCTTTTTTATTTTTTAGCTCTTTTAACATTTTTAAAACATTTTTTTCCAAAATGTTTGCTAGTTTTTTCTAAATATTTGCTTCTTTTTTGTCTTCAAATGTTTGCTATTTTTGCAACAACAAAAAAGTAACTCTTAAAAAAAAAGTTTTCCAAATGTTTTGTTCTTTTGTTTCAAAATGTTTGCTCTTTTTTCCTTTCAAATATGTTTTGCTCTTTTTCACATTAAAAAAAAAAACTCAAAATGTTTGCTTTGTTAAAATGTTTTCTCTTTTCCCTCCTTTTTTTCAATTTTTTGTTCTTTTCGTGCTCCTTTTTCTCAAAAACTGACAACAATTCATGATTAATGCTGGAGGAAAATATTGTGCAAAACGAATGTTATAAATCAATCGACATTTACTTGTACTAACTGAAGATGAGACAAGTTATTATTGTATTTGTTATTAAAAACTCGGAATCTGGAATAAAGAATAAAACATTTTCTTCAATAACACACTTTATTCATAAATATCTAAACCCCTTCAGTCGCCATATATATTTTTTGTCTATTTCTTTTTTTAAACATACAGCAACAAAAAAGTACATAAAACGAACTGACCTATGCAAAGAAATAATAATAATAATAAATATTTTTTTTTATATATAATAGTCGCCATATTTCAGCCTGCATTTGATTGATAATGTATTTAAAAAGTCTCAATGTCAAATAGAAACTGTCCACTACTAAAAACGATCGTTAATACACATAATAATGGTAATTTACCCAACATTCAGCCCCGATATTTTGTCTATGATGTCATAATAAAAATACTTCAAACGATAAAACACTGCAGTTAAGGACGGAAACGCCAAAAATCTAAACTAATCTTGAGAACAAAATGTGCTTGTTGTTTTCATGACCACCAGAGCTTTTTAAGACGGCCGTTTAATTTATTTATTTATTAATACGAATATGAAGAGCCAATGCTGTAAACGCGCCGGAAAACTGCAGTAAGTAATGTTTCAATGGAGAAGTTACGTTGGCTTAAAGCGCCCCCTACAGGACTCATTGAACTGAAATGCAGTTAAGATAAATATATTTAGAATTTTGTTTTAAAAATTATGAAAATGTCATCACAGAGTAGCAATTGTTTTGCGTTGATAATTTCACTTCCTGTTTGTAATTGATGACATCACACTAGGAAATTACCCAGCAATTACCTGGGCAAAAACAGTTTTATTTGACAAATAAACATATGAGAGCGACTTTATTTTGTTGAATTCTTGTTTAGAGAGTCCAAAAAGTAGTTTGTTTTGTGTAAATTCTGCATAAACTTTGACTGTCCCTGGTGTGATGTCACTTCCTGTCATTTTCTACAGATTTTTCAGCGTTTTCTCCACAAATACCTGCTCGATTGGTGTTAAACTATCATTATTATGTACAACAGATATAAATACACCAATTAAAAGTGCCGATGACAGGTTTTTACGATTTTCAAATTTTTACTGTAAGTTCTGAGCACACTCTTTGAATTCGCGGTCTTTGAGTTCGTCGTTCTTTCTCACCTGATAAACGCCGGCCGTGAAGGTAACCGTCGCACCCACGGCGATGGCGTAGCAGCTCCGGTCGCACTCGGCCCCCCCCGCGCTGGCGTTCGCGAGCAGCCCGGCGCTGGCGTTCAGGCCGCCGTCACTTTCCGGAGCGTATCCCGCCAACGCCAGCTCCCGGTCCACCACCTGTCCCACGAGCAGGCACAGGACGCCGAAGATCCCGACGGACGTGTGCCGGGACGTGCCGAGGACGGCGTAGATTATGGAGGCGAAGAATGAGGTGTACAAGCCGTAGATGGGGTCCTGGCTGGCTAAGAGTGAATAAGCGATGGACTGCGGGACCAGGAGAATCCCGACGATCAAGCCCGACATCAAATCGCCCAATATCCAGTTTTTGAGTTGGTAGCGCGGCAGCCACGTTAGGATGGGCGCGAAGCCGAGGATTTTGGACTTGACTTTGCGAGGGGTGCAGGAGCAGTGTTTCTTGGCGCGTTGGGACAAAGCGCTTTTCCAACTTCTCGGGGGGGGTCTCTCGGCTCGCTGCAGGACGAGCGGGCGACGCAGGTCCGACTCCGAGGCGTCGTTGGCCGACATTGTCCCGTTTGTCTGCGAAAGAACCAAATCATTTTTAAACATCTTGGGCTGGGCAACATTGACAAAACTGAATATTTGGATTTGATTTTTGAGTATTCTGATGATGACAATATTCAGACTGGGGATGTCACGATATCAAATGTTAGTGTTCTGATTATTGTGGGAAAAACCATCACGATTTAACGATTATTCACGATTATTCTTGAGAATCTTGAAATTTTCGTTTGTTCCCGTTGTCTAAAATGTTCCTCACATTTGTGACCGGTTTTACAGACTTTAACCCTCTGAAAGACAAAATCTAAGAAAAACCTCCAGATGGAAAAAAATATTACATTTAATTAAATTTTTTGGGCTATAAAATACTTAATTTTGCTCCTAAAATTGTCACGATTATAATTTTTGGGTTCTTATATTGTTATATTGTGACCTGAATAATCTCAATAATAATCTTGACATCCCTAATTCAGATGATGTTATATTAGTCACAGCAGAAATGTGTTAAAACGTGTCTTTATATGTGTTAGATGTGGTTTAATCATCAGACAAAAAAAAAAATCAATAAAGGCTGTAAAGTGATATTTCTGCACTTTCATGATTATTATTATTAATTTATTTAAAATTTTTTATGATTCATTTTACTGGCATTACACATTTGTCTGATAATTAAATCTCAACCTTTAATTTTTTTTAATCGAAAAATAAACAAAACAATGTTTTTTTTTCTGATCTTTCTGGGCCCCGCGGGGTCTCTCATGGGCACTTGGAGTCTCTCCCAACATTTCTCCCCCCTTTTTGCGCCCCTGCCCATTAGGAACACAAAATGGCAAATAGTGTTCGTTTTTAGGTGTGGTTTACATCATTTCAGTTTTCCCCGTTCAGGTCGTATCGCGTCCCAGATAAGACCAAGGCTTTGACCTTTGAAACGAGAAAAAAAAAAAAAATTGACGTTGCATTTCGCTCAACAGTCGAGACGCACGGAATCTCACGTTTGGAAGGAATTCTGTTGGAAGAATGTGACCCGTTTTCTGTTTATAACACCATGTCAAAGTGCTCGTTCTTCACATCGAGGGGCTGAATGTTGGAGAAGTTTGAGTGGTTGCCGGGAGACGCATCATTATCAAGTGTTCTAGGAATGTTCTGGGAGTGTCTGGTTGCACATTTTGTATGTATTTTTCAAAAGAGACACATCTGAATGAACTTTTATGGATTAAACAAGCTAATTAGATTTTTTTTTAATTTGTTTTTTTTTAGGCTATAAGTAAGGTTGTTTTAATCTAATATTTTTAATGCTCCTTTGTGTAATAATTCAGTTGGTTTCAAGGTTTGTTATTGACCAGTTTGTTATACAATATTCAATGTGCGAGAAAAAAAACATACTGCGGAGAAACAATTTAGCAGCATTTTCTGGCAATAATGATCTAACGACATAAATATTGGCCGGAAATTCACAAAGACTGTTTTTGACACCGCCCCGTCCCACTCGATTTCAGAACTGTGTAAATTGGGGCCTCAAAACTCCTGCTGTGGACACAGTAAATGGATACCTTTTGCGGCGTACTTCTGGCGGCAGGGAAAAAGGCCATTACAAAGGACTGCGCCAGAACTGACATACGCACAATGGGGGGAAAACTTGGACATTTGAAAGAATCTGGACTAAATGGGACTTTTATTTTTGGACATTGTGTGCCTTAACTTTTATTTTCTTTAGATTTTTCCATTTCCTTAAACCTTTATTTCAAATTTACCCATTTATTTATCTATTTCCGCCCCCTCTACAGAAGGAGCTGATTCAAAATGTAAACCTTGAACGATTCATTTTACATTTCACATCTGTCTGATAATTAAACCTCAACGAATACGTTTAAAGTCATGTTTTAAAACATTTCTGTTTGAGTGACATGTCTGAATGTCAGCCACTCCCACTCAAGTAACGTGATTTCCTCTGCAAATAACTTAAATATCCTCCTGTTTTATGAGGAGGATTTTTAGGACCATGTTAATGATTATAAAGCATTCATTAAAAGAACATTTAAATTACGTTTCAAATGTAATAATAATAATAATAATAATAATGTGGTTTACAAGTCTAGTTGTAATTCGAAATTGTTAAAAAAACAACTATAATTAAATTGTGCATTTAAAACATAATTTAACAATATATTAATTGTTCAGCTAATAAAATTGGATTTAATTCCATTTTTAAAATTACTTTTTAAATCATTTAATTGTTAGATTAAAATCTAATTTTAAAATGGATTAATTCACCTCTTAATAATATGATTAATAAATACATTTTAAAAAAGAATTTAAAAAACAAATGTATAGTTTAAATTATAATTCTTCTATTACTACCATATTTAAATAGTAATGTAATAGTCATTCATTATTCCTTAAGCTTGTCCTTTTAGCCTCTCACTTTTCTTTGTTTGTGATCCTTTTGAGCTGGAAAACGTAAAACAATGCAAATGAGTTCAGGAGGGAACACCCTGATCAGGGTTGCATGGCAACGGCTGGACCAATCAGTTTTATCAGTGTGAAGCTTTTTTTTGTGCACATTTTAGTTTCAAATTTCAACATAACTGAAATGATTGTGTCAGAAAGTATTCTGAATAACACTTGGTCCTCCATCACACTGACATTTACCATTTTCATATCTCATTCTAAATTACCGTACTTTTCGGACTATTCAGCGCTCCTGAATAAAGCCGCGGCAACGATATTTACAAAGAAAAAAGATTTTGGACATATACGGGCCACACCTGACAATAAACGTAACATGAAATATTTACAGATCAATCAAGCTGTCCTTACTGTCCCCTCTGTCCCTACTGTCCCCTACTGTCCCCTCTGTCCCTACTGTCCCCACTGTCTCCTCTCTGTCCTCTCTGTCCTCTCTGTCCCCTCTGTCCCCTACTGCCCCCTCTGTCCCCTACTGTCCCCACTGACTCCTCGTGCTTGCCCCACTGTAGCCCTCTGCCCCACTGCTAGCCCTCTGTCCCTACTCCCTCTGTCCCTACTGTCCCTACTGCCCCCTCTGTCCTACTCCCCTCTTTCCCCACTGTAGCCCTCTGTTCCTACTGTCCCTACTGCCCCCTCTGTCCCTACTGCCCCCTCTGTCCTACTGTCCCCTCTGTCCCACTGTCCCCACTGTCTCCTCTCTGTCCCTCTGTCCCTACTCCCCTCTGTCCCTACTGTCCCTACTGTCCCTCTGTCCCTACTGTCCCTACTGTCCCTCTCTGTCCCCACTGTCCCACTGTCTGCTCTGTCCCCACTGCTCCTCTCTGTCCCCTCTGTCCCTACTGCCCCCTCTGTCCCGTACTGTCCCCACTGACTCCTCTGTCCCCACTGTAGCCCTCTTCCCTACTCCCCTTCGTCCCTACTGTCCCTACTGCCCCCTCTGTCCCCACTGTAGCTCTCTGTCCCCACTGTAGCTCTCTGTCCCCACTGTAGCCCTCTGTCCCTACTGCCCCCTCTGTCCCCTCTGTCCCTACTGTCCCCACTGCCCCCTCTGTCCTTAATGACTCTGTGTGAGCTGATTTACCTGAGTCTGTGTCTTCACACCTGGTTCATCTGCTCCTGCGCTTGTGAGCGAGTGTTGGGGTCTTTACACAGAAATATGGTTCCATGTTAATAATGCAGGGTTGTCTTTTGACCAGGTCGGGCCAAGAAAGTCTCATTTCAATGCTAAGTTCTAAACTGCAGACCACCGTGTGTCCGCATGTCCGCGCTCCGCATGTCTTTGCGTCGCGTCTAGATTCACTTCCTCATAAGACTAATTTCTCCGTGAATATGAGTCAAATTGTAATAAAACACACAGCGTTTTAAAATATAGAGAGCATGACACCTGGACAGTGCTTTCACTGTCCACTGACGCCTTCTTCTACAATGTCTCAAATGCTTGTACTTCCTGCTAGAGTGCCCCCTGGTGGCCGTTAGCAAGTAAAAATCTATAAATTAACCGCACCGTTGTAATGAAAGCAGGGTTCAAAGTGTGAGGAAAAAGTAGCAGCTTGTAGTCCGAAAAGTACGGTAGCCTTGACTAGGTCTCGGCTTTGTCTCTCGTCAGTTTTGACTTTGTCCTTTTAATGTACTTTTCGACAGAGTAATATAATTAAAACAAACATTATTTATTGTTTGTGTTGTTTTTAGTCTTTAAACATACTCTTGAGTACCTTTTTTAGTTTGACATCTCATGCTTTAGAACCCCCCCAAAAAAAAGGTTTATAACAAAAACCATTACATTTGGATCTTGCCGTTTCTCCCGGGACTCGCTGAGTTTTAGGACCATCTACTGGCTTCAGAGAGAATTACACACAGTTTCAAGCTGGTCTCAATGTTGGAACAGGGTTAAAAATCACATTTGCTGAAAACATTTATCAGATCACAGCCCTAATTTCAAATATTATGAACAATAATGAGGCCGGGTTGTGTCTTATTTAAATAAAAAGTCTCATTTACCCAGATTATATATGGCACGTGATAACTTTCTACTGCAGTAATGGAAAGTAATAAGTACTGGCAGTGGAGCTGAAGTGTCTGCAGTGTATTTTGAGTCTTTGTTTCATTATAAACGTGTGATGTGTAAAAAAATATTAGAAATCAGAGCGCATTCTAGTCACATTGATAAGCTTTGATAAGATCAGCGCACACTCTTTCTTTTTTAACAGACTTCCTTTGCATCATTTTTGGTGATAAATAATCTTCTCGCGTCAGAGTCCGTTGCAAAACCTTTCGATCATGTGACATTGCGCCATGACAACTGCACTAACTCTTGACAGAACGTTCAGACTCGAGATGAACAGGTTTAAATTGGACCAGAGTCCCGTTTTGCAGAGACTTGAAGCTCATTTTGTCGACTGCTCACACATTCAGTTGTGTGTCACCTGACCTACTTCTGCTATTATCAACGCTAATACAAGTAGGACCCTTCAATCCCAATAAAACGTGATGACACCAGCTCGAGCAGAGCAACATCATGGGTTGGTCGAATAGTCCTGTTTGAGTCCTAACTTGTCCTGGTTTAGTCTTTAGTCCCATTTACAATGGGACAAACCAGTTTTAAATCCTTGTTCCAGATGCTGTCAATTAGACCCCTTTAGTCACAGATGCGCTCATGAAACCAGTTTGGTTTGGACCTGATCTGGTCCTGTTCTTTTAGATTTGGTTTAGTCCTGTTGAAGAACAGGTTTAGACCTGGTTTATTATTATTATTATTATTATTATTATTATGTATTACTATTATTGTTATTACTATTATTTTTAACTATTATTTATTACTATTGTTATTACTATTTATTACTATTGTTATTATTACTATATTATTATTATTATTATTACTATTGTTATTACTATTTATTACTATTGTTATTATTACTTTATTATTATTATTATTATTATTATTACTATTGTTATTACTGTTGTTGTTGTTATTATATACCTGATTATGTCTCATTTCTGGTCAGTCCTAGTTTTAGTCCTAGTTTTTGGGTTAGACCTGATTCAGACCTGGTTTTGCCCTTGTTTCGTGCTAGTTTTTAGACCTGGTTCAGTCCTGTTCCAGTTCTACTTTAGTCCTACTTTAGTCCTGTTCCAGTCCTGCTTTAGTCCTGCTTTAGTCCTGCTTTAGTCCTACTACCAGTCCTGCTTTAGTCCTACTTTTAGTCCTGTTCCAGTCCTACTCTAGTCCTGCTGTAGTCCTGTTCCAGTCCTACTGTAGTCCTGCTCCAGTCCTACTTTAGTCCTGTTCCAGTCCTACTGTAGTTCTACTTTAGTGTTGTTCTAGTACTGTGTTGTTCTGTAGTCCTTCTGTAGTCCTGCTCCAGTCCTACTTTAGTCCTGTTCCAGTCCTACTGTAGTCCTACTGTAGCCCTGTTCCAGTCCTGCTGTAGTCCTACTGTAGCCCTGTTCCAGTCCTCCTATAGTCCTGCTCCAGTCCTACTGTAGTCCTACTGTAGCCCTGCTCCAGTCCTGCTTTAGTCCTACTGTAGTCCTGCTCCAGTCCTACTGTAGTCCTTCTGTAGTCCTGCTCCAGTCCTGCTGTAGTCCTACTGTAGTCCTGCTGTAGCCCTGTTCCAGTCCTACTGTAGTTCTGCTGTAGTCCTACTGTAGTTCTGCTGTAGTCCTACTGTAGTTCTACTGTAGTCCTGCTGTAGCCCTGTTCCAGTCCTGCTGTAGTCCTGCTGTAGTCCTACTGTAGTTCTGCTGTAGCCCTGTTCCAGTCCTACTGTAGTTCTGCTGTAGTCCTACTGTAGTCCTACTGTAGTCCTGCTGTAGTCCTACTGTAGTCCTGTTCCAGTCCTGCTCCAGTCCTACTGTAGTCCTACTGTAGTCCTGCTGTAGGCCTGCTCGCTGCCACATAAGCACACACACGTATGAATGGACACCTTTGTAAACAAGGCGCTGTTAAAAGTGACGTTTCAAAACTCGACCAAACGCGGTGAACTTTAACGTGACAAAAAAACAACGCGACGCGGGACAAACGTGACGAAAGAAGACCGACCGAACCCGTGAGCGAGTTTACCTGATCCCGGAGCAGCCCGCGGGAACCGTTTAACGCAGAGTCTGTGGCGCCGACACTCGCTTCATGCCCGGCTCCGTCGCTCCGGTCCAACAGCCAACATGCGTGATGACGTAAGCGAGGGGGGCGTAACCTCGCGCGTCCCGTTTAGTTTTTTATTAATTTATTTCGACCATTATTTGATAGTCTGTGTATGATTAGAGAGTCAAACAAGAGAATGGTTGGAACAGACTAATGTGCGGGTTAATTCACAGACAGATATTCATTGATTTCATTCTATTATTATTATGATTAATTATTATTAATAATTATTATTTTAAAGATACTTACTTCAATATATAGAAATGTTTTTGGGGACCAACTAAATGTAATCCTCAGGCCATTATTGTTATTAATTCACAGAAGGATATTTATTTCATTTTATCTATTTTATTTATTATATTTATTATATTTATTTTATTGTTTAAAGATGTTTAATTTAATATGTATAGAACTGTTTTTGGGGACAAACTAACTGTAATCGTCATAATATCATTATTTTGATTAATTCACAGACAGATTTTTATTTTTATTTCATTTTATTTTTATAAAGATGTTTAATTTATTGAACTGTTTTTGGGGACAAATTAAATGTAATCCTCATAATGCCAAAATATCACATAGCATACATAAATCCAAGTATTTTAACCTTCTTTTTTGATGTCCAAGTATTTTAACGGCCCACCAAGTTTTTTTTTTTTTTTTCTGCAGTTAAATAGAACTACTGTAAAAACATTGAACAACAAACATTATTCTTCTATCCTACTTTATATTCTACCACTACACAAACAACCAAACGTGCTGTTGTTGGATTTTATTTTTCGCTCTCGCCTACGACACACAAACTGGAAGGAAGGGGCCACGGTCAAGTCAGAAGGTCAACAAGTCACTGAGACCCCGATCACCCACGTGAGGAATATGTGGGCACAGAGAGAAACCCCATCCCCTTGATAGAGCATTACAAACATGTCCAGATTATTAGGTTAATCAATAATTGTGATTATTCAGTATTTGTGACCATTTTAAAAGTAAAGTCTTTTTTTGTTCAATATGCAGCACAAAAAATAGACCTAAATGCAAATAACTTTAATTAATCTGGCTGTTTTTGTCATATTTTACTTTTTAACTAACATATTTAACTATTTTGTCTTTCAGAAAAGTTCAGTTTGGTAAAGCCGCTCACAAACTTGAGGAACAGTCACATGTCAGACCACGAGAATGAAATAAAATGAAAGATTTCACTGTTGTTCAGTCACAGTCTGAATAATCGTGAATAATCGTTAAATTGTTGTTTTTTGTTGTTTTTTTACAATAATTGTAACACTAAAAATTGATATCATGACATCCCTAATTCTGATACCGTGAATTGAATTTTTAATTAATTGGAAAAAATAAAAAGAAAGAGAGAAAAGTACTGTTTTTAACATATAATTTATTGTCTATTTTATAATTTTTTTTACAGATGTAACATGTATTGTTTACTGATATTTACAGTCTGATACTTTACAATTGTTGTGTGCCTTATTGTGCTGTAACTGAACAAGCACAATTGCATTGGGTCGGAAAAAAATACAATATATATGAAAGTAGAAGTAAATAAACAAAAACAAAGGGAGATTCAGTTCAGATCTCGAAACATAAATATTTTAGATTATTTGTTTGTCACATTTATCATGTAATTAAACCGTATTTTGAAACAATTTGCCGCATTATGTAATGAACAACCTACGTATTCAAAAGAGTGTTCATAATTACCCCTTGGACACATGTCTGAAGGGCAAGGGAAACGTTATGCAAGTTTAAAGGCCCTGTTGTCATAAAAGGTACGTCCAAACTAAATCCAAAGACCGAAACGGATCACATGGGCCTCTCAGAACCAGAACAACACCTCATCGACCAAATAAAGGTGGAAATGAGCTGACTGAGGCCTTCAAGATAGAGAATAGATCCAACTAAAGTGTAGTATTGATGAAAAACAGTGAGAATTATATTATGTCGGTGTAATCCCTCATTTGTCCAGGAGTGTTCCATTATATTATATTATATATTTAATCTCTTTCTCTGGATTGACCTTGTGGCGATGTTCTTCTGTGAAACGCCACAGGAAAGTATCATGCCTCGACACTCAACACCCTCGACCTCTGTTTCTGCGCCTCAAATCCACTGTTATTTTAAAGTTTGGATTTCAGCCTGCCAGTTTGATTCAACCCCAAGTCCAAAGGTCTCCAGCAGTTTTTGGGTATTTTTAAAATTAAATTAAATATATACAAATAAAAACACCAGGACCAGATAGCAGGACTAATAATAATAATATAAGCAAAGTTGCTAACGGTAAAAGGTTTATCAGATAATTGGATACAATAATAAATTAAATGAAAATTAAGTCACACAAAGTCCAACAGTCAAGTCCTATTAGTCCAGTTTCGCTCCTAGCTATTTTATTTTACTTTTTAGGGTGGGGGTGGGGGGTGTTTTTTAACGGCTATATCTATAGGTTTTTTCGGTTTTAATTAAAAATAAATCTAAATATATATCTATATAGTTATTTTAATATAATATTTTATATATTTACTAGGGAAATATAATATATATATCTATATATATATATATACACACAACAACACACAACACACAGCCACACACACATTCAGCACACACACATATACACACACAACAAATGAAAACAACCGGACCAGAGACCAGGAGCATAATAATAATAATAAATAATACATAATAATAATAATGAAAAATATTCATAATGATAAAATTATAAACAAATTATCAACAAGTCCAACAGTCGAGTCCCATTTTTTTCCCATTTGATGTTTAATACAATGTCAGTCCAGTCCTTGATCCTCGGTGATGTTTGTGTCATCCATTTCGTTGTGACTGCTTTCTTTCCTGCCGTTAAAAGTACATTCTACAGGTATCCATTTAGTGTGTCCATCGCAGGAGTTCTGAGGCCCAAGAACACAGTTCTCTCCCGCAATTTTCATGGACCGAAACCAGAACTTTTAGTGATTCCTGCATTTCGAAACCCTCCTCCCGACGACGTAACGACGCAGAACTTGACCAAAGAGTATAGTTTCACGGCTGTAGCGAAAGAGAACATACATTTATCAAGTTGGACTCTAAATAAATTACGCATGATACACTTCTGTCATTGCTCACGGTGAGACATTTGTTATAATCCGAGCTGTAATTGGATGCGGGCTTTAAATCCACACATGACCGTTTAAAACCATCCCGGATAATCCCTGTCTTTTCTCAGACACCTGCACACTCTTTTACAGGGCACACAAAGACATTCAGGTAAGACAATTCCTAAATATAGTTCATTTAATATTCATTTAGCAGGAAAATACTGTTGCAGTTGGTTATAAATGGGCAGAATTTCACATGGCGCTGGTTCATTTTATGAGGCAATATGTGAAGGTTAAAGCTCTGCAATTGCAATATAATTTCACAATAATAAAATCATATTGAATTGTAGTTCTATTCTATCATCTAAAACATTCAAATAACTCTATAGAACTACATCGACTGTGCTCCTTTACTCTGATTTACTGCAGCCAACACAGACAAATACTGTTATTTACACTTTTGAATTCTTCTTCTTCTTCTTTTTATTATTATTTTTATAAATAATTTGTATTATTCCTATTTTTATTATTATTCCTATTATTTTTATTATTTTTAATGACTTTTTAAAATATTTTTTAAAATTAATATTTGTATTATTTGTAATACAGTAATAACAGCAGTAAAGGTCTGTGTGGAATTTTTGGATGAAAATGTAGAGTTTCTGCAACAATATCAGTATAAAGTGGTGATTTGGACATCTATGCATTTTCCCCACCAGATGGAAAGCCAATTGTTGACAATAATTACGTCTGTACAGTTTCTTGGTTGCCTGTAGTTCTTTTTTTTTACACCGGAGCGGGTTTAACTGGTTTGCTCGGCCCTTTACACACATGCGTAACACGCCTTAAGAACATTGGGGAGACGCTTGGTCATGATGCAACGTAAACCTCAAGTGCGCCTTTGTATTTTTTCTTTTTTAATCCATTCATCTTCATTTTAATCCATATAATTTCAGAGGTTATATTACTAGTTCAATATATTTAAACATAAAGTTTTGATATGTATTGTCTCTACATGCGTACACAACATACATAATTGTATGTATGCAGTTAAAACAGTAATTTTATGTAGCCGATTACAGATGCCATTTGCATTGTGCGCCCTCTTGTGCTGGGGGTTGGAACCTACAGGGCTTTGTAACCATAGCTGAAGTTCTCTGTCGTTGTCATGGTCCATAAAAGGCTGTAAGTTGGAGCTGAAATCTGATGTGTCGACAAAGGGGAGAAAAAGGAGAAAAACTCTAGGAGAAGCACAGCAAGCTAACGCTAGCTAATATTTTAATGCTAATTATGGTTAGCAAGTTTTTGTTTTTGTGTACATGGAGTGACCACCTCAAAAAGTCGCAAAAGAGGGAGACAGATCGTGGTATTTGGTGAGACAGACGCAACTTGCTTGAATAAAATGAAAAAATAAAATGATAAAATAAAATGTACGTGAAGCCTCTCCACAGTAACCACCGTGAGGAGTCGGGTTGTGTTGACCTAAGCGCCTGTAGTCTTTGGTACGGTTTATTTGGTACTAAATGGTGCCGAAGTGGAGATTGTCCCTCTGTCCGTGTTTTAAAACGTACTCCTGTGGTACGTTAGCTTTTGTGGCGCATTTGTCACACATTGGCTAAAAGTGACTTCAGGGGTCATGGTGCCTTTTTATATTCACACTGCGTTCGTTTTACTATCTTCAAAGTTCAGGATTTGGGCCTCTACTCCAGTACTCCCGACGTGCCACGCTTTCTGGACTGAGGTGTAACGTTTCCTCCTCTGCACGTGGTCGCCAATGTTCTGAGACCCCGATGATCTCACTACACATGCTACATACTCTACATACTCTACATATTCTACATACGGTACATGCTCGTTGCTGTGTGCGTGTGTGTGTGTGTGTGTGTGTGTGTGCGTTCTTTCTGCTGTACATCTGTGAGTTTATTGACCCGTGATACCGTCATGGATGTGCGCCAAGAAAGCCCGCCTCGACACGCTGCCGGGGCGTGTCGAAGTTGGAAAATCAATGACAAGGCGGGACATAATGTAGATCTGCGGGATGCTTACAGCCAAAAGTGGGACGGGTGGTCTCCTTGTACACCTGCTACATTTCGTACAACCAAAAGTGGGATGGGTGGTCACCTGTGCACCTGCTACATTTCATAATACAACAGTGTTTAAATTCATAAAGCCCACCTTCAACCCGTGGCCAACCTTAAGCATGTTATTATTATGATTATAATCTGAAAACAGGCCCTAATCAAAGCTTTAACCCAACAACGAGACCTAAATTTAACCTGAATTGTACAAAAAGGCTCTAAACTAA
Source organism: Chaenogobius annularis (assembly GCA_015082035.1). Classification (NCBI taxonomy): domain Eukaryota; kingdom Metazoa; phylum Chordata; class Actinopteri; order Gobiiformes; family Gobiidae; genus Chaenogobius; species Chaenogobius annularis. The sequence goes on from BJKM01000229.1 coordinate 209,661, forward strand.
TACATTCTAAGTTTTTTTAACCATAAAAAAAGGCTGTGTTAAGGTAGAGCGGACCCCCAGTCACACATCTCCAGAGGACAGAAGAAAACATGCCTTTTACAGTTTAGCTCTTCTCTTTGTAGCCATGGTGGACGCAGCGACCGCCACGCAGTTCCTCGACGCCAACCCTCAGTTCGCGAAGGAGTACTACGACGTCAACTTCCGGCCCAAAGTGGTCTCGGACCTCCTGAACAGCAGCAGGAAGAGCGCGGTGGACACCAGCCGCTTCCACGCCTTGTCCCGCGTGGAGGAGAGCGAGATCATGTTCGACCTGGTGCGGGACATCCAGGACAACCTCCAGATGGAGAAGTCCGTGTTCAACCTGATGCGGCACCTGAGCTTCATGCTGCGGGCCGACCGCATGAGCCTGTTCATGTACCGCCAGAGGAACGGGGTCGCCGAGCTCGCCACCAGGTAAACCCGACTGGTCCCACGTCGGAAAAAGAGTATTAAACTGAACATTTAAGGACACGTATTTGAGCTAATAACCTTATTATATTGTCGTTCTGAACATACTTGGAGTTGTTTTTTTGCTTTATTCACACTTGTTTCATTAATCCCTCTTGTTTACGAGGTCGTCTTCTCTCAGTGTTCAGAAATAACTCTGTTTAAATTAAGGCCGGGCAATAAAAATATGGCTGTTTTGGCAAAAATCGTAATATCATGATTCACCATTTCTCTTTTTACTGCATCTAAATGTCTCTTAATGGTGTAAATGTTTTTGTGAATTTGTGAGCTGTCGAGGTCACTTTGCCCGAGGTCACTTTTGAAAAAGATTGGTGATGTTCAATAAAGGTTAATGATAAAATAAATAAATTAAATAAATTAAATAAATTAAATAAATTAAATAAATTAAATAAATTAAATAAAGTTACATTAAAGTTACATTAAAGTTACATTAAAGTTACATTAAAGTTACATTAAAGTTACATCAAAGTTACATTAAAGTTACATTAAATTTAAATTAATAGAATAAATAGTGCATCTGTCTGTTCACTACATACTATATTTACCTCTTAGAAGAATACTTAGTGTGCATGAATCGTGATAAAATCTTGATCTGGCTCCCCTTTAAGTATAAAATTTCCTCGGATTGTTGCGTCACAGGTAAAAATCTTGACTTGTGCCCGTTGAGACTTGTTTTAAAGTCCATACAACCGGCAGCGTCCCCCCTCCTGCGCTCAAACTGTGTTGACGACAAACGCACGGTCACGTTGCCTAAGCGCTTCGTTTATTATTTTCCGTCACTGTTCATTCCCCCTGCAGACAACAGAGGGCGCTCCGATGACTAAATACCTCATTGCAAACGCGGATGTTGTTTTTCAAAGCGTGTTTTTCCCAAATGTAGATTTCGTTGTAAATCAGAGCACGTGAAATACGATCCCAAGGCGAGCACAAGCACGTTTGAAGGCCGATTAAAGGCACGAGAATGCGGAATATGTACGACTTTAATGAGCGGTCGTCTGCCCCAGAACCGAAAGTGCGTGAATGAACTGTGCACAAAGTTATGAATCATGACAAATGATATGAAACCGATGGAGAAGGGAACTGTGTGAGGAAGTGACAGTTCAACAGAACAAAAAGAGGAAGGAAAAAGTGGAAGTTGATATTTTACATAGTTTGAGCATTACATGGATTATTTGTGCTTGAAATGAGACTATAATTATCAACGTTAAACATTACCAACTCAATTAACACAAACTAATTGCTTTCTACTAAACAAAACATGGTCACATTGAATCAAATGACCTCAGTTTTTGGATCATTTGGATAAAGGCATAATAATAAAGGCGGTTCTCCATTGTCAAAGAAGAATTCAAATCAAAATATTGTATCTTTTGAATGGTGAAAAGTGCTCACGAAATCCTTAAAATCAGGAAGGAATCGTGTGGCTGAAACATGAACCTGAACGAGTATTAACGCTGCGTTCATGGGCTCCTCGGGGGTTCAGCAACGAGAAGTTGAGGTTCTGACTTGTTTGCGTCGTTTGCAGTGGGTTTTGTTGTTGTTTTTCCAAAGCTAAACGTTAGCTAGTTTTGGAAAACGTCGTACTATCTTTACTTTAGCTAACGTCCCATCTTAATTAAACCGTTGTGAAGCCCTGAATGTCGTAACATTTAGTCAAAGAGCTCAAATGTTTACGATAAATGAACAGATCCGACTCGTGCAGCACAACCTAAAGAAAGAACTTGTTGACCTTTCCCTTGATAACTTCTTGTCAAACGTGTGTTGACAGTATTTTAAATGTGTGTTCTTGCGCTGCAGGCTGTTCAACGTCCACAAGGATGCGGTGTACGACGAGTGCCTGGTGCCGCCGGACAGTGAGATCGTTTACCCGCTGGACATGGGCATCGTGGGCCACGTGGCCACCACCAAGAAGATGGTCAACGTGAAGGACGTGTCGCAGGTAAACGGGGACGAGACTGTCCAACTACAGGAACGTGTTCTCGGGAGTGTCCTTTCCTCTGGGGGGGTTTTTACATGTTCTCCTTGTGTCCGGGGGCAGTTTTTTTGGGGCGCTCTCGTAGGCGTGGCCGACGATGATTAAATTATTACGTCGATATGTTTTTGCGTTCTCACAATAATAATGAGTTCAGACGATATTGTAACACCAGGAAGTCGTAAATGGCCCATAAACTTAACGACCAAACTGAGGGAATATGACTTTATGCCCTTTATACACTCATTTTTCACTGCATTTGCCGCGTCTGAACGGCACACGAGGGACTTTTCTACCGGAATCAATAAAAGTACAGTATACCTTCATTTAAGAATGTGCCAAATATATTTACACAAACAAATTATTTCTTGATCAGGTCAATTTACATCATTAAAGTTAAGTTTTCAGGGCTTTGTTTTAACCCAAAAAATATGGCCGCCATCGAGTTACTTTACTTTAAATGTTGTTAGCGTTAATAAGAAAATGGGATTAACTCCAAAACAGTCGCAACCAATTATAACCATGTATCAAGAATAAAAAGGATGAGGAGCGAGTGCATCATGCGAGTCCACAATATACTGCACATATTTAGAGCTTCAAGAATTCTGTATTTATGTATATTTATAAAATCTTAAAAAATAAATAAACACAGAACAAAAAACATGACCATAGAGCGAGATATTTTTTTTTAAAAATAATACATTATAATAATAAATATTAATGGAACAATATGACTAAACATAGATAAAATTACATTATAATAAGTCCTACATTTTATTCCCATTTGGTCCAAAATTGACCAAATATGTCCATTTTTAAATTTAATCTGAATTCCATTTTTGTCCGATATTATTATTATTATTCATATTATTATTATTATTATTATTATTATTATTATTCATTTGACCTTTTGTCTGAAATCTAAAAAGAAACGCTGTGCTAAATCATGAGATGAACCTGACAAATAAATGTTAAAATGACATTTGCAAAAACCTGTTCTCGTCTGGAGAAAAAACGGCTCCGCCTTTTGCCGTTTGTCACCGATTTTATGTGAAATATTCTCAAAGAAAATACTCCAAGGCACCAACGCGTCTTCCTCACGACACATGCGTCGTCCCTGCAGAATCACAGAATCTACACCTCACACAATGAAACCTTTCACTGTTCGTGAGCGGCTCCACATTCTGAGGCGTTGGACGTGACCGCGGCCAGCAGAGGGAGCCATGACTCTTCTCCGTGTCCCCCGCGCGTGTGGCTTTTCCTGTGTCCGGACCACTCTGGGTCTCATTACTTCAGAGCCGGTGACATTTCCGAGTGTCTGGCTGCGTTTTTCTGTCACCGTTTTCTGACATTTTCTCTTAATGAGGCCCAGGGCGCTGAAGAGCCGCTTCAGGGGGGAAACGCGAGGGGATTCTGGGTCGTTTTTACACCCCAACCACGAATTTAAATGCGATAAAGTATGAATAAACAGGCGATGACATGAAGGCAGCAGCAGGTCGTTTATCTGTGCTTTTGTTTTATTGTTTTAGTCCAGGATGTTGGTCAGGAGTTTAGACCTTTCTGTGTGAGCTTTGGAGGTCCGGCAACTAAGATAATCTGAAATATTTTATTATTATTTGGTAGTAAAAATGTGTAGATCTCGTTCAGTCAAAAAGTCTCCACATTCACAGTGATCGGCGACGATGAAAGGGGAAGTTCTGTGCTGCTTTTCTGCGCGTACGCCTTTAAAACAGAGGTTTTGTGGTGACGTTTGTGGAAGTCCTGAGACACACAAAATGTATATATCTTGAGATGTCGCGGCTCAAACTGGGTGCACAATGCTTTATTTTTTCATGTAGTGGTTTTGTTCCAATTTTTCTGTTTTGTTTTGTCATATTGTGAGAGTAATGACACATGGAAGGATAAATATTGAGTGATTGATCGTTAGTAAAGCTTACGGCCCAATAAGTTCCACACGGTGCAAGATTTCAGAAGAAAAAATGGGAGAAAAAAAAAAATCGGGGTACGACGGAGTGTAAGGGCCAACCCAAATAAAAAAAAATGCAGAGCACTACGAGAATAAACTCGTAAATTAAAGAGAATAAAGTCCTGGTCAAAATGGCTTGGATGAGTTCAAAGTGAACACAAAAGCCCACAATAGATATCAAACTTTATAATGTGGGCTTTTTAGACATCACAAACAATAATTTCCCCGTGCAGTGCCCCCATGTCCTTCTGTTTAAGGGTCTGCGTGCGGAGCTCAGCTCCTGGGCACTGGGCAGCACACTGACCCACTCAGACCCACAGCCGCAGGTGACGGAGTCTTGGACCATTTTCCCCAATAATCTGCTCCCTCGACTTCGGCCGCTTCACTTTGTGTAAAGTCACCGTTCATATTTAAGCTCCGGACCCTGTACCGCGGGCCTGGGGCCGGTGCTCCGGACCCTGTACCGCGGGCCTGGGGCCGGTGCTCCGGACCCTGTACCGCGGGCCTGGGACCGGTGCTCCGGACCCTGTACCGCGGGTCCTCGGACCCTGTTTCCGGGCCTGGGCTCGTACTGACGGGCCTGGGCCGGGTCGGACCCTGTACCGCGGGCCTGGGGCCGGTGTCTCCGGACCTGTACGCGGCCTGGTGGCTCCGGACCCTGTACCGCGGGCCTGGGGCCTGCTCGGACTCTTGTACAGCGCCTGGCCGCCGGTGCTCCGGACCTTGTGTCGGACCCTGTGCCTGGGGCCGGTGTCCGGACCCTCTGTCGGACCTGTCCCTGGGGCCTGGTGCTCGGACCCTGTTACCCGGGCCTGGGCCGGTTTTTCCTCGGATTACCGCGGGCCGGGCCGGTGCTCCGGACCCTGTACGCGGGCCTGGGGCGGTGCATAGTTACAACACATAAACTAAGCCTTTTTAATGTGATAACTGCTCCGAGTCGAGTTACAAATGGGATTGTGATATCTTGTGCAGGACATTGTTGTTGTGCACTCTTGTGTTGTGTACAGCTCGTGTGTGTGTCTGTGTGTGTGTCTGTGTGTGTGTGTGTGAGGGAAGGAGGTGGAGCACGTAATCCTCTTGAATTAGATCCATCCCAGATTAACTCCAAAGGTCACGCACAAACTCTCGAGTCTCCACAAACTCAGCACAAACGCCCCCTAATCTGCCTCGTCAACTCACTTTCAACGGACAGAATTAACACTCAGGGGCCGTCATTTGCCCCCTGTTCTTTAGCGGCGACTTGGGCGTCCGAACAAGAGGTCAGCCTCTTTCTGGCCAAGTCCAAGTCCAGCCTCTTTCTGGCCAAGTCCAAGTCCAGCCTCTTTCTGGCCAAGTCTTTCAAGTCCAGCCTCTTTACGCCCCAGTCCGGCCTCTTTACGCCCCAGTCCGGCCTCTTTACGCCCAGTCCGGCCTCTTTACGCCCAGTCAAAAAAAAAAATCCGTTGAAATCAGTTTGACACCGTTTCTGTACTTTAATGCCAACGTACTGAAGCAAAGATCGCAGCGAGTCGTTCGGATCGTGATTTTACGTTAACAGAGCCAATTCTTGTTTTGATGGTAATTTTGCATCGTTTGTGCTAATTCAACTGGAGAACAACAAAAACACGGTTAGTGACTCAAGTTAAAAAATTAATGAAATAAATCACACAAAGGTACAAGAGCTTGTTTAAAGCCAATAGGACAAATAATGCTATTATTAGTCTTTAAAGGGCAGTTCTGTTCTCCTTCTAAAACGCTGCGTTCCACCGGATTATGTCATGATGTCGCCCATGACTTTCCATATTGTGTGTAAAGCAAGAAATATTTTTTAATAAAAGCTTAATTTATGCGTAGTTCAACCCGAAAAGACACATTTTTGGGTTGAAATTTAAAATTCATTTTAGAATCAAATTTGTGTTTGCGAATTTGTCATTTTATTGTTCTTTTAAATACATCTTTTTGCTTTAATATGTGCTTTCTTAATTGTGTTAATTTTATTTTTCATTTTTAATCTTAATTTTGTATTTGTCTTTGTATCTTTTTATTTTTTTTTTTTTTGTTTTTTTATTTTTATTTTTTTCCTTTTTTATTATGGGTCTTTTTTTGTTTGGTGAAGCGAATAGAGCGTGTCCAGGAAGTTTGAATATGAAGTGACAGAGACTTGATCGCGCGTTGATTCGTAGGATCACAGTTCAGCGTTTTCGTGGGCTTACGGAGTTTCAGACCAAGAACATCCTGGCAGTGCCTGTGCTGAACGGCAAAACATGGTGGCAGTGATGATGGCGGTCAACAACTGGACGAGCCGCACTTCATAGCAATGACGAGGAGTGCAACACGCTTGGACTCTGCTTTAGTCCTGGTTTGCGGTTTAGACTCTTGGTTACCTGGTTTGTCCTGGTTTAGACCTGGTTTAGTCCTGGTTTAGACCTGTTTAGTCCTGGTTAGACCTGTTTAGACCTGTTTAGACCTGCTTTAGTCCTGCTTTAGTCTTTAGTCCTGGTTAGTCCTGGTTTAGACCTGCTTTAGTTGGTTTAGCCTGGTTTTAGACCTGCTTTAGTCCTGGTTAGACCTGGTTTGGACCTGGTTTAGTCCTGGTTTAGATCTCTTTAGTCCTGCTTGAGTCCTGATTTATCCTTGTTTAGTCCGGCTTTAGTCCTCTTTAGTTGGTTCAGTCCTGTTTAGATCTGCTTTAGTCCGGCTTTAGTCTTTTAGTCTGGTTCAGTCCTGGTTCAGTCCCCCTTTAGTTTGGTTCAGTCCCGGTTCAGTCCCGTTCAGTTCCCGTTCAGTTCTCCGGTTCAGTCCTGGTTCAGTCCTGGTTCAGTCCTGGTTCAGTCCCTGAGACCTCTGTATTTGCGCACAAACAGTCGCTTCTTCAGTTTTAAACTCTGTCGTGTTTTTAGACGTTGAACAAATACCTGAACTTTGCCAACCTGGTCCTGAGGGTCTTCCACCTGAGTTACCTGCACAGCTGTGAGACCAGGAGAGGGCAGGTACTACATCACTATTACTTTTACTACATACTACCCTACTACTACTACTTATCTACACTACACTACTTACTACACACTACTACTACTACTACTATCCACTATCTTCACCACTACTCACCTCTACTCTACCACTACCAACTACTACTACCATTACTCCACTACACTACTTTACGGTACTACTACTGATACCCACTACAACTACCACTACTGACTACTACCACTACTACATACTACAACCACTACAAATACTAACCACTACTACTCCACTACCACCATACGACCACCACTAACTATCACTCCTACTATCTACTACTACTACTACTTACTACTACTATCTACTACCACGACGACTACTACTACTACTACCAACCACTACTACTACTTACTACTTACTACTACTTTATACTACTCATACTACTATCTACCACTACTACCACCACGACGACCTTACGAACAATACTACCATACTACCTACTACCACTCACTACCACCCTACTACCACACTACTACCACTACTACCACTACTACTTATACTACGACCTGGATACTTTACCATACTACTACTATTACACTCTACTACTCAGACCTACGACGATTAACTACCACTACTACCACTACTTACCACCCTACTACTACTACTACACACTACTACATACTTACTAACTACTATACCACGACGATACTACAGACTTACTAATTCACCTCTACTATACTACTACTACTCCACGACGAATCCCACGATACTACTACCACTACTACTCACTACTACTCCACCACTACTACTACCACTACGACTATCTACTACTACCACTACTACTATACCACGTACTACTACTACCCCACTACTACTACTACTGTAACTACTTACTACTATACTACTACTACTACCACTATCTACTATCCCCACTACTAACTACTATACTATACTACTACTACTACCTACTCTACCCCTACTGAACTACTTACCACTACTACTACCCCTACTAGTCTACTACCCCTACTACCCACTACTCTACTCTACTACCACTTACCCACTGCTACTACTCCCAATTGATGACTACTACGATCAATTTACCACCATTACACCACCACCTACAACACTACCACACTACTACCACTATTACACACTCATCCACTTACCCCACTACTACTCTCACTACTACTACTACCACCAACTACCCACCACTACTACCACTCTACTACCACTACTACCACTAGTACCACCACTAACACCACTACTCACAACTACACCATACTACTACCACTTCTATCACTACCCCACTATACTAGCTTACCACCACACATACTATCCACACTACCACTACTACTGAAAACTACTATACTTTACTACTTACCACTACTACTACCACTACTAGCCAAAACTACTTACCACTACCATCATAACTACTAAACCTACTACTACTCAGCTTACTTCTACCACGACACTACTACTGAACTACTACCCACGACGACACTACGACTACTACTACCTTCTACTTACCATACTACTACTTTACTACTACCGGTACCAAACTACTACTCCACACTTGACTACTACCTACCACTACCACTACACTACTACTACCACGACGACTACTTACTACTACTACTACCGACACTACTACTACACTACTACTTACTACTACTACACTACTTACTACTACCACTACCACTACTACTACTACTACTACTACTACTACTACTACTGACTACTACTACTACGACCACGACGACTACTACTACCACTACTACTACTACACTACTACTACACTACTACTACCACTACTACCACTACTACTACTACTACTACTACTACGACCACGACTACTACTACTACGACCACGACGACTACTACTACCACTACTACTACCACTACTACTACTACTACTACTACTACTACTACTACTACTACTACTACTACTACTACTACTACTACTACTACTACCACTACTAATACTACTACTACTACGACCACGACGACTACTACTACCACTACTACTACTACTACTACTACCACTACTACTACTACTACTACTACTACTACTACTACGACTACTACTACTACTACTACCACTACTACTACTACTACTACTACTACTACTACCACTACTACTACCACTACTACTACCACTACTACTACACCACTACTACTACCACTACTACTACCACTACCACTACCACCACTACCACCACTACTACCACTCCTCCTCCTTCCTGCTGCAGGTGCTGCTGTGGTCGGCCAGCAAAGTGTTCGAGGAGCTGACGGACATCGAGCGGCAGTTTCACAAGGCGCTTTACACGGTCCGCGCCTTTCTGAACTGCGACCGCTACTCCGTGGGTCTGCTGGACATGACCAAGACCAAGGTAATCCCCAGGACCACCAGGACGGACGCTTACGGCTACGGCTACTGCTCAGGCTACGGCTACTGCTACGGCTACGGCTAAGGCTACGGCGCCCCCCCTCCGCCTTTGTGAGGAGGGCGCAACGGCGCGTATTGCTGATGCGTGCGTTCGTGTGCTAATTCTTTTACCGTAGCGACGTCAAATGTTAGCGTCGCTGGTTATTGTGAGAAAAAAAAAAAAAACACATCACGATTTTAACGATTGTTGCGGCAACAAACAAACAACAGTGACATCTATCGTTTTCTTTGGTTCTCATGGTCTAAACACGTGACTGTTCCTCAAGTTTGTGACCGTCTTTACAGAAAATAAAGTTATGTTTGACAAAAACAGCCAGATTTTTAAAAAAGTTCTTCACATTTAGGTCATTTTCTTTATAAATTGAACCAAAAAAAAAGCCTTAATTTTGCTTCTAAAACTGTCACGATCATTATGTTTCGGTCCTTTCCATTGCATTGTGACCTGAATAATCCCGATTCTCGATTAACCTGATAATTAGCACACAGTTTACGGGCAAACGTATAACGCTCTACAACCATTCGCGGTACAAAAGAAAACGTTTGTCATTTTCGATCCTTTTAGTGACGCCAAACGACTCACTTCAGTCTCGTCCAAGGACACGATCACCGCCTCGTGTTTCTAGATTGTGTTAAAAAACCGCCTTCGATCCTTCTTGCTTGCGTACGGCGCTAATTTCCGCTGGCGCGCACCCTGCCCGCAGCGGACGAACACAAGGGGGGGGCAGCGCAGGTCTCTGAACGTCGCGGCGCACGAAACGGACGAGCGCCACAGTTCTGATTCAACGTGGGAGAGGAATGGCGGACGGAGCAGCAGTTTGTGAATGGATCAATAATGCACGGGGCGACACAAATAGAGGGTTCGTGCCATAAACGGGGGGGTATTTGAGGAGATTGTGACGGAGGGGGCCGAGCGAGGGGTTTAAAGTGACGTATGACGGGTTTTTACGACGTTCTAATTTGGACTTTATTCGGTGTGTTTAGACCTGTCGTACATATAACTGATAGTTTTACACCGATCGAACAGGTATTTGTGGAGAAAACGTTGACAGGAAGTGACATCACACCAGGGACATTTCTCATTCCAGTCGAAGTTTTTTGCATAATTTACACAAAATAAACAACTTTTTTGACTCTCTAAACATGAATTCAACAAAATAAAGTCGCTCTCATGTATTTTTTTTGTTAAATTACAAAAATGGTGACATTAGATGAGTTTTTTACCAGTGTTTGATGGGCAATTTCCAAGTGTGATGTCATCAATTACAAACAGGAAGTGAAATTATAAACCGGACACAAACGCGCTTTTTTTGTTTGTTTTTTTGGGGGGGGGGTAACGTGAACAACCACATAAAAAAAAAAAACGCAGTGTGATTGTAGCCTGACTCTTCCCTTCCTGGCCAGTTGCCCCGACCTCGGTAACCACGGCAAACTAAATTAGGTTTATTTTCGTTCAATTAAAAGAAATGTGATGATTTTAGAAGCAAAATGAAGTCCTTTCTGCTCAGACGTTCCTCCAAAAAAGTACATGTGAAGTGCGTTTTGATGTCAAATTCATCGTTCATGAAGTTTGATTGGATAAAGCAGGTCACATGTTGAGGAGCGCTAATGTGTTCAGAAAACAAGAAGGAAGGAAAATGTTGGATTTCATTGTCGTTTCGGTCGCGAATCATCGTTAAATCGCGATGTTTATTCTCACAACGACCGTCACACAAACATTTGAAATTGCGTGTCGGGGCGTTTCCATAGAAAAAGTCCACACAATAACGTTATATTTAACATGGTGAAAAGAGGGAAAACGTTCAATGTGACGTGTGTCCCCCTGGTGGCTGACGATGCGCTCTGTTTTGCAGGAGTTCTTTGACCTGTGGCCGATCCTGATGGGCGAAGTCCCGCCGTACGACGGACCCAAGACCCCTGACGGCCGAGTGAGGCTTCGCACTACACTGTTCTCATGATGTTTGGGGTTCGATATGGTCATTTCCGGGCGCCACGATCGCATCACGGTTTGGCAGACGCCACGGAAACGCCGCTCTCCGGTTCTCGCGCAGCAGATTACGCCGTGTTTTCCTTCGCCGCTTCTCGCAGATTACCTCAGATCTTTGGTCCTTATGCGGCTTTAGTCCCGCTTTAGTCCCGCTTTAGACCTGCTTTAGTCCAGGTTTAGTCCCGCTTTAGTCCCGCTTTAGACCTACTTTAGTCCAGGTTTAGTCCCGCTTTAGTCCCGCTTTAGTCTCGCTTTAGTCCAGCTTTAGTCCTGCTTTAGTCCCGCTTTAATCTCGCTTTAATCTCGCTTTAGTCCCGCTTTAGTCCAGCTTTAGTCCCGCTTTAGACCCGCTTTAGACCCGCTTTAGTCCCGCTTTAGTCCCGCTTTAGTCCGCTTTAGTCTCGCTTTAGCTTTAATCTCGCTTTAGTCTTTTTAGTCCCGCTTTAGTCCATCTTTAGTCCTGCTTTAGACCCGCTTTAGACCCGCTTTAGTCCCGCTTTAGTCCCGCTTTAGTCCCGCTTTAGTCCCGCTTTAGACCCGCTTTAGTCCCGCTTTAGTCCCGCTTTAGACCCGCTTTAGTCCAAGTCCAAGTCTAGTCCAGGTTTAGTCCAGGTCTAGTCCAGGTTTAGTCCTGGTTTTAGACGCCCAGAAGCGCCGCTCTCCGGTTCTCGCGCAGCAGATTACGCCGTGTTTTCCTTCGCCGCTTCTCGCAGATTACCTCAGATCTTCGGTCCTGATGCGGATTCAGGGAAAAATCGCCGGCGGGTCCAAAACAAGAGCCCGGAATCGTAATGGTTTAAAACCGTTTTATGCCACGAGAGAAGTGGTGAGTTCGTCTGCCATGGTCCGACGTCAGGGGGGCAGACGTGGCAGAAGTTCGGTGGAAAAGCGGGGGCCGAACGTCTCGACACTCAAAAACTGTCAAAATGTAAATAATTCATGAAGAAAAAGTTCCCAGAAAAGTCTTAGTGTGGAATAAACATAATTTCAAACTCCGCTTTTTTGCATTGTTCTGATTTTGATCCTGAATTATGCTATTTTAGGCGTTTATGCATAAAATTCATATGAAAACATGTCATTTCCTGTTGTTTTAGGCCGTAATCTACAGTTCAGAATGTGTAACTCTAAACCAGGGCTAATGCTAACGATTACTGTAGCGCTCGACTGGGCTAATGATTGTTTTCAACTTTTAAATACACTTTCAACCAAATACAAGTTGAAATACGGTGTCTGAAGTGTCTACTAAAAAATAAAATAAAAAAGAGTGTCTCATTGATTGAATCGTTGGCATTTCGATTTCATAACGCCGTCGTCTTTGTCATAAAAGTCGCCGTGAAATACCGTCGATTTTCCCGCACGTGCTTTTTCAAGTTCCGACTGAAGTTCCGAACGCCAACGGGTCAATTTCAGCGCGTCCGTACGTCGATTCCCACCGTCTTGAGAGTTCGGGGGGAAAAGAAACCGAAAAAACCCCCGAAAAAGGCCGATCGTGCGGAAGGCGGGAAGAAGGGTGTTGTCAGGGACGGTGCGACGTTTTGCTAGCGAACGAGCGCGGCGACCAAAACCCGCCAACCGTTTCCTTCTCGTCGCTGAACCGCCGCGGCCCAAACCCGCCGCGTGCCCACACGTGAACTTCTGAACTTCTTTTGTTCCCCTCGCAGGAAGTGATCTTCTACAAAATCATCGACTACATCCTGCACGGGAAAGAGGACATTAAAGTCATACCGTGAGTCTCCGCGCTTCGGACGGTTTCGGAGCCATCGAGGCGGAATACGTTTGGTCCATACGTGTACTTTTCACGCATTTCTGTCTCTGTTCGGACTTTAAAGCGTGGCGTTTTTCTTTCGTCGCAGATCTCCTCCCGCGGATCACTGGGCTCTGGTCAGCGGTTTGCCGACGTATGTGGCCGAGAATGGACTGGTAAGACGCGAGGTTCGAGGCGCGGTTACGGCGTGCGGGGACGCAACAAACGGCAATAAACCAGCGCCAGGAAGATTTAACGGCGTTTAACAAGAAGAGCTCTGCCTTTTTTTTCATTTTTTATTTTTTTTTTACAATGAAAAATATGTATAAAGCATTTATGATTGGGGACAAACTGTAGATTAAAGTGCCCCCTACAGGTCGAACGGCTCATTGAACTGAAACGCAGTATGACATTTTTACTTTATTGTGTGTGTTTAAACCTGTCGTACATATAAATGATAGTTTTACACCGATCGAGCAGGTATTTGTGGAGAAAACGTGGAAAAACTCTGTAGAAAATTGACAGGAAGTGACATCACAGCAGGGACGCTCATTCCAGTCAAAATTTATTCAGAATTTACTCAAAATAAATTTTATTGGTCAAATTTTAAAACATTGGGGCATTAGATGAGTTTTATAGCACATGTTTTAGGTTTATAATTTCACTTCCTGTTTATAGTTTATGACATCACGCTAGGAAATTACCCAGCAACCACTGGGCCAAAACTCATCAAATATATCAAATTTGTTTTAATTTGACAAATAAAAATATATGAGAGCGACTTTTTTTTTTAAATTCATGTTTAAAGAGTCAAAAAAAAATTGGGTAAATTCCCTGCTGTGATGTCACTTCCTGTCAATTTTCTACAGAGTTTTTAAACATTTTCCCCACAAATACCTGCTTGATCGGTGTAAAACTATCATTTATGTGTACGACAGTTTCAAACGCACCAAATAAAGTCAAAATTAGAACATCGTAAAAACCTGTCGTACGTCACTTTAAATCGTGAATATTGAGTTATTGATTGTTGCGTCTCGTTGCGCGGTGAGATGGATGAATATGTACGCAGCAGAGAGAGTTATTTCATTGATTCCTCGTCAAAAAACGTGGCTGGACTTAGTATTTAGTTCACGTCTCATTCATCCTGTTTGCGAGCTCGTCCTCTCTAATCCTCAGAAAACGCTCGGGTTTCAAATTCCCCCCCCCCCGATTCGCGACGTCGAGTAGTTCGAGCTCCGAGAAGTCCGTGACGTGAATCGTTGGCCGGGACTCGTCGTTACTGAGCGCTTTCTGACGCCGAATCAGCGTCCGTTTGCAACTGCGTTTAAATCCTCACGGTAATTCCTTCTGCTGCCACAGTAGATGGAGTGCAAACACAAATCGTGGAAGAGGGAACGAAACACTTTTTAAATTTTTTTTTTTTTTGTTTTGTTGTTTTGTTGTTGTTGTTGTTGTATGTTTCTATAATACATGCATTATTTTAGGTTTTAAAATAATACCAATAATATGTTGTTTGTGTCCTTTTGATAATGTGCGCGACGTTTCCTCCGAGAAGACAAACAAAAAATTCGCCCGATAAATCCATCCGGTTCGTGGGCGCCGACCGTCGCGTTCTGCTCCGTTTTAATCATTTTTTTTTGGTACAATTTTTCCCCTTTCGACAGAAGCTTTGGATATATTAACGCCCAGGATATTCGAAAACGACAGAGGAATATTGGAGATGTTTTTAATATTTCTCTAACTGCCCGGGCCGAGACGGAGGAGGAATAATGAACTGACGGCCCCGAGTCCAAAGCGGAGACGGGTTTAATGTCGGCGTTTATGCAGGAAAAATCGCGAGTTTGGGCATCAACGCGTTCGTGGCTTAATTGATCCTACGGGGTTTGTCATCGACGCGTCTCCATGGCGATATTACTGCTTTCGTTTTTGCGTACTGTGAAGCGTCTTTGAGCGTGGCTGTGTATGTTCGATGTGTTTAGCAGGTGACGTTTTTTTCAAAAGGTATTTTTGAGCAAATTAAAAAAACAGCTGTAACTGGCTATAAATTTGCAATGTAGACGTTAGAAAAGTTACGGTACATTGTGGAGCTTTAAACGTGCCTTTGTTCAGGTCGGAGACGACTCATTGAACCAAAATGCAGTAGTTAAGATAATATATAGAATTTATGCTGCAAATGCTAGTAAAGATTTGAATACCACAATATAGCCGCGGGAGTATAAAGATGTGGAGAACTGCTAGGACTAGTAGACTAGGAATCACCCCAAGAATAAACAAAAACCAAGACCTGCGGCTCACCTATGGCACTTGATCGTTATTCGGCCCTGAAATTTAGCCTATTTTAGTGTGGTTTGGACTTGGTTTGGTCGCTATTCTAGTCCTGGGTTTAGTCCTGCTTCTAACGTCCTTGTTTAGTTCCTGTTTAGTCTTGGTTTAGTCCTGGTTTTACAGTCGCTAGAATGGTAGTCCTGTCCGTTTAGGTCCGCATCTAGTCCTTGTTTAGTCCGGACTCAGTCTTGTGTTTAGTCCCGATCTAGTCTTGTTTTAGATCCCGATCTTTGTAGTCCTACTGTTTAGTCTTTCCGTTAGTTCTTGTTTAGTCCCGATCTAGTCCTTTTGTGATTAGTCTTTTTAGTCCCGATCTAGTTTCGTAGTCCTTGTTTAGTCCGATTAGTCTTTAGTGATCGCTTGTTTAGTCCCGATCTAGTCCTTGTTTAGTCGGCCGATCTAGTCCTTGTTTAGTCCCGATCTAGTCCTTGTTTAGTCCCGATCTAGTCCTTGTTTAGTCCCGATCTAGTTCTTGTTTAGTCCCGATCTAGTCCTTGTTTAGTCCCGATCTAGTTCTTGTTTATGATAGTCCTTGTCCTTGTAGTCCTGGATTAGTCCTTGTTTAGTCCTGATCTAGTCCTTGTTTAGTCCCGATCTAGTCCTTGTTTAGTCCTGATGTAGTCCTTGTTTTAGTCCTGATGTAGTCCTTGTTTAGTCCCGATCTAGTCCTTGTTTAGTCCTGATGTAGTCCTTGTTTAGTCCTGATGTAGTCCTTGTTTAGTCCCGATCTAGTCCTTGTTTAGTCCCGATCTAGTCCTTGTTTAGTCCCGATCTAGTCCTTGTTTAGTCCCGATCTAGTCCTTGTTTAGTCCCGATCTAGTCCTTGTTTAGTCCTGATCTAGTCCTGGTTTAGTCCTGATGTAGTCCTGGATTAGTCCTGTTCTAGTCCTTGTTTAGTCCCGATTCTAGTCCTTGTTTAGTCCTGATGTAGTCCTGTTTTAGTCCCGATCTAGTCCTTGTTTAGTCCTGATTCTAGTCTTTGTTTAGTCCCGATCTAGTCCTTGTTTAGTCCCGATCTAGTCCTTGTTTAGTCCTGTTCTAGTCCTAGTCCTTGTTAAAGCCTGATCTAAACCAGATTTAGTTTCGGGTTTTCGGGTGTGATGTGGTGAAACAGAACAAACTGGGAAACCAGGACCTAATCCTGTGCTTTGCTCGTCTCCATGGAGATATTACCGCTTTGCTTGCAGTGTTCCACAGTATGGCATTAAATGTATCTGTCTTTATTTCATTATGTATTGAATAATTATTGGGTGTTTTTTATCGCTCAAAAACACCTAAAAAAAAACATTCATACTGTGAGAAATGTCGACTCTCCACAGATCTGACCTGTAATTTATGTTTCGATATATAGCGTAACGTTCCATTCAAACAAATAGCGCGTGTAGATGACAAAACCAGTCACATTTGAAGGACACGTTCCTCTTTTTGCCCCGTGGCGTTTGTCCCGGTCCAACACCTGAGCCCTTTTTCTTCCAAAAAAGCTCACATTTAGTGGATCTGCCTCCGCGTGAGTCTGCAGCGGAGCGTCCGAGCACGGCATTAGACAAATTACACCGTTTTCGGGAGATCTAACCGCGGCGGAAATGAAAAGGCGCTCCGCTGTGACGAGCAATACTTATCTGCGAACAATAGAATTCATCTCAAAAATCGCGGCCGGAGTGTTGGGTTTTTACATCCGACGTTTCGCTCCACCGAGTTTGTCCTTAAAGAAAAGTCTTTGGACGTATTTTTTTCCATCTTTGGACTCTTTCGTGGCTCGTGGTTATGAACTGTAGAGTGACGTATGATCGTTACTGCTCAGTACGGATCTGAAATGGCTTAATAAAAGAAACTGGTTCGTTGACTTTGTGTTCAAAAACGGAAGCGCAGAGAAACCACCGCCTCTTCACTTTTAAAGCGTACCAAATTATTTTAGTAGTCGAAAGTAAATACAGTAAATCATAATTTATGTGTAAGTAATTTGGGCTGTGTGAATTTTAGTGCTTTGTTTATTTATTCTTTTTTTTTTTATTTTTTTATTTTTTGTTATGTCATTTGATTATTATGATGTATTAAATTTTTTTTTTTTAAATTATATTTTATTTTATTATTATTCTTTTTTTTTTTTTTTTTTTTTATTTTAATTTAAATTTATTATAATTACTATTATTATTATTATTATTATTATTTATGTTTTTTTTCCTCTTTCTTTTCGTAGGCCAGTTTGTTTTATGTATGTTTTCGTTTTTGTAAATTGTAAAAAAAAAAAAAAGGAAGAAAAAAAAACGGGATTATTCCAACCTGTAATAATCAATCAAATTTCCAATATGCAAATGAGAGGAACACCGTTTGCATAAGATGTCTCCGTTATTGAATATTTAAACAGTATTAGACCTGGACAAAGGTACAATAAATGGTTAGAAAAAAATAGTTTTACAGGTAATTGCTCCTCACTTTGAATGGATATTTTATTGTGAATATAAATATTATGGGTAAATATTCTTTAGAGCATTCATATTTGTTGCATGTCCACAGATCTGTAACATCATGAACGCCGCGGAGGACGAGACCTTTTCTTTTCAGGTGAGACGCTTTAGAAAGGGCTTTATTCACTATAATTTCACGTAAAATCAATACAAACGTAATTATAAATAAAAATGACGATAACTTTTTGTCAAGATTAGATTTTTGTCTTGAAACACGAGTCACAATTTCAATACAATTTGGGTTCTGTTCATTTGCTAAATAAAACAGAACTTTTCAACATTTTGCATTCATGTAGTGAATGGGCAGTTAAGTCAGGAGTTTGTTTGTTTGCACTGGAAAAATTTACAATGTTCAATATGTTAAAACGTGATCGAATTAAGTCGTATTTATCTTGGTTTTTTTTTTTGTATATTTTGACTTTCTTAAAATACGATTTTTAAAGTTTTGTTTAAGATTTCAAGTGTATATATTATATATTTTATGCTTGTTCCATTGGCGCTTACTTTAAGGTCGTCAAAATATTCTCAAAACAAGACAAATACGACTTATTTTAAGAACTTATTAACATTTTATCTCATTTTAGAAAGTTATTTTTTTACAGTGTAGTGTTAGGTGTCTAAATTGATTGTTTTCTACAGAATATAAATAATAAAAATAAATAAATAAATAAAATAAATAAAATAAAATAAAAAATAAATAAAAAATAAATAAAATAAATAAAATAAATAAAATAATAAAATAAATAAAATAAATAAATAAATTAAATACAATAATAAATTAAATTAAATAAATTAAAAATAAATTAAATTAAAAAATAAATTAAAAATTAAATTAAAATAAATTAAAACACAGAAAGATTTGGAAGATAATGTCTTAAAAAAGCTTGTAATTTTTCCGCATGTGAATTTCGTGCACCCTGATTTAACGACACGTCTTAAAGTTCATATTTCAGTCATTCCTGGGTCGATTTACGTAAATAAAAAAAGTAAGTGACAGAAAGATAAAACCCACGTCTGTTAGAATATAGCAACGGCTAGTCTGCCAACACCAGCTCATTGCGGGAAACGTGAGAATCGAACCCAACACCCAGCCCTAGTACATTATTAGTGTATTATATTATCCACTCATTTGAATATAGCTTGTTTCTAACTTTGTGCAATCTTCTAGAACACGAGTACACGTCACTACAGTCTGTTTTCTTATCGCACTGGGCCCATTAAACACGCCCGCACTCTTGTTTTGTTCGAATCCGCAGAAAGCGCCCCTTGACGAGTCCGGGTGGACCATTAAAAACGTGCTGTCCATGCCCATCGTCAACAAGAAGGAGGAGATCGTGGGCGTGGCCACGTTTTACAACAGGAAGGACGGAAAACCCTTCGACGACATGGACGAGACGCTGATGGAGGTAGAGCCCGAGTCGCGCCTTGAAAAAAGGCTTTTAGATCATTAAATATTGAGGCCCACATTTGGAACTGTCAATCAATGTTCAAAAGTGTCATGAGTAAGTAGAAAACAACAATTATAAAAACTAAGACGCCGAAAAGGTGTAAGAAAAGGTCTTTTCAGTGAATAAGAAAATGATATTATTTGGAGACATCTACACAGAACTATTCGACAGACTTATCATCAGAAAGCTCCATCGCGGTCACATTTCGGTTCAAAACGACGACCTTCCCCCCCGTCCCAGCGAGCGGGGGGGAGGAGCGTCCGTTTTATGAGGATCTATGATGAGGCGCGTGATGGGAAACCCTGGGGCAGGTGGCGGAGGGCCGGAGGGGGTGATCACAGGTGAGCGCCGGTGATGGATGGGCCGAGCGACCGAGGGGGTGGAAACGCCGTCGCGAAACCAATCACGGGCCGCAGAGCGCCACGCGAGCCCATCATTTAAACGGATCGGGCCGCGGTATCGACGTCGCGCGATAACGCTGGTGTTTTGGTGGTTTTGAAGATTTACGAGGTTTCTTTGGGGAGGATGGAGGGGTTGGGGGGGATGGGGAAGGGTCACTCGAGCGGCGGGACAATGACTTTAGAGACGAGAAATCTTGTCTTGAAGGACGTTTAGGACGGCTGTAGATCAGATGTTCACCCGCTGGGATGGAGGTTTAATCCTGTTTTCCACTACTGAGACCAGCCCTTTTTGATTTAAAGACATTAAAAAAAAATTAAAAAAAATCGAACACGACACAGAGAGGAAAACAAAAACATAAATAACACACGACATTGAATAAAATCATGGCCAAAGTCCCATTTCTTTGTAATGTTTTGTAATTGTTTTCTGTGTAATATTTGCAATAATCTGGCACATTTACACTGCAATTTACACGCGCCCATTAATATGCACAGTCCCTACCATAGAAATAAATTTAATAAATTAAGTAAAATAAGTAAAAGAAAGTAAAAGAAAATAAAAGAAAGTAAAAGAAAAAAAGAAGAAAAAAAGAAAATAAATGATAAAATAAATAAAATACAATAAATAAAATAGGTTGAAAGTTTGTCAAAAAGGTCCGTCTCCAAATATTTTTTTGTTTTTTCTCTGAGATGTTCATATACTTTCCCATTCTTCATCTGACAAAACCAAATTAATGTCTTTCCCATTCTTCCTTTTTTTTTTTCTTTACACATTTAGTGGAATGGTTTTAGATTGTTAACACATTTAATGGCATATATATTTTTTGATTTTATTCCCCTTAAAAGTCCTGATTTATATACCTTTATAAATATTTCCTTCTGAGGGTTTTAGTGGTCAATGCTTTGTTTAATTTCTTGGTTATGAATATATATATTTTTTTTTATCTTTTATATATAGGAACCTTTTTGGACATGTATCATCAAAACAAGAAAATATAACAGTAAGAACTGACAATTTCAACTGCAAATGAATTTATTCCATCTAATGTTCCCACTGCAGCTCTTTCCAAAAAAATTATAACCTTCATATATCTTTAACCTTGAATAGGAAAACGTTCATATTTTTATCTGTTTTTCCCCTCAAAAAATGCCAATCGAGTTGAAAACCTCACCATATTTGCCCTTTCTGGCTTCACTGCTGTCGTGTGGCGGGTGGTTTATTGTTTCCATTGAAAACATGAAGCTCCTGTAGCAATTCAGCGTCGTAAAAAGTCAAATCAACGCGACCTGTGAGTTCAGACGGCCGTCACTTTACAAATCTGAGTGCCGCGCATTAAAGTGGCAAGAGAAAACTGATGTAGCTCAGAAAACTGATGTAGCTCACATTTCGGGGGGGAAAAAATTGTAATCGCAGGAATCATCAGCGCAAACACATGCCGTTTAGTCCGTTAATCACTTGATGGAGGTTGGACGGTATTTTTTATTAGTCACCCAATTATTTTGTTGGGATTGCAAAGGATTTATGTGGATCACGGCAGAAAAGAGACGGCCTGGAGTCGGTCATCTGGAGTTTTGGGAGTGAATTGTGACTTAAATCTGCTTCTTCTAAAAGTGCTTCTCTGTATGTATTGCATTCTGGGTCAAACGCGTAGCCAGATCGCGGAGGACTTTGAGTATTGGGTGGACTAATCAAAGCACACGACACGCCTTTAGTTGATTGATCATTTCTTGAATCAGCGTGAGCTCTACATAACCGCCTGACACCATGACGTCTTCTCTCGTCTTCTCTCTCTGTGCAGTCTCTGACCCAGTTCTTGGGCTGGTCGGTGCTGAACACGGACACCTACGACCGCATGAACAAGCTGGAGAACAGGAAGGACATTTTCCAGGACATGGTCATGTACCACGTCAAGTGTCGCAAAGACGAGATCCAGAACGTCCTCGTGAGTTTGGGTTTTACTCGAAGAACATTAATGAATGAACTTATTGCGTTGTCTATTCTGCTTCAAATATTGAGGAACTTTGATGCTACGAAGTGTGTTTTTGAAAATGCTTTCCACAGAACACCAGAGAGCGCTTTGGCAAAGAGCCTTGTGACTGTGAAGAGGAGGAGTTACAGGAGATTCTGGTACGGAATATATCGTCTAAAATGAGCTCTTTTTTTTAACCTTTTAACCATGTCATATTCCCTAGTCAAAAACATAGACTTCACATTCATTGTTACGGCTCCGGGAAGGTCTCGTTTCGGAGCGTTTCTGAGGTCAAACGTTCCCCTCGAGCCCTCGGAAGTACCATCGAGGGCTGTTTAAAGCCTTTTTTTTTTCTTTTTTTTAATATAATTATGGTTCATGAAACGTAACAAGACCCGAGAGAACATGGCAGACAAACGAAAGTCACGATAAAAGACACGCAGATGAAACGAGAGGCACACAAAGTCCAAAAATAAAGCCGGTCAAATGTGTCCAATTTCAAGTGGAGTCCAAATGCGATCTTCTCCATTTCCGCGTATGTCAGTTATAATGTCGGTCCAGTTCTCCATCGTCAGTTTGTATCATCCATTTTTTGGTCATGGTTTTTCCCCTGCTGCCAGAAGTACATTCCAAAGGTATCCATTGATCGTGTCCATTGGCAGGAGTTTTGAGGCCCAAAAACGTAACTCTGAAACGTCGTGGTGAGATGAGTCTGTTGCACTTTGTTGATCTCAGTCCGTTATTCCCGAGCGACAGGACCGTCCCGGAACACATGCGACAGCGCTTTGCCTCCCGGTGCCACAGTTTGTCCAACAGTCACGAGTTTCCTTGTGAGTAACGGGCGCTTTGACCTGTGGTGATGAAGAAACCTGACACATTTTTCACAACAGAATTCTCTCCAAACATGTGATTTTTGTTGTGCTTCTCCACTGCATGTTCCCATTCTTCGTCCGTCAAAACATAACTAACTTCTCTTTCCCATTTATTATGAATGTAATTGGTTGAGTGGTTGTCCAAGTCTATTGCTTTTAAAATATCAACAGTGGCTTAATTTGAGTTGTAAAACATGAAATGGAAAGGCCAAGGTGATGCATATGTCCACTTTTAATGTAATCACACGTTCCATATTGATATAGACCCTTCAAGGAGTGACATGTTTAGAGTGTGCGCACACATTCAGCAGCAGAATACAAACATTGATTTAGAAGTTTTTTGCGTAAACAAACCGTTGTTGTGTAGATATTTGTTACATTTGCCAACGATGTCTAACTCACGGCTCCATTTCGTCCAACGTTCTCGCATTTAAGAAGGACTCGAGATATTGTCGGTGCTGCAGATCCGCAGAACAGCCCTGGTTTTTGACAGTTTGCGTTGTCCGGAGGGTCCAGGCCGACTCGTCCCCGTCTCAAACGCGCTGCATCCCTGTCTGTCTGTACAGTCGGAGGTGCTTCCCAACTCGAAGAAAGCGGAGATCTTCGAGTTTCACTTCTGCGACTTCGAGCACAGCGAACTGGACCTGGTCAAATGCGGGATCAAAATGTACTACGAGCTCAAGGTGGTCGACAAGTTCCACATCCCCAGAGAGGTACGGCTCATGCGGGGGGGGGGACAGAGGGGACGTCGGGCGGTCGGACGTGTTTCTGAAAAGTGCTATTGACACAAACAAATGTTTCCGCTGATTGTCATGGCGACGACCCAAGCGATCCACAAAGAAATCAAACCAGAACCAAGTCAAAACGCGCACAACAGGCTCAAGTACACCTTAAAGCGCCCCCTACAGGTCGGACGACTCATTGAACTAAAATGCAGTTCAGATAAATATATTTTGAACTGTGCTAAAAAATTCTAAAAATTTAATCACAGAATAGCACATTTTTTAGGTTCATAATTTTACTTCCTGTTTGCAATTGATGACATCACACTAGGAAATTACCCAGCAACCACTGGGCCAAAACTCATCTAATGTCACAGGTTTTTTTTTTTGACAAATACAAATATATGAGAGCAACTTTACTTTGTTGAATTCATGTTTAGAGCGTCAAAAAAGTTGTTTCTTTTGTGTAAATTCTGCATAAACTTTGACTGGAATGAGAAATGTCCCGCTGTGATGTCACTTCCTGTCATTTTTTCACAGATTTTTCTCCGTTTTCTCCACGAATACCTGCTCGATCGGTGTAAAACTATAATTTATACGTACAACAGGTATAAACACACCAAATAAAGTCAACATTAGAAAATTGTAAAAACCTGTCATAGGCACTTTAAACTGTAGATAAATGTGTGTAAATGTGTGTAAATAATGTGGAACAGAGAAAGTGAGGTTCAAAAAGTGCATGGAAAGTCAAGACACCAGCTGAAATAATTTTTATAAAATGAAGGATTGATATGATTCTTTAAAAATATCTTAAAACCTGTTGCAAACAGTGGAATCATGTTTATTTATGTACTCGAGTGCAGTTTACTTCCTCAGCCGCGTCTTGGTTTGATACACGGCTCACGACACTATAATATCAAGATTTTGTTATAATGCACATGCTATTCTGCAATTTATTACACATTTTTAAGAACCAACTGCATTTTAACAACAGCATTTCTTTGTTAAACCACTTCTTGCACAAAGTTAATATGAAATACACCCATTTTAATCATATGAAACTGTGAATACGCATGGTAAATATATATGTTTCCACAAAATGTTTGCGATCTCACAAAATAATTAAGTAAAATATAAACATTGATTTATTTTTTTCTTCTTTTTTCTTCTTTTTTTCTTTTTTTCTTCTTTTTTCATCTTTTTTTCATCTTTTTTTCTTCTTTTCTTCTTTTTTCATCTTTTCTTCTTCTTCTTTTTTTCTTCTTTTTTTCCTTTTTTTATAATCAAAAAGAAAAAAACACAAAACGCGTAGACATTGACTAAACAATCATACAAACAAAGTCACGGCATAATATATTTAAAATTACAGTCCAAATTAGTCCAAAGACTATGGAATTTGTCCATTTCCAAACCTAATTTAGATCTTATTGAGACGGACCAGTTAAACGTTGCCTGAGATGAATCTGGTGTGCGTGTCCTGACAGTCACAGTGTCATACTTTCCACAGTGTTTCTTTAATTTTCAAAGCGTGTCCTAAAATGACCATCGTTTTCTAAGTCCAGGAAGCACTCGGCTGAAAGAGAGTGAAATGTGATTATGTGTCTGAGCATCTGAAGCACCAGGTGACCTTGCACTGGGCCGCGTCCCTTTATTTCATTATTAGTCCCGCCATCTTTTGTGCCCCTCGCTTCACATGCTTCACACAGAATATTCTACTTTTTTACTGATCCTTTTTAAGCAGCATTTATAAATGTTATTCATATAAAGTCTTGAAAAGGAATGTAACTAATATTTAAAGTGACGTATGACAGGTTTTTATGATTGTCTAATTTTTACTTTAATTTGTGTATTTATATCTGTTGTACATATAAATGATAGTTTT
The DNA here is from genome assembly GCA_015082035.1 of Chaenogobius annularis. Taxonomy (NCBI): domain Eukaryota; kingdom Metazoa; phylum Chordata; class Actinopteri; order Gobiiformes; family Gobiidae; genus Chaenogobius; species Chaenogobius annularis. The sequence goes on from BJKM01000229.1 coordinate 235,308, forward strand.
ACACCAATCGAGCAGGTTTTTGTGGAGAAAACGTAGAAAAATCGGTAGACAAATGACAGGAAGTGACATCACACCAGGGACACTCACTCCAGTCAAAGTTTATGCAGAATTTACACAACATTTTTGACTCTCTAAACATGAATTAAACTAAAAAAAAGTCACTCTCATATATTTTTATTTGTCAAATAAAAAATATTGTGACATTAGATGAGTTTTGGCCCAGTGTTTTCTGGGTAATTTCCTAGTGTGATGTCATCAATTACAAACAGGAAGTGAAATTATTAACCTAAAAAAATGTGCTATTCTTTGATTTTTTATTTTTTTTTTGCAGAATTCTAAATATATTTATCTTAACTGAATTTTAGTTCAATGCGTCGTCCGACCTGTAGGGGGCACTTTAACCTGAGTTATTTGTATTGTTTTTAATTCAATTCCATTAAATTTTTGTAGCGCTCAAAATTACAACACCAATTTTAAATGCCTTTGAAAGACCTTCATTAAACAACAACTTTGACTGCTTTATGACAAATGAATGAAAGGGAAAAATATATATAATCTTACATTATTTACATTTTATTTACAAAACATTTCCATAAAAATGCATTAGCCCCAAAAATTTTTTAAAAAAATAAACAAAATTTAAATATATGTATGTATTATATTATCATTATATTTTATATATATTTAAATGTTTTTATTTTTCAAATTTATAACAATGACGACACGGAAGAAAGGAACATGACCAGAGAGAGCAAATTGTCTGCCAAAATAAGCAGACATTCCAATAAAAGCATAAATTTAAAAAAAAGAAGAGAAAAAATCATGGCACACAGAACCCAAAATAAACGTACCATTTACATATCATTCAATATTTAAAATTGTAATTATTCGATGTGTGTTTGACAATAAAACTGATCTCTATTCGTGTCATTTTGCTTTTACTGATGCTGTATTAGTGATTAAAACCTCTTTTCCAGCAAAAGAGTCAGTCAGTGTTTCTACAAAAGCAATTTTACAATTCAACATATTCTGTCATTGAATGGTCAAAACGATTTAAACGACATTAACTTAACATTAAAGGCTACTTAACCAGGTCGGAACCAAGACTAACCCAGAATCAAACCAGGTCTAAAGCAGAATTAAATAAGGAAAGAAAAACCAGCAAACCAGGTTTAAACTTAGCCAGAATTAAACCAGAAACAAGAAAAAAATGGAATAATAATAATGTTTGGAAGCTGGGTTGCGGGCCGTATCAGATCGTTTGGCGGGCCTGATCTGGCCCGGCCTAAGTTGAACAGCCCTGCTTCAGCTGTTTATCGCGGCCCTCGTACGCATGTCGAGGGAATGTGTTTTTTCCGTCACGGTGAAAGCCTCTTTGTTTGGTTTGTCGCAGGTCCTGTGTGGTTCATGTATTCGGTGAGCAAAGGCTACCGGCGCATCACGTACCACAACTGGAAACACGGCTTCAACGTGGGACAGACCATGTTCACGCTGCTCATTGGTAAAAGACCAAGCGACTCATTTCACTTACAGGACAGTAAACTGTATTTTAGCCTTTGCATTTTTGGGGGATTTTGGCGAAATAGTACGACGGATATATGCGATCGCCATCATACGAAAGTCACGATTATGTGTAGAAAAAACATCACGATTTAACGATTATTCACGATTATGTGACCGAACAACAGTGACATCTTCAATTTTCTGTCATTCCCGCGTCTGATATGTCATAGTTCCTCAAGTTTGTGACAAGATTTAACTCTCTGAAGGACAAATAAAGTGAAATGTGAGCAATAAACGCCAGATAGAATTAAGTTACTGTACAGTGAACAAAAAACACTTCATTTCGCTTCGAAAATTGTCACGATTATTACTGTTTGGTCATTTCCTGTTAAATCACCCACTGTTCAATAACTAAAGGAGAAAACGCAGACTTTTGGAGTTCTATTGCGCCACATACAGGGCCTTTTTATAGCCTTGATTCAGTGTCTCACGTTCCAGTTAATTCATATTTCACCCGTTTGCTGTAGATGGCGCACGTTTTATTTGTTATTTGAAAAGCCCATTACAGCGCATAGCCGTTACTTTAAAAAAAAAAAAAAAACGACCATGAACCGCGAACCTCATTTATTTACCGACTCCTTCCCTTGTAGACTTGCCAGTATCTCGCGGCGCGGCTTAGCGGGTGCCTTTTCACTACGGCCTCCATTTGTTTTGTTTGAGAAAGGTGCGTTGTCGTTTTGCGAGCGCGGGCGGTGTTTACAGAGCGAGTCGGTGGGCCCGGACGCAGCATTTTTCAAATCAAGGACTTTTTGTTTCATCCCACGCGGCGGCACGGGCGTGGAATATCTGCGATTTGGCGAGCGCAACGTGAGGATTAAAATGGAACTGAGAAGCAGAAATGATTTCGACCTAGATTTCCATGATGTTTAAAAATAATGGATACCGGACAAAAAAAATTAAATTAGAGACTTATTTGAAGAGTGGGAGTCACAGGGTCCCTCACAATTCGATGCGATACACGATGCGCGGCTCACGTTACGATAATACCACGATTATGCGATACATGATAATCGATATATATCATCAAAACAGGGAAATGTCACATGGTTTTGGCGTAAACAAGTGTCCTTTCTGTAAAACGAGCGACAAAATTGTAGTAAAATGACTCGTGGATATAGCGATACAGCAGCCCGCGATATCGATACTGCGTCGCCAAATTTAGTATCACGATATGTCAGTATTTCGATATTATTTGCATATATCTGAGCGTGATTGAGGTTCAAAAACGGCCCAAAACGTACATGAATCGTCAAAAAAGATCAGCACCAAACTGTAGTTAGCAATTTAGCTAATCGTTTCTGTGATACCAGATGTTAGCAATCTAGCTAATCGTTTCTGTTATACTTGATGTTAGCAATCTAGCTAATCGTTTTCTGTTAACCTGATGTTAGCAATCTAGCTAATCGTTTCTGTTATACCTGATGTTAGCAATCTAGCTAATCGTTTCTTGTATTACCTGATGTTAGCAATCTAAGCTAATGTTTCTGTTATACCTGATGTTAGCAATCTAGCTAATCGTTTCTGTTATACTTGATGTTAGCAATCTAGCTAATCGTTTCTGTTATACCTGATGTTAGCAATCTAGCTAATCGTTTCTGTTATATACTTGATGTTAGCAATCTAGCTAATCGTTTCTGTTATACCTGATGTTAGCAATCTAGCTAATCGTTTCTGTTATACCTGATGTTAGCAATCTAGCTATCGTTTCCGTGTTATACCTGATGTTTAGCAATCTAGCTAATCGTTTCTGTTTATACTGATGTTAGCAATCTAGCTATCGTTTCTGTTATACCTGATGTTAGCAATCTAGCTAATCGTTTCTGTTATACCTGATGTTAGCAATCTAGCTAATCGTTTCTGTTATACTGATGTTAAGCAAATCTAGCTAATCGTTTTCTGTTATACCTGATGTTAGCAATCTGCTTATCGTTTCTGTTATACCTGATGTTAGCAATCTAGCTAATCGTTTCTGTTATACCTGATGTTAGCAATCTAGCTAATCGTTTCTGTTATACTTGATGTTATACTTCTACTTTTTCATTTCTCCCAAAAGAACAATTGCCTTACTGTGCTCGAAACTTCCCAAATTCACAGATTTTGTTTAAGTGAATCAGTGGAATTATCTTGAAACCAGTTAGAATTGCGAAACCAGATAAACTTCGAGGTTCATAAACTCGCCTTCTCCGCGCATTCTCAGCGTCGTAATTCTTCCCCGCTATGAGTTTAAACACAGCTTTTTTACGACTTTCAGCGGTGGAGTTTGCTCTTGACGCTACGGCTAACAACAGCTACTCTCACACCGGTTTCAGTTGCTAGTTCGCGGCGGATTGAAAAATATATATATATAAATAACGCTTCGTAATTCGACGCTGGCGGCGCACAGCGGTCTGATTCTGACCGTAAGAGCTCCACACGCTCTCAAACTGAATGGACAATTGTCAAGTGCAGACCCTCAAGAACGTGCAGTGTCTGGACTTCACGTTTGAACAATCGATTGACGTTGTGTGTGTTGTTTTTATTTTTAATTTTTTTTATTTTTATCATCATTATTATTTTTATTTTATTTTTAATTTTTTTGTATTTTAATTATTATTATTATTATTATTATTATTATTATTATTATTATTTTTTTTTATTATTATTTTTTATTTATATTATTATTATTTATTTATTTTCAGACGGGGGATTTGAAGCGTTACTTCACAGACCTGGAGTGCATGGCCATGGTCACTGCTGGGTTCCTCCACGACATCGACCACAGAGGAACCAACAACCTCTACCAGATGAAGTACGTTGGTGTCTTCTTGGCGTTTCTCCTTCTGCGGTGGAGATAGACGAGGCAGTTCATCTGGTCCCGTGAAAGTTCAGGCCACAAATCCTGATCACCACGTTTTCTGTTAGACGTTATTAAGACCTCCATAAGATTCGTAAATGCCTTAAAGACTCTGCAAACGTTACCGGTCGGGTGTCGCTTAGTCTATTAATCGGTCAATGATGTTTTGTTGGTATTCTAAGGATTCGGGAGTGATCGAGTACTTTTCTTTTCTGTATCGGTGTGGTTTTTTTATTTTTTATTTTTTCTTTGTTATTAGAACGTAAATCAACAAAAATAAAGAACAAAAAAACACACACAGACAAAGAACGAGCTGGCCCAGGCAGAACATTAGGCAAGTAAAGGAGTAAAAGTAGAAAATAATGGAGTGGCATCAGAAGAAAAAAAAAGGTATTAGAGCATATTGAAATCTGAATAATTGTCCCATTTTTGTCCATTGATTTTTAAAATGTGTCTATTTTAAAGTTGAGTCGTAAATTGTGCGTTTGTCTGTCCATCATCGGAGCGGTTTGAATATTTTGTGTGTGTGTCTGTGTGTGTGTGACGGCCTTCTTCTTCCCAGCTGCCAGGGGTATGTTCCAAAGGTATCCATCCGTTGTGCCCATGGTGGGGGTTTTGAGGCCCAAGTGCACTATTCCAAAATCGAGTGCAACGGTGGAGTCAAAAACGATTTCCCGATATATTGCCAGATCATAGCGATAATGAATAGTTTTGTGAGCTTTTTACCAGCACCACGTGTCCCACGCCCCTTTTTATAGTCAACTTATTCACACCGGCTCTCAACTTTGAACACAGTAGTGGACGGTTCGACTTAATGACTTGGTATCGGCGTAATTCTGACCTGCCTCAGTCTGTTTGGAGGACAAATTGCTCCGCCGGGAGTCGCAGCTTGTTAATTGACTCAAAGCGACAGCAGTCACTCCTTCCTCTCGTAAAAGCCCGGCGTCTCTAACTCACTCCGGCCGACGCGGACCCGGCACACGCCCCTCTGCGCTCCGCCCGCTCTGATGGATGGGCTGAAGGGAGGCACAGGCAGTAGCAGGCCCACCCGGAGAGCGCTGAACCTGATTTATCGCACACTCGCCCCCCCCTCCGCACGGAGCTCACCACTGTTCTCACTAAACTGTAATGAAAGTACATCAAATACTTGCAATCGACTAAATGGGACCACTATTTAGAAGCGTATGTGTCCTAACTTTTCCTTTCGTGGGATGTCCTTTATTTTTTATTAAATCATATTTTTTGTTTCATTATTTTTATTTTTTTATTAATATTTATTTATTCGTATATTATTTTTTATAATTTTTATATTTTAATATTCATTATAATTTCATTATTTATTATTATTATAGTTTTTTTGTCATCTCTAAAATTGAATTTGAAAATGTGCTCTGCTTTGTTTTGTTTTTTGTATTGTGTGTGTTGTTGTTTTTTTTGCTTTTTTTCAGTTTGAAAAAAGTAAAATAGTAAAAAAAAAGTGATTAAAAAACAGATCAACTGCATTGACACGCCCATATTAATAGACTAATATTAATCCTACACATTATGGACTGATTTGAAACTTGTCAAACCTTTTTTTTTTTTTAATCATCTTCGTCTTTCAGCCAAAAAGAAACCATTTTTTTTCAATTTTTTCAATACAATCCCAATCCGCTGTGTTTACATGACACATTTTAGAAACGTTGCTGCACTCAAAACATTAAATACACATGCTCTACCGGCGCTGCTAACCATAATGATGAAAACAAAAAACAAATACAATAAAATAAAACAGTAAAATAATAAAATCTCTTAAACAGTTTATAATCTGTAAATAAATAAATAAATAATCTAAAATAAGAAATAGTGGCTAAAAAGAAACAAATGGAATGTAAACTATAAACGATGAAAAATCTAAATAAAATAAAATAAAATAAATAAAATAAATAAAATAAATAAAATAAATAAAATAAATAAAATAAATAAAATAAAATAAATAAAATAAATTAAATAAATTAAATAAATTAAATAAATTAAATAAATTAAAATAAAATAAAATAAAATAAAATAAAAAATAGATACATTGAAATAAATTGAAATAAATTGAAATACAATGAAATGAATCTAATGACATAACATAGAGGACCACACTACTCACAAGGTGTTAAAAGCCATAGAATAAAAGTGGGCCTCAAGACGAGACTTTAAACAGTCCACTTTACAGACTTTGAACACGTCATGCATGCTTGTAATGTGTCACGTCTGGATTACTGCGACGCAGACTGCAGTGCAGTCTAGAAAGCTGGAGGTTTTCGTCCCCCTGCCGCACATCACCGCATTATCTCTGTGTTACGTTCAGATCTGGAAACCCCCTGGCTAAGCTGCACGGATCCTCCATCTTGGAACGGCACCACCTGGAGTTCGGAAAGACACTTCTGAGAGACGAGGTACATGCTACAAACAACCTCACCCCCCCCCGATAAATATCGTATTGTGACGTTGCTGTTAAGACACTTTTCCACTGTGTCATTTTCAAGTTATTTTTCTGCAGCCCATCAAAATGCCTAATTCTTGGATTTATTGTTCAGTTTAGTTCTTTTGTTTTATAATCCCAGGTGGAAAATTGGTTTCATTTTCCATAAAACGGCGCATAAAACCTTCTGAAACATGTCAATATCTGAACATAAATTATCTTTAAGTTTCGAACAGCAAAAACCCGAATACTTGGCTTCTGTATGAATGTGTCATCTTGTGTGTGACTGGTGTCTTTGTGAGGCCACTGGCACAGAACGAGAGCTGTGTTTCTGAATAACGACACACCCCATAAAGCGCTTTGAGAACACTTTGAGAACACGCTTTAAAAATCAACGGAATTTATTTGATTCGGTACGTTTGTTCACGTCCAAGGCAAACATGCAGCTCTGTCTACTCGTAATCCATATAGAGATGCAATAAATTGATAATTTTCTCCCAAACTAAGGAGCTATCTTGTACTGAAAATATTTGTGTGACTCAAAATGACAAATATTTCTGGCGCCATTTGTTAGCGGCGGTGTGATACAGGTCAGGAGGTCCGCAACTTTTCAGGCCGGGACCCGCAATTTAACCACAAATGACCACAAATTACCGCAAAATGAGAATGACGTCTGCAATAAGTAGGCTATCGTGCCATGTCACCTCATTTTGCTTAAATGTTTTAGTTTTTCATGCATCTTCCAAATCAGCTGATGAATGTGTTTGCACATATTCTGACAATGTGTTAACAAAGCATCAGGAATGTGTCTTGCAAATGTCTTGTTTGAGCTTCGAGAATCATTTTGAATCGTTTTAGTTTAGTCAGACGAAACACTCAATATTCTAATTTAGCTTATTTCAAAAACAACAATTGTAATATTTGATCTTTTTCCGTTACATCTCCCAACCTCTAGTCCTGACGCTCACTTTAGCTAACAATTACCAGTTCCATAAATGTGTCTATTTTCCAATAATCCTGATCAAAGTCGCTTTATCTCATTTGTAACAACAATCTTAACAACATGAAAAACAGAACTAGTTTGCTGCAGTCCACATGTATTCCACCATAATTACTCACTGCAATTAGTTTGATAAGCACTTTTCACAATTTTCAGTGGCCAGCGCTAACAACAACAACAACTAGCATTCTAATAGCTCACTTCCTTGTTTTCGGATTATAAAATACTCTATAATTAAATACAGAACGCACACAGTGTTCAAATTTTCACCCACAGAGCGGCTTTTACGACATATCTATACATGGGTCGGAAGTCACGTGACGCACTGGTTGCTACTGCCATCTTGAGGACAAATGCCGCGTGTTGACTGTGGGCTGTTCCAACAAAAAGTCTCAAAACAAAGCGTTCTTTCTCTTCTGTCACGCCCCCAAAGACCCCGTTTGTCCAGAAATGTGTGACTGTGGTCAAGAGGGACCAGTGGACTTACAGAGATCGCAGCTGGCTAATGCTAGTGGCTATGCTAATAAACGTAAGCCTGCTCGCAGACAGTTTTAACAAGCCTCATTTCCAACTGTCCGGGTGTTGTATTTTAGGGTCCGACACAAAGTCCATGCTCTTGAAAGCTTTGAGGGCGTGCGGATGAGGAAGAGCAGATGAACTTCGTCGTCTTCTTAAAGTATCAACCCTTTCGATTTTCAATTTAACAGCGACTATCTAACATTATGCGGCGACGTCTTCAAAATTTGCGATAACAACAAAACAAACTGCACTCAACGACACTGAAGAAAATCGGGTTCTTTTAAATGGATTAGTCTTGGCACCCCGGCAACTAGCGTCTTTCTCTTTTTAGTAATAACTAACTCATTTTGTGTTTTACCTTTTATTCCTTTACAGTCTTTAAACATCTATCAAAACCTGAACAGGCGCCAACACGACCACGTCATCCACCTAACGGACATCGCCATCATCGCCACGGACCTGGCCCTGTACTTCAAGTGAGTTTCCCGCCGTACGTAAAACTCGGTGGCTTATATCTCCCGCACGCGTCCGAATGACTAATGACGCCGGCCGCCGCAGGACAGGGACATTAAAGAGGAATATCCAGGACGTGAAGGGGAGGCATTTGTCCGCAACACGTGTGATTACATTCAATCAATCTCGTTTTCGACTCGGTGGTGAGGAGTCATCAATAATAGTAAAGTATGCGGCGGTGCTGCGTGTGAGAGGCGGCCAAGACCGTCTTTATATTCTATGGAAAGACTCTGGATTCTTGATTTAATCTGCAATTTTCTGTGGATAAGAGTGCCAAGTGTGTTAGCCAACTAAAACGCAATGTGGGACTCACCTTGGACTGTAACGTGGACCAAACTAGGGAATATTCTAATCTATTTGTATGAAATCATCCGAATTTCACATTTCGATATTTGTTGCGATATTTTGAAGAGGCAGAATTGTAGAATTTTCTCCTTGCAATATTGTCTTTTCTGAGCGTTTAACCCTGTTCTAACGTTGTTCCTCGTCACAAACACATCTGGAGCACATTTAGCTTCATTCACGCTAGTCTGATGTATCCTAATTAGAAAGCCCTCTCCCCTCCGAGCGACAAAAACACTCCGTTCTGAATCTCAGCGGTAACTGTCATGTTCTCCATCTGTGACGCGACTCTGAGAATCTTCTGCTGTTTTTAAACTCCAGAAATCATCTCCAGTCTCGTCCTGAGCATTTCTGCCGTTAAAAACCACGATCAGAACAACTGCGTGCCGAGACCAGGAAGTGGGAGACCAGTTTGGTGTGCGCCTTTTATCTTAAAACTATGCGTAATTCCCTCTGCAGCCAGTAGATGGCGCTAAACAGCAGAGATACAGATGCGATTTAGTTTGTTATGAACCATTTTATTTTGTAAAAAGTACTAAAAAGAAGAAACGCTAGAGCTTCATGATGTTTGCACTGAAACGGAGCAAAGGATCATGGTCAATGTTGTTCCCTCTGTTTCTTTAGCGATTGATGCAAGAAAAATAAATGAATTTGGTTACCTGGTGACCGGGAGGGTACCTGGTGACCGGGAGGGTACCTGGTGACCAGGAGGTTACCTGGTGACCGGGAGGTGGTGACTTGCTCCAGGAAGGGGAGGTTTGATGAATGTTTTATTTTCATAATCTCTGAAAAGAGCAGCGTTTATTTGGACAATCAGACACTTTAGAAACCGCAAGAAAGCACAGTAAACCAGGGGCCGGAAGCGGGACTAAACAGGGCAAGCAGGGCCGCGAACGAGGTGCCGAAAGCGGATAAACCAGGACTAACAGGACTAAACCAAGACGAACAGGGCGAAGTAAAAAGAAAAAAAGGCCTGAAACAGGACTAAACAGGAAGCTGAAACAGGACCGAACCAGGGGCCGAGCAGGACTAAACCAGGACTAAACCAGGGACGACCAGGGCCGAAGCAGGGACTAAACCAGGACTAAACAGGACTAAACCAGGAACCAGACCAGGGCCGACCAGACACAGGAATACACAGGACTAAACCAGCGCGAACCAGGGCCGAAGCAGGACTAAACCAGGACTAAACAGGGCCGAACCAGGGCCGAAGCATGGACTAAACTCAAGGTACTATAAACATGGGCGAACATGGGACGATTAGCAAGGACTATACAGGTGACTTAAACTCAGGACGAAACCAGGGCGAAGCAGGACTAACAGGGACTTATAATCAGAGACTAAAACCAGGACGAACCGAAGGCGCCTGTATAACGGACTTATAAAACCAGTGACTAAATCTCTAAGGGGCCTGAAGACTATAGGGCCGAAGCAGGACTAAACCGCCGAAGGACTAAACTCAGGCGAGAACCAGGGCCGAACCGGGCCGAGCAGGACCAGAGAACAGGACGAATCGATGTAGAATAACCAGGACGGAACCAGGGCCGATAGCAGGCGACTAAAACAGGATAAAACCAGGCGACCGAATCAGGTCGAAGCAGTCGATAAAACCAGGACTAAACCCAGGACTAAACCAGGACGTGACTCATTAGGTCGAAGAGTGGAATTATAAACGAGACTTGTGAAAGGCAGGTACTTAATACAGTGGAGAAACAGAAGACCAGAACAAGGAGATAATACAGGTTGAGCCGGAACCAGGACCCTAGAACGCAGAGACGCTATAACTAGGGGGTTGAAAACTAGTGTCGCCTACGAACAGGACCTTTGATATTGCATAGTACTTATTAACCAGGAGCGAACACAAAAATATAAGAAAAAAACACTAGGTAGCCGCACCTAGGTCTAACTAGGCGCACTAAATAGGACGACCTAGGACCCGTTTAGTTGTGCACCGCATAGTCTCTGCTAAGGTACAGGAACCAAAGCTGACCGCATCTCTAGTGTCTGCATAAGCGACCATAGGACGACTCAGGAGCGCTACCAGGGAGGTTTAAGTCAAGGTATGTACTGCGAAACGCAGTGGCTAAACGAGGTACTTTAAACCTCGCGCAGTGGAGCGGAAAGTCAGAGACGTGAAATGATAGTGACTTAAATAGACAGTGGACCGCTGATAACGCAAGGGCCCGAGATAGCAAGCGGCGCGAGAACCAGGACAAGGAAGACCAAGGAACTTACCAGGACTTGGTAACCAGTGACTATAACAGTACTGAACAGGGCGGAACAGAGACCTTGAAACCAGGACTGTTTAAAAGAACTCAGGCCAGGACTAAAGACTCCAGACCATGGATTTACGCCAGTGGACTCCTCGCACACCCAGGACTCGAACAGGACTAAACCAGGGCGAACCAGGGCCCGAACCAGGACTAAAACCAGGGCCGAACCAGGATAAACCAGGGCGATCAGGAGAACCAGGACCGGCACCAGCTCAACGAGGTACCGAAACAGGACAGCACCCGCTCGCAACAGGACCGAACCAGGACGAACCAGGACCCTGCACCAGGACCAGCACAGGACGATCCAGGAGCACCAGGACCTCGCGCAGGACCTGAACCAGGACCGCACCAGCCTCCAACCAGGACCAACCAGGACCCACCAGCCTCCAACCAGGACGAACCAGGACCGACAGGACCGCACCAGGACCGCACCAGGACCGCACCAGGACCGCACCAGGACCGCACCAGCCTCCAACCAGGACCGAACCAGGACCAAACCAGGATCAAATTAGAATCAAACCAAGTGTGAACTATGGCTTCAACAATAGTCTGTACTTTTCGCAGATCCAGGAAGAACATGGATCCATAAATGCCTAACTCTGATACAGCCCAACAGAGAAGGCAGAGGGTAATTCCATAAAATGATCATTCTGAAACATCAAAATCAAATCAATATCGTGACCACGTGTCGAATACGT
>BJKM01000229.1:252500-258953 GCA_015082035.1 Chaenogobius annularis
CGTGTCAGAAGCCTCCATTACTCCGCCTGAAATAGCGGCAGATTCGTACCCCTGATAGACAGCCATTTTCCTCGCGTTACGGGCCCACAGTACGAGTCTATTCTTAGGAACAACTCGGTGACATTTTTATGGTCGATACTTTATGCTTCCCTCACATTCGCCGCCCACGCGAGAACGATATCGCGCTGCACGCTCCGCTCCTGCACGCTCCTGCACGCTCCTGCACGCCCCGCGGCAATTGTTCCTCCAAATCGGCCGGATGACGAAGGCTTTCTAAAATAAGGTCCCGCGATACAAACTCATACTGTTCATCAGCCGCCGCCGCCGTTTGGTTTGGTTAAGATGCTCCCGTAGGACCATCTGCAAAGGTCTAACTCAGGCCGGAATCTGTGGACGAAGTGATAAATCTGTGTCTAAACCAGAGCTAAACTTGGACTAAAGCAGGAGCTGTGAGACCGGACTAAACCAGAACGAACAGGACAGAAGGTGTGGTCTACAATTCCATTCCATTTTTTTTTGTTTTTTTGTACCAATAACACCAGGAATAAAGTTCAAAGTTCAAAGTTTACTCGACAAGTTTAACCAAACGCAGTGGAAAACGATTACATTTCAGATTCTACTAAACATTTTGCCCATTTGTCCCCAGTTTACAGTTGTACTTCCTGGTTCATGAGCACAAATATGGCAATTCCACAATCGTTACCTAGCAACCAGACTGTAAACAAGAGCCAAAATCCACATAAATGACAACAATTCTGATCTGACACACACAATAACACCATAACACCTAATTTTGTCAATCGGAAAAGTGTGTCAGTTAAGTGTCGACTGTCTCTGTGTCGCACGTTGATGACATCACGGAGGGATCCAGCTCCACTTCCTTGTCATTTTTAAACATTCAAAACCCCTTCACACACTGCAACTTAACGGAAGTGAAACTGTGATAAATATTTCCCGCAGGTTCCGCACCACCAAAACTGAGTCCGAATGAGAGAAACGGGACAATCTTTAATATGGACTTTAAGTTAGCGGAACGCCAAATACTGCTTTTAGAACCCTCCAATCGCTTTAAAGGTTTATACCCGCTCGCTTCAGGTGGATTTTGACTTAAACGCATAAAAGTTAAAGCAAATTTTCAGAAGGTGGAAACGTGTGATGAACAAAGCTAAAATAATCTAAACGTTTTTGTCTTCGTCGTGTCGACTGAATCTGCAGCTCTAAATCAGGCACTAGCATTAGCGTTCATATTGTCACTACGTACGCGCAAAACGCGAGCGCTAACTAACGATAATAACTAACGAGTCCAGAAACACGCACATGTCCAAGTCGAGTCGCACAGAAGGTTTTTTATTTGTGGAGAAAACGTGGGAAAATCTGTGGAAAATGACAGGAAGTGACATCACACCAGGGTTATACACATTCCAGTAAAAGTTTATGCAGAATTTACACGTAACGTTTTTGACTCTCTAAACTTTGATTCAACAAAATAAAGTCGCTCTTATATATTTTCATTCGTGAAATTAAAAAATCAAATGTGTATAATTTTGATCAAAATTCTAAATATCTTAACTGCATTTTAGTGCAATGAGTCGTCCGACCTGTAGGGGGCACTTTGACACGCTACAGCAGGGATGTCTAAACTATGGCCCAGGGGTCAAAATGCGGCCCGCTGACCAATTTTTGTTGGTCCTCCAGCTTCCTGCTAAATTGGCCCAAACAAAAACAAAAAGTAGTACTTTTTACAGTAAAATTTGAGAAATTCACGCATTCTGATGTTTTACCAACCTAATATCAATGTTCCAGTCTTATTGAAGGTGCGGAGGCCCATCGAAACTATGTCAAATGCAACATTTCAAGTGATTCACTTCATTGTCGGGTTGTCTGCGGCCCCCTGCTCCGTATAATGCGGCCCTCTGCTTGGACACCCGTGTGCTACAGTAAATGCTGCACAAATTGGTAATTTTCTTTTGTTATTTGCATTTTCCAAGACACGAGGCGAACAAGACTGGGTTGATGAGAACGAGCAGAGTTCTCGTTAAACTGTCATTTTTGATAATAATACATGCCATTTTGTCTGCGATGACTTATTTTAAAACGCTTTACATTCGATAAAAGCCGCAAACATAAGCTGCACAATGAAACGGTGGCAGGTTGGACTCGCTTTATCGTTTATAGTCATTATTTTCTTTCTCTGCTTGTTTTCTCTTTTCCTCTAGGTGGCGCTGTCCGTGGCCGCCGAGTTCTGGAGCAGGGAGATCTGGAGAGGACGGTTCTCGAGCAGCAGCCGATCGTAAGCGCTCCTCCAGCCCTACTTTTTCTAATTCTGTCACTCTTTTATATTTTTTTTTCGGTGCGTGTGAACGTTCGGTGAAGTTCGGTGAAGTTCGGTGAAGTTCGGTGAAGTTGGTGAAGTCGGTGAAGTTCGGTGAAGTTCGGTGAAGGGAAAGAACGAGGGGCTGAGGAGAGGGAGGACAGAAATCGGGGGGGGAATTATGTCGGATCAGACTTTTCCGCCGCGCTCCACTTTTGGCTTTTCCACGCTGAGAGAAGAGAAACAAAAAGGCAGAACGTCCACAGGGAAACAGAACGATGGATCCGGCTTAGAGTCGTTTGTGCGCAATAACTCTATTTTTGTTTGTTTCGAACATATATAATGTTAAACAAAAAAAAATCATAATAAATAAAATAAAAATAAATAATAGGAACAATAATGATAATGATGATAAGAATAGTAAGACTATAATAATAATATAATAATAGTAAAAATAACAATAAATGAAATGAAAATAAATAAATAATAAGAATAAAATAATAATAATAATAATAATCATAATAAATAATAAGAATGATAATAAGAATGATAAAAATAAGAATGATTAGAATAATAATAAGAATGATTAGAATAATAATAATGATGATGATGATGATGATAAATTAAACAGTAAATACAATAATAAATAATAATAATAATAATTGAAATAAATAATAAATAATCATAATAATAATTAGCTATAATGAAATAGAAACAGACAATATTTTGGCAGTGCAGTTGACACATTTCCATTTGTTGGAAAAAGGAGCAGGAAGATCCTTTATACTGCGTCACATAATTCATCAGCTATATCAAATAATATGAATAAATATATTAAATCCAGAATTTGCATACATTGTGGAATATTGAATAAGCCACGTAAGCCACTTTAGCAATCACGTATAAGCCTGTATAATTAAGTGTTAAATGTCCTAATTGAACACATGAGACAACAGTGACTGACCTGCTGGATTACGTTCAGAGGAAGATGGAGCAGAGACAAAGAGACAAAGAGACGGAGAGACAAAGAGACGGAACCAAAACACGACCAAAGCCAAACAACGATGGATCCATGTGACCGAGACACCATTTGAAAACAATAGGAAACAGTATTTATAGAGCTATGTTTCTGTTCTCTGTCTTCTCTGTCTTCCCTTTCTCCTCGCTCCTCTTTCTCCCCTCTCTTTTCCCCTCAGCTCGCGGCCCTCCGTTTCTTAATTGCGTCTCTGTCAGGGAGGAAAGACGTCTCGTTTTGATCCTTTAAACCGTGTTAAGCAGGCCGCGGCGGCGCTACAGACCAATTAAAATGTGTCAATATTACGCGAGCATTTAAAGTGTTTTTATGATTTTCTAATTTTGACTTTATTGGTGTATTTAAACCTGTCGTGCATATAAATGATAGTTTGACACCCGATCGAGCGGGTATTTGTGGAGAAAACGTAGAAAAAGCTGTAGAAAATGACAGGAAGTGACATCACACCTGGGACACTCGTTCCAGTCAAAGTTCATGCAGAATTTACAAAAATAAACTTTTTTGACTCTAAACATGAATTCAACAAAATAAAGTCGCTCTCATATATAAAAAAAAAAGTGACATTAGATGAGTTTTGGCCCAGTGGTTGCTGGTAATTTTCCTAGCGTGATGTCATCAATTACAGACAGGAAGTGAAATTACAAACCTAAAAAAATGTGCTTTTCTGTGATCAAATTTTATCCTTTTAGCTGAATTTTAAATATATAAAACTTAAAACTGGATTTAGTTAAATAAGTCGTCCGACCTGTAGGGGGCACTTTAATTGCGTCGATATTGTCGCGCTGGAATAAGAAGAAGAATATGGGTTTGCTTGGACTAAGACAGAAGAAGAATCAAATCTGACAGAGCGTTGAGATGAGAACGGGACTTTTTCTTATGATTTTCAGCCGTTCTTTGTCACTCAGTCGTCACTGGTTGAAGTCAATGGTTGAAGTCAATGGTTAAGAAAGATGAGTTCTTCACTGTAAGGTCAGGTGGTCTTCAGGCTCACAGTGAGGCAAGCGCAGGAAGAGCAGCAGCAGAAGAAGAACATCCAAGGCACTCAGACCCCATTCAAAAGTGTTGACAAAGGGATAGAAAGTGAGGACCCTCCAAACACCAACAACAAGTGTGGACCCTAAACACCAACGACAAGTGTGATGTATACGGCCCGACTGAAGCGGGTGGGCTCATACGCTCTGCTTTGTGTCTCTCCAGCCCATGGACAGAAACAAATCCGACGACCTGCCAAACTCCAGTGCGGTTTCATCGACTTCGTCTGCGCTTTCGTTTACAAGGTGAGAACCAAACCCACTTTGGCCTCGCCACGTGACGACATGAAAGGTTCAACTTTGACCTCCAGTCTGCCTGTTTTACACCCCTCGTTTGTCATTTGTCGGCCCCTCGCTGTTCTCACGAGCCCCCACGAGCCCACACCATCTGCTCCCACTGTTTTGATTTACCTCAAACTAAATTTGCCTAAATGTTGTGCGTGTCCCTCATGTCTCCCTCGCGTCCCCCGTGTCCGCTCTGTCGTGTCCCCCCTCAGTCCACCCCGTCCCCTCTCGCTCCCTCGCGTCCCCCTCGTCCCCCTCGCGTCTCCCTTCGCGTCTCCCTCGCGTTCTCTCCCATCGCTCCTCCCTCGTTTCTCCCTCGCGTCTCCCTCATGTCCCTCATGTCCCCCGTCATGTCCCCCTCGCGTCTCCCTCGTCCCCCCGCGTCCCCTCGCGTCGCCCTCGCGTCTCCCTCGCGTCTCCCTCGCGTCTCCTCGCTCCCCTCAGCTCTCCCTCGCGTCGTCTCCCCTCGCGTCCCCCTCGCGTCCCCTCTCGCGTCGCGTCCCCTCGCGTTCTCGCCTCATGCGTCCTCCCGTCTGGTCCCTCGCGTCTCCCTCTCTCACCCTCGGTCCCTCTCGCGTCTCCTCGCGTCCCCTCAGCGTCCCTAATATCTCACCACTCCCTATACTTCTATGTCTAGCGACCCACGCGTCTCCCTCCGTACCCGCTCGCCGCTTCCACCCGTACCGCCTCTCTCGCCCCCCTCCGCCCCTCGCGTCCCCCGCGTCCCTGCCCCTCGTCCCCTCGCGTCTCCCTCGCTCCCACGCGTCCCCCCTCGCGTCCCCTCGCGTCTCCCCCGTTCTCCCTTGCGTCTCCCTTGCTCTCCCCTCGCGTCTCCAATCCCCCTCGCGTCTCCCTCGCGTCTCCCTCCGTCTCCCTCGCGTCTCCCTGCGTCTCCCTCATTCTCTATGCCCCTCGCGGTTCTCCCCGCGTCTCCCCTCGCGTCCCCCTCGGTCCCCTCGCGTCCCCCGCGTCCCCTTGCGTCTCCCTTGCGTCTCCTCCGCGTCTCCCTCATGTCTCCTTGGCTCTTGGCGTCGCATACCATTGAACTTGGAAAGTCGTTTCTTCTGCAGGAGTTCAGCCGCTTCCACGTGGAGATCACCGCCGATGCTCGACCGGCTCCTGAACAACAGGAAAGAGTGGAACGCCCTGAAGGAGGTGCGACGAGGCCAAGATGGCCGCCATCGAGGAGGCCAAGAAGGCCAAAGAGGAGGCGGCCCAGAAGGCGGCGGCTGCAAAACAAGGTCAGAACTGAGTCATAATATATCGAGAGTTTCAGACATCCGAGATCAGATCATATGACACTGTTTTTATCAGTTCTTTAATCGAAATCTGATCTTTTGGGTGAAATCAGGTCCAATACAAAAAAAACAACTGAAATGAAATGATTTTTAAACCTGATTGGACACTTTTCGCCCCTTGAATTCCGCTGTCAACATTCTCCACTTCGTCACAAGTGAATAAACTACAAACTGTTTTAAGAACCTACATTTATGTGTCGTCGGAACAAATCAGAAAATATGGTGATTTCATGTCGTCTAATATTGAACGCGTGACGTGCCACGCCTCAGCTGTGGAAACACTGGGGGAGTGGTCTCCTGCCAGGTTAGGGGCCTCCATTGTTGTTTTTAATGTTTTTAAAGTGTTTGTTTGTCCGTTTGTCGGTCTGTTTTTTACCGGGAGGCGACTGCTGCTCTTGGTCTGAAAAGTTTGGGCATCCTCCGTCCTAGATCCTGGTTTCAGGATTCAGTTACTGATTACAAAGTCGACATACTTTAATTACTTAATACTTAATT
>BJKM01000229.1:259631-372131 GCA_015082035.1 Chaenogobius annularis
GTGTCGTCGGAACAAATCAGAAAATATGGTGATTTCATGTCGTCTATATTGAACGCGTGACGTGCCACGCCTCAGCTGTGGAAACACTGGGGGAGTGGTCTCCTGCCAGGTTAGGGGCCTCCATTGTTGTTTTTAATGTTTTTAAAGTGTTTGTTTGTCCGTTTGTCGGTCTGTTTTTTACCGGGCTGCTGCTGGTCTGAAAAGTTTGGGATCCTCCGTCCTAGATCTGGTTTCAGGATTCAGTTACTGATTACAAAGTCGACATACTTAATTAACTTAATACTTATTAGTATCTTTTATCAATCAAAACCAATGGAAATCTATTTGTAGAACACAATTTGTGCTTTTAATGCTAACATGTTTCTCTTTCTCCTCCACTCCTTTTTTTATCTCCTCCACTTCTTCTTCTTTCTTCCTCCTTCTGTCCTCTTCCTCCTTCCTCTCCTCCCTCCCATCATTCTTTTCCCTCTACCCTTTCTCTTCCCATCCTCACTCCCTTCCCTCCCTCTCTCCTCCCCTCCTCCTCCTCCTTCCCTCTCTCTCTCCTTCCCTCTCCCCCTCTCCTTCTCTCCTCCTGCTTCTCTCCTTCCCTCTTTTATTTATCTCCCCTCTTTCTCCTCTCCTCATCTTCCTCTTCTTTCCTCCTCCTCGCCCTCCTGTTCCTCTCCCCTCCTCCTCCCGTCCTCTCCTCTCCTCCCTCCTCTCCTCCTCTTCTTCTACTTCTCCTCCTCCTCTCCTCCTCCCCTCCCTCCTTCCCCTCTCCTCCTGCTCCTCCCTCCTCCTCTCTTCCCCCTCTCCTCCCTCCTCCTCCCTTCCTCTCCTCCTGCTCTCCTCCCTCCTCCTTCTCTCCTCCTCCTCCTCCCCCTCTTCTCTCTCTCCTTGCTCTCCTCTTTATCCTCTCCTCCCTTCTCCCCTCCTTTTCACCCTCTCGCTCTCCTCTTCTCCTCTTCTCCTCCCTCCTCCTTCCCTCCTCCTTTTCCTCCTCGCCCTCCTCCTGCTTCCTCCTCTGCCTCCTCTCCTACTGCTCTTCCTCTCTTCTCTCTTCCTCCCTCCCCTCTTGCCTCCCTCATTCACCCTCTCCCTTCTCCCCTCCTCTCCTTCCTCTTCCCCTCCTCCTCCTTCTACCCCCCTTTCTTCCTCCTTCTCCTCTCCTCCTCTGCTCCTTCCCTCTCTCTTCCTCTTCACCCTCTCCTCCTCACCTCCTCCCTCCTCTCCTTCCTCTCACCCTCCTCCTCCTGCTCCCCCTCCTTCTTCCTCCTTCTCCTCTCCTCCTCCTGCTCCTCCCTCCTCTCCTTCCTCTCACCTCTCCTCTCCTGCTCCCCTCCTCTCCTTCCTCCTTCTCCCTCTCCTCCTCCTGCTCCTCCCTCCTCTCCTTCTCTCATCCTCCTCTCTCCCTCCTCTCCTCCTCTCCTCTCCTCCTCCTGCTCCCCTCCTTTCCTTCCTCTTCTCCCTCTCCCTCCCCGCTCCTCCCTCTCCTCCCTCTCTCCTTTCCCCTCTCCTCTCCGCTCCCTCCTCTCCTTCCCCTTCCCTCCTCTCCTGCTCCCCCTCCTTTCCTCTCTTCTCCTCTCCTCCTCTGCTCCCTCCTCTCCTTCCCCTCACCCTCTCCCTCCTGCTCTCCTGCTCCTTCCTCCTCCCTCCCTCCTCTCCCCCTCCTTCCTTCCTCCTTCTCCCTCTCTCCTTCCCTCCTCTTCCCCTCCCTCATTCACCCTCTCCTCCTCCTCTCCCTCTCTCCTCCTTCACCCTCTCCTCCTCCTTTCCTCCTCCTCTCCTTCCTCCTTCCACCCTCTCCTCCTCCTGCTCTCCCTCCCTCCTCCTCCTCTCCTTCCTCCTCCTCTCCTTCTCCCTCCTCCTCTTCCCCTCCCTCCTCTTCCTCCCTCCTTCCCTCCTTCTCCTCCTCCTTCTCTCCCTCTTCCTCCTATTCTCTCCTCTCCTCCTCCTCTCCTCCCTCTCCCCTTCTCCTCCTGCTCCTCCCTCCTCTCCTTCCTCCTTCACCCTCTCCTCCTCCTGCTCCTCCCTCCTCTCCTTCCTCCTTCACCCTCTCCTCCTCCTGCTCCTCCCTTCACCTCTCCTCCTCCTGCTCCTCCCTTCCGGAGGCGTCTCAGTCCAAGACCTGTGTTCTGAGCTGAAGAAACGTCACCTCCTAAACTCCTTTGGCGTTTTCCTTCTCGTTTGTTTAGAAACTACGACACACTGTAAAACTTTAAATATAATACCTTCTGTTTTCTTCACTAAAAATGCAAATATGGATGTTCTAGCAGAAGTATTAAACTGAACACACGTCTTTTTAGAGTTAAAGTCTGGGAAATGCACCAAATGTAAATGCTAATACCGTAGTTTCTTTGTTATTGTCGTTTGATGTGTACAATAAATGACTAGACGTGTAATGTACGCTGAAAAGTTCTGTTTGTTTTTCATTTAAAACAACATTTTCAACTGTAAAATCACTCACTCAAAGTCTAAATGAGGAGCTTCTTCGTTCCCGATATCGTTTGACAATCACACGATGAGTATTTACCACCCAACGACGCGGCGTTGCCAGGTTTGGGCCAAATTTCGATCCCGCTCGGTTCATTAAACCCTCCGACTTCGACTGGAAATGAACTTCAGAACATCCTTTGCCAAAAACACTCTTTATTGATCTCACAAAATATTATAAGGCCGCACATTATGTTCCGCCAAGTCC
The DNA here is from genome assembly GCA_015082035.1 of Chaenogobius annularis. Taxonomy (NCBI): domain Eukaryota; kingdom Metazoa; phylum Chordata; class Actinopteri; order Gobiiformes; family Gobiidae; genus Chaenogobius; species Chaenogobius annularis. The sequence goes on from BJKM01000229.1 coordinate 262,315, forward strand.
AATTACTCCAATGAACGACCCATAAACATTGATCGATGAATTAATTAGACGTAATTGGGACATTGTTGCAAACGCTACACTTTTAATACAACTAAGATTTTCTAATACGGATTTAAAGCTTCTCTTTTCTGGCCCAAAAAGCTTTACTACACGGAGCAGCTGCAGCGTGACATGAGGAGCGAGTGGGTAGAGACATCCGGCAAACGGTTGAGGACGACTCATTGAACTAAAATGCAGTTAAGATAAATGTATTTAGAATTTTTGCTCAAAATTATAAAAATGTTATCAGAGAATAGCAATTTTTTTAGGTTTATAATGGCACTTCCTGTTTGTAATTGATGACATCACAGTAGGAAATTACCCGGCAAACACTGGGCCAAAACTCATCTAATGTCACAATATTTTTATTTGACAAATACAAATGTGTGAGAGCGACTTTATTGTGTTGAATTAATGTGCGTCAAAAAAGTTGTTGCATAAACTGTCCCTGGTGTGATGTCACTTCCTGTCATTTTATACAGATTTTTCATAGTTTTCGCCAGAAATACCTGCTCTATCGGTGTAAAACTATTATTTCTATGTACGCCAGGTATAAATACATCAAATAAAGTCAAAAGTAGACAAACCTGCCGTACGTCACTTTAAACCCCAGCTTTATGCTCTTAAGTGGTCTGTCTTAAGTGGTCTGGAGAGAAATAGATGAAGATAAAACCCGTCCTGACTGAGAACATAGATGTCTCCGGTCATACGGGCACTTTTGCCGTCGCGTTGGGTCCCGCCAACGTTTGGGTGAAAACATTCCGCGTCATTCGATGGCCTCGGACGCCAATTGACGGTTAATTTCTTAAACTGTTGAGAACCAGCATCAGAACCGCGGGAGAACCGCCGCTCATTCTCACAGATGTATGAAATCGACACCAACCGACGATGAAGAGAGCCTTCTTTAAACGGGAAATAGCCTTAGCAGGCGATTAGCGCTAGCATTCCCCCTGCTTCGGGTGAACGAACAGCTCCTCACAGTGGCCGTAATTTAGAAATACAAACCCATTCATCCATTTAAATGCTTCAAGACAATACATTATGTAAATATTCAACCAGGCGTCTTGTGTTTGATTAAGGGATCCGAAATGTATTCTGTAATTCTTGTATGTTAGCTTAAGCTAGTTAGCATGCTAACCGTAGCTTGTGCTGAATGAACCCACAGGCACGCAGTTATAGAGTTATACTTTGTTCTTCAACCAATTAACTGCACAAAGTCGCCTGCAAACGGTTAATTTAACAATATTAAATCCAACACAATAAATACTGGACTGAAATCAAAATGGAACCACACAAAGTAAATGTTACAGGTCGAAAAAAACAAACCAAAACTCATACGAAAAACACGAATCATAACGTGGATTCATATTTTATTTACATTTCCTGCTCATTTATCGTAAAACGTGAACATTAGCCGTGTTTGACATGAAAACACATCTGATAAACACATGTGCAATTTGCTTTGGGTCCGGTTGGTTTAAAAAACATCGTCTGACGCCAAAAACACTCTGGTCCTTTTGTCTTTGATCAACAGAAATTACTAAATATAGTTTTTTTGACGTTTATTTGACGCGTGTCACCGGTCGCACCCCGTTCATGTCCCCACCCAAAAGGGGGGCGAGGCCGTTCTGGTGGCACTACAGGAAGTGATGTAAGACCGGAGACATCAGGAGCAAATGCGTCACACCCAAGACACATCTCCAGGACTTGAGCTCGGTTTGGGATCACGGAATAGCACTTTTTTATTTGACAAATAAAAATAAATGAGGGCGACTTTATGAGAATTAATGTTTAGAGAGTCAAATAAAATGTTTATGCTCGAGAGGTACAAATACACAGAATACTCCCAGAAACACAGAACTGGAGTGGAATCATGAAAAAAATATACTTGTATCTGAATATATATGTTTTAATCTAGTATAAATGTAAAATGGAAATACAAATAATAGAAAAATACACATTACAGACAGTTCAGTGTTGACAGTTTAGTGCCACACCCTTTGTCTCCATGACGCTGTCCTTTCTTTTTACAGTACAGCGTAAAACACATACTTTGAAGACGTACAACTCCAGCAGGTGGCGGTACATGCACCTTTTCAGATGGCTGCTGACTGCCATTAAAAGTAACACAACAACAACACACAACAACACACAGCAACACACACAGCAACACATAACTACACATAACTACACACAGCAACACACAACAACACCACACAAATACACACAACACAGGAACACACAGCAACACATAACTCACAGAAACACACAACAACAACAACACCACACAACACAGCAACACACAACACCACACAGCAACCACAACAACGCACAGCAACACTTAACAATCACACACAGCAACAACACACAGCAACACCACACAACAACACACAGCAACACAACAACACACAGCAACACAACAACACACAGCAACACACAACAACACACACAACAACACAGGAACACACAACGCACAGCAACACAACAATGCACAGCAACACATAACAACACACAGCAACAACACACAGCAACATCACACAACACACAGCAACACAACAACACACAGCAGCAACACACAACAACGCACAGCAACACACAGCAACAACACACAGCAACAACACACACAGCCACACCACACAACACCACACAACACCACACAGCAACACCACACAGCAACACAACACCACACAGCAACACAACAACACAGCAATAACACAACACCACACAACAACACACACAGCAACATAACAACACACAGCAACAACACACAACAACACACAGTAACAACATACAGCAACAACACACACACACACACACACAACACACACAACACACAACACACAACAACATACAGTTCCAAAATAATAAAGTCTAGTTTAATTTTCATCATTTCAAACAGTTTCGATCTTTATTTGAAGGCACAGAGACGACGCACTCTTAAAAACACAAATGTTCCGCTGCAAGATTTGAACGAACAGTAAATGTGGCGTTTCCTTCTGCAGTCGCGGATTTACAAGCATAAATCCTTAATAATTAAACAGTAAACAGTCTTTTTTTTTTTAAAAAATTGTATTATTCAAATGATTGACTGTGCTAAACATCACTCTGCGCACGAGGCTAAAAATAACTGGCTGCATTTTGCTTGTGTTCTCTCTCTCTCGCTCACCGGAGGAATGCAGCCGAGCGGAGCCAGAGAGAGCTCCCTCCCCTCACACACACACCCCCCCCTCGTTGCCGCGGTGTCGTAACGCTGCGATAGTACACATACATAACCGTGTCGTCACCGCCTCCCGTGACGTGAACGGCATGCCGTGACGTCGGAGCCGGGAGGATCGCCGTATACGGTCACGGCGATGGCGACGACGCGCGGTGACGTAAGCGGGGAGGAACGTCCCGTGACTGCGGACAGAGAGGGGGTGGGGGGGGAAACGAGAAAGGAGGGCAATAAAGAGGAGCGAGTAGAGGAGTTGGAGGAGAGAGGGAGGGAAGGAGAAAGGGGGAGAGGGAAGTGGGGGAGAGAAAAGGGAAAGGAGGGCAGTAAAGAGGAGAGTGGATGAGTTTTGGGGGAGAGGGAGAAATGGGGAGAGGTGTGGAAAGGATTGAGAAAGGAGGGCAAAAGAAAGAAGAGGGAGAAAGAGATGGAACAGAAGAGGAGAGAGAGAGAGGAGAAAGGGGGAGAGAAAGGGGAGAGGAATGAGAAAGGAGGGCAATAAAGAGACGCGAGTAGATGAGTTTGGAGGAAGCGATGTAGCAGAAGAGGAGCGAGAGAGAGAGGTGGGCAGAAGAGGAGAGAGAGAGAGGAGAAAAGAGGGCAAAAAATGGAGGGAGAGAAAGGAGAGGGAGGAGAAAGGGGGGAGAGAGAGAGGTGGAGCAGAAGAGGAGAGAGAGAGGTGGGGCAGAAGAGGAGAGAGAGAGAGAGAGGTGGGGCAGAAGAGGAGAGAGAGAGAGGTGGGGCAGAAGAGGAGAGAGAGAGAGGTGGGGCAGAAGAGGAGAGAGAGAGAGAGGAGGTGGGCAGAAGAGGAGAGAGAGAGAGGTGGGGCAGAAGAGGAGAGAGAGAGAGGTGGGGCAGAAGAGGAGAGAGAGAGAGAGAGTGGGGCAGAAGAGGAGAGAGAGAGAGAGAGGTGGGCCAGAAGAGGAGAGAGAGAGAGGGTGGAGCAGAAGAGGGGAGAAGAGAGAGAGTGGGGCAGAAGAGGAGAGAGAGAGAGAGAGGTGGGCAGAAGAGGAGAGAGAGAGAGAGAGAGAGGTGGGGCAGAAGAGGAGAGAGAGAGAGAGGTGGGGCAGAAGAGGAGAGAGAGAGAGAGAGAGAGTGGAGGCAGAAGAGGGGAGAAGAGAGAGGTGGGGCAGAAGAGGGAGAGAGGAGAGGTGGGGGCAGAAGAGGAGAGAGAGAGAGGTGGGGCAGAAGAGAAGAGAGAGAGAGAGAGAGAAAGAGAGTTGTGGGTGGTACCAGAAGAAATTGAACAAAATTGGAACCAAGAAGAAGCTAAAAAAGAAGCTGTATGACACGAGTATATGTGTATATATATATATATATATATATATATATATTATTATATATACACATATATATATTTTATTCACTGGCTATTAATTACTGCAATATCTATATTTGTTGTGATATTTTGAATGTACTTTTTGACAAAGTCTTTATTAGTCAAACTGTCGAAACAAAGCTTCACAAAGACAAAAACAGCGACGAAATCAAGAATATATTTAACCGAAAAAGAGGAAACTGTGAGGAAAAATGTCAACATTTTCAATTTTCACAAAGCGGCACATTCCGAAGCTTCGTGCCGCGATCTCGATTATCGTGTCAGCCGATATTACGATTAGGATTACGATTATTAAAGATTATTCGGTTAAATTAATCGTGAGAACCCCAAAAAAAATATATATATAATCATAATCGGGACAATTTTAGAAGCAAAATGAAGTGTTTTTAGTTAAATTATATCGCCCGAAGTTAATAGTTAAGAACTCTTTGTGTCCGGCTGTTTTTGTCAAATTTAACCGTATTTCGTCTTTCAGGAAGTTTAAACTCTGTAAAGCCGATCACAAACTCGAGGAACAGTCGCGCAGAGGGAAAATAACCCAAAAAACGCAAGGACGAAATAATCGCTAATAATCGTTCAATCGCGACGTCCCCTAATTACCATCGACACTTTGGCGTATACGTATTAGCGAAGAGAGCGAGAGAGCGGTACAGGTGAAAGAAGAGGAGAGGAAGAGGGGGCGGGGGAAACGGAGGCGGGGCGAGCGAGAGAAACGGGAACAGAGGAAGGATCGGAGTGGATGTAGAGAGAGAGGGAGAGAGAGGGAGGGAGGATGGGTGCAGAGGAGTGTGTGATGTGAATGTAGTGTGAGTGTAGTTGCTGTCGAAGCACGGCGTTCCCGTAGCAGGACACCGGGGGGATGCTCGTGACTGCGGCGGTGGCGGCGGCGGCGGATAGACACGGCGCCGCACGGAGAGAGAGAGAGAGAGAGAGAGAGAGAGAGAGAGAGACGAGTGATGCAGGACTATTAATAGGAGCGGCGCTCACGGATCGGCGGCAGGTTTCCAAGCGAGAGCGAGTCACGTGCCGCCGACCGCAAATCCCCGCCGCGCGTTTTCCCATTAGCAAAGGCTACGCGGCAATTAGCAAAGCGGTTATGTTTATACGACGGATCATTACGCCGGCAATTACGGCGGCTAAAAATAGACGCAAATAAACGGAAAACCGCCGCGCGTCGCCGTCGTTACAGATGTTTCGAGTCGTTTTGTCAACTCCTCTTCAAAGTGTGTTGATTGTATAGTTTGCATTGGTGACGATTGTGCGTTTTGTTCAGTGCTTTTGTAAGTATTGTGGGGGAAAAAAACATCACGATTTAACGATGTTTCGCGATTTTTTTACATTTTTTATTGAGACTGGGACCAAACGAAAGTGAGATCTTCAATTTTCTTTCATTCCCGTGGTTTTATGGGACGGAATTTCACTTCCTGACAAAAATGAAGTTCAATGTGACAAAAACAGACAGATAAAAAATAAGTTATTGACATTTAGGTCGACTTTTTGGACGATATATTGAACGAAAAATACTTGATTTTGCCCCTAAAATTGTCACGATTATTGTTTTTTGGTTTTTACGTTTGACCTGAATAATCCTGAATATTGATTAGGTCGGCGAGGCTGTTGGCGCGGAATGTGACAGCCACGCCTTCATCAGCTCGGTTACATGAAGTAAAATGAGTAAATGAATCCTAAAGTGCCCCCTACAGGTCGGACGACTCATTGAACTAAAACGCAGTTAAGATAAATATAGTTTGAAATTTTGCTAATAAATTTAAAACAAATGGAAAACATTTTTTAGGTTTATAATGTCACTTCCTGTTTGTAATTGATGACATCACACTTGGAAATTACCCAGCAAACACTGGGCCAAAACACTGTTTAGAGAGTCAAAAAAGTTGTTTGTTTGGCTGGAATGAGTGTCCCTGGTGTGATGTCACTTCCTGCCATTTTCCACAGATTTTTTTTTGACGTTTCCTCCACAAATACCTGCTCGATCGGTGTAAAACTATCATTTATACGTACGACAGGTTTAAACACACCAAATAAGGTCAAAATTAGAATATCGTAAAAAACTGTCATACGGCACTTTAAATCGTGATGTTTTTTCTCACAATAATCACACAATAACACTAAAATCACTAAAACACACAATGCAAAACAGTATTATCTTTCTGACTTTCACATCGTATGGTTCCATGATAAATACCCTTGATTCCCTTGTTTCCGTCTAATACACGACCAATACAATATCCAGCATAACAACGGAAATGCAGCCAAGAAAATGTGTCGCCAGCGTGAGAATCCCCCCGCCGATTTAGCCTTTTCACGACAATTGGCTGACGCCGGGGGGAGAATTCTGCGGGGGAAATGCATTTTGACTTCCTTTCTGTCACGTTTTTCCCCACCTCCACCTCTTTGCAAAAACGTGCTCCGATCGCCGCAGTCTCGGCAGGCGGTCCGAGTGTCTGGCGAGGGCCGTTAATAGGCTTACACGCACACACACACACACACACACACACAAACCAGCGCGCCGCAATGAAAAGACCGTTACACGATACGACGCGCTGTCATACTCTTCTCGTTGAGTAAGACCGCGTCGGAAGCTGATGCAACGGCGAAGCGGTGGCAGTGAATCCCAAGCATCGCATTTCGCCGAGGACAGAGGTAACCGGAGGAACGGAAGCAGCGGGCCGCGCTCGGGGTTTTTTTCCCCGTCTTACTCAGACAAAAACGTCGATGGATTCGGTCCGTCGCGATGGTAGGACCGTGTCATGAATGAACGCGCGTGATGAACCGAGCAAGGCCCACGACACAGACACAGACACAGACAGAGATGGACTTTCCGCGATAGTTCGACGGTCTTATTGACGTACTTTGGCCTTCCATCGACATTTCCCAAGGACGTGACGGCGGCGCGCACAGTATTGACCCGCAGTCCGGCTTTTGCACGCTCGGACCTGCTGCTGCCCTTGTGAAGAACCTTTAGGGTCGCAAGTTATTGATGTTCTACACACCGTGCATCGATAGTCAACTAATGGGGACTTCTTTTGATCATCGTAAGTGTTATCTTGACGAAGAAGAGCTTTTATAACAAAGACGATGGCGCTATTGAGTTAAAATGTCAAAAAAGTGTAAAGAAATTGTAAATATTCACTATCTAAAAGCCTCAGTCAGCATATTTCAACCTTTTATTTGGTCAAAAATATATTCAAAAAGTCTTATTTTGCCAAGGACAGAGGTAATCGGAGAAACGGAAGCAGCAGGCCGTCTTACTCAAACAAAAACGTTGATGGATTCAGTTTGTTTGCGATGGTAGGATCGTGACATGAATGAACACCTCAGTCACCATATTTCACCCTTTTTATTTGGGTAAAAATGTACTCAAAAAGTCTCAACGTACAATGGAAATAATCTTTTGGCACATTGAAGGAAATCAATCGGCGACGATTCAATCTTTAGTTGCCGCCCTGGTTCTGCACGTCCTGTATGTAAAGCCCCATTCACACATGATTCACAGTAAATTGCCAGATGAACACTCGGCGTTCGTCTCTGTGCATTTACGTCGGGGGTCGGTGCTTTGCTCGAGGGCCTCCGGGCGCAGCCTGGGCATCTGGGCACAGCCTGGGCATCGTTTTATCCTCGTCTGAATCGAGCTTTCCTTCTGCCACTGCCACCCACTGCCACTGAGGTCCCAGAGAGATTAAATGAGAACATTTGCCCACTCGGGGAATTGTGTGAGGAAAAAGAGGAAAAAGCGATCCTTCAATGGCGTTGGATCTAAAGGAGACATATTCTGTGTTTTTTCAGGCAAGTAGATCATTAGTTTACATTTTGTTCATTGTAAACCGCAATATTCATCTAAAACGGCTTCGTAACTAGGGCTGCAACTAACGGTTATGTTGCTGATCGATCAGTCTAGTGATTATTGTTATTAGTTACTGGTTGAAATGCCTGGAAATACAAGATCTTGACTAAATTTTACCCTGATGAAGCCAAGGTCGTCCTGATGGCGTACATTTGCAGTCAAAAATAGTTTAATTAATCAAAAAACACTAATTGCACATGCTTCCTATATCTTTTTGAAGCAATTCCTGAATCATAAAACCTGTTCCCTGAGCACGTGGCGGAGTCTGTTTTATAGTCCAGAAAACAATTACTCGAAGAAATTATTAGACAATTATCTCAATAATTGGTTGTTCGTGGCGATTAATCAATTAACTTCTTTCAGCCCTATTAGTAACAGAAACTGGTCCACTGGTTGCTTCCTGTTCAAAACCGCAGAACTGATGAGCTCTTCATGGTGATAAGCCACGCCTTTTCGTAGCGACGTTTCCCTGTAACTAGCCGCCGATTGTCATTTACCTGTTTTCGTTTTTGAAAAGTGGCTGCGTGACGTTTCGGGAACTCTACATGTGTCTTGATTTAACTAATTACAGCTAAGTGCGGGGATGTGGACGGGGATAGGGGGTAGGGGAAAACGGGGATTTTCTGAGCACTTGAGCCTCAGTTGCAGGACAATTCCGGGATTAACTCATAACATGCCGGAATCAATCAAAATAAAACTTTGAGTACATTAATGACAACGGAACTTCATTGCAACTAGATTAAACACTCATTAAACACTCATTAAAGTTTTTTTTTAAAAACAATAGGTCTTTTTTTAACCCTGTCAGGTGCAGAGAGCGACCGCGACGCTCCAGATCGTAAGTTCAGGGAAATTGCATTTTAAAAAAAGACATTTAAGCCTCATTTCAAGCCAAACAGTTCAAGATTGGCAGAAGAATATCAACTTATGTACGCGGTATTTAACACTGCAGCGCATTAAGTGTCCCACGGTGTCTCACGCAGCGCCCTCGTCCTCGTCCTCGTCTGTGTCGGGCCAAAGCGAGCGCCGGCGGGGGGGGATCTGCAGTGCCGAGTGTTTGGCGCAGTCACGACCGGCCCGTATACACACACACACACACACACACACAAAACGGGGGGGAAGCGGCTGACAGAGTCTTTCTAATGACACCGACGTCTCCTCTGGCTTCAGGCGTCACGGCTATTCACCAGATTAAACCCAGTCAGAGGCCAGAAAGCGCACGTAATTGTGAACAGTACTCCAGAAAGTTTCGATGCAGGAAAAGTTTTTGTCTGAAAGCCCTTTGCAGATGGAGAAACTTGAACTATGGACTGATTAGTAGGTTCATTAGGTCTTCACAGTTTCGCATTTCTTGCAGTCAACAGTGTTAGTTTCCCAGAACAGAATAGATCAAGAACGCAAGCGTAACGTCGTATGCAAAGTCCCATATGCTCGTCGTGCAAAACGAAAATCGACAATTCTGAGGAAAAAGCAGCCAAAACATGTCAAGGTACGACTCTAAAACGCAAACGGTCAGTATTTACATTTATACTGAACGGCAGCAGAAAGGAGAAGGCATTGAGTAAGTCGTCTTGAGATTGGGGTGTGAAATACACTGTTCGTTGTGGTTTCCCTGTGTACTTAATTTGCAGTTGTGTCTGCTGTTAGTCTTGTTTGGTCGCGTTCAGTGACAGTTTGGGTACGCGTGCAGGCGTCAAATAGAGCTTCACTTAATAACAGCTATTGTTCGGCGGCCCCTTTTTTAGTCGACTGGACCCGTAAACCAGAACATGTCTTAAGTTCGTATCATTGGGTCCTCTGCCTCATATTGAAACATACAAACAATAACACCACAAGTTCGCTCGGCACATAATTCTGATTAAAAAGATGGGGTTTAAAAGCCACAAGAAACTCTTAAGAACGTCTCACTATTGAGTTAGAAAAACGGACCGGCGCTCTTTTTCAAGTTGTGTTTGAGTGAAGTTCAACTGACAATCCATCATCCAGTTGATAATTAAACTCCACCAAGCTCAACCCATGCAGCCATTTTGATGTGAACATTATTTGAATCCATAATCCCCCTGCAACTCTTCACACCATGACTGGCACTTAAAGGAGGCACACGGGGTCTAGTCATTTATTCATCTTGTTTTGCGTATTGTCATCAGGAGGAAAAGGTCAGAGGTTTATGCCTATAACCGTGGGAAAGAGGATAGACGATTCTGGGACAACTAGGAGTAATCAGATTTTACCCAGTAGATAAATCTGATTCCTTGTTATCGTTTGTGTAGACAACGAGAAAAGCTGATCATCAACAAACCTGCTGACCATGTCAGCTCTCAATCCAAGGAATTTTTTGCTGTTTTTTTGTTGTTGTTAGCTTTAGGCCTGTTAGCTCCCCGTTTAGCTCCGCATTGCTCCGCGTTTCTTCCCTGTTAGCTCTCTGTTAGGTGCCCCGTTAGCTCTCTTTTAGCTCCCCGTTTTGCCCCCCCCCAAATTTGCTCCCCCCCCCATTTGCTTCTCCGTTAGCTCTTTCTAGCTCCACGTTAGTTCTCCGTTAGCGCCCCGTTCGCGCCCCGGTCACCTCCCCGTTTGCTCCCCGTGGTGGTCCCCTGTTAGCGCCCCGTTAGCTCCACGTGTATCTTGTATTTGGAAGACAAAGTACAACAAAACAACCAATTTCAATAGTTTTCACATTTTCGCTTTCATTTTAGTCTTTTTCGCATTAGTATTTTCCCGTTTTGGTGTTGCCATAAATTTCCCCTGCATGATTGTGTTGCACATTACTCACATCAGGCTGGAGCAGTTTACTTGACATCTTCATAACTTCTCATACATTTCATCTTAAATCGATTTTATGCCAGTAACTGTGGAAAGGAGGAAGCAATCTGACAACTTGAGTAATCAGCATCAGACCCAGTAAACAAATCTGATTATGCGCAAGGAAATTTGGATCATCAACAACACCTGTTGTGACATGACAGTTAACTACAATTCATTTTTAGCTTTGTTAGCCTGTTAGCTCCCCGTTTGTGCCCCGTTAGCTCCACGTTAGCTCCCCGTTGTGCCCCGTTAGCTCCAAGTTAGCTCCCCGTTAGCTCCATGTAGCTCCCCATTTGTGCCTCATTAGCTCCACGTTAGCTCCCCGTTGGCTCCATGTTAGCTCCCCCCGTTAGCTCTCCCTGTTAGCTCCCCCTTTTTAGCTCGCTCCCCCCGTTAGCTCCCGGTTAGCTCCCCCCGTTAGCTCCCCCCGTTAACTCCCCCCGTTAGCTCCACTTTAGCTCCACATTAGCTCCACGTTAGCTACACGTAACTTGTATTTGGAAAATAAAGTACAATACATTTCAATCGACTATTCGACTATTTCAATCTTTTTCACATTTTCTCGTTAATTGTCTTTTTCGCATTAGCTTGCCCCGTTTTTGTGGGTGCATCATTTTCCTACACAGAATGATTACAAAACAAATAATAACTTCAGCTAATGATCAGATTTTTGGTCTGCGTGTGAACATAGTCACTGTGGAGAATGTAAAAAGCAAAAAAATAAATCAAACTAAGTGCTGAGTACAAAAAAGCCTTGTAACAAAATGTTTGACTATTTTTTGAAGCAATTAAGGAAGTCGTACATTAAACTAAATTTAACACAGTACTTAAGAAGGTGGGAGATGTGTTAAAAAATGTTTATTGCAACTGTTGTTCTGGAGATAATGCTAAATATGTTCATCGAGATCAAAACCATAAAAATGACCTCAAAAAGAGAGTCTAGAGTAATCGCCCAAACAAGTGAACAAAAAAGAGATATTTCTAAACAATTTGTGGCTAATTTTGAAGTCCAGTCACGTTTTACTTGAACATTTACTTGAATATTGTCTGAATTTAAGATTTAAGACTTACTTTTTACTTACTCACTATTCTTTGGAAATGTACCTCCAAATACCCTGTATGTTTTTGGTTCGTATGGAAAACTACGGCGGAAACCAAAGGGATTTTTGAACCAACTTTCTTGCTCAAAAGCGCGTCTCGACTAATTATAATTCTGGTTTGTCAATTAGTCAAGGCGATTGTTAGTTTTCTATTCGTCGACTATTCTTATTAAATATTGAAAAAGAGCCAGATAATCCCTGCCTTTTAGACCAGGTTACACCCCCGTTGACTAATACTCATTGGGGGTAATTAAAGCAAAACATAAACATCATTCTTCCCATTTTGGATCAAGCGTGAACTACTGATTAAAGTAAATACGCGTATTCTGAAGACGTCTGGGAGCAAAAAGCAGTGCGTATCATGTTACATACAACAACCTCTGTATCGACTCCAAACATTGGTATTTAATGGTCAGAACATGTTGAATAAGTCATGCAGCTGTTAGCTTGGATAGCCGAGTGTTCAGGGGTTTTAGCCAGCCTCGTTTTAATAATTTACCACGCGGCCGGCCTTCACCGCACCGACGCCGCACAACGTGTCCAATAGTCGATCGTGCTCTAGGTGCGCGCGCGTTCTTCTCCGCCGCGGGGCCCTCTTGAGCGGACGGAACGAGCGCTCCCGCCGGCGCTTTGGCGGGTGCAAGCGCCCCCCCGACAGGGGTCCGGGGACCAGCGCGTGAGTCGAGGCTGGTGACTGTGAACGCAGGCGGGGCAGCCGGGCGGAAAATTGCCAGGACTGGCCTGGGACTGAACAGGGGCTTATCTTTCCCAACTGTAAAGGAATACAGCAGTCATGAATATTCACGTTAGTTCACACAATAATGTAGAAGGACTGAAAAGGACCTTTTGAATGCAGAAAAAAGGTAAATACTAAATACCTGATAGTTTGTGTACAATATTTGCATCTCATTTACTTGATTTTATGCCATTGAGTTGTATTTTATTTCTTTCACGCTTGTGTCATTAATCCTGTTTGCAAGATTGTCCCTGCCCGAGCCTCACAAAAACACAGATTTAAAGCGCCTCTGACAGGTTTTTACAATTTTCGAATGTTGACTTTATTTGCTTTATTTAAACCTGTCGTACATCTAAATGATAGTTTTACACCAATGGAGCAAGTATTTGTTGAAAAAAAACATTGAAAAATCTGTAGAAAAATGAAGGAAGTGACATCACACCAGAGACACAAGTTTTACACAAAAGAAACAACTTTTTTTTTTTTAACTCTATAAACTTGAATTCAACAAAATAAAGTCGCTCTCATAGATTTTTATTTGTCAAATAAAAAATTGTGACATTAGATGAGTTTTGGCCCAGTGTTTGCTGGGTAATTTCCTCCTGCGATGTCAACAATTACAAACAGGAAGTCAAATTATAAACCTAAATAAATGCGCTATTCAGTGATAACATTTTTACAATTTTTAGCAAAATTCAAAATATATTTATCTTAACTGCGTTTTAGTTCAATGAGTCGTCCGACCTGTAGGGGGCACTTTAATGCCAGTCAAATCAAACCTTCCCGGATGAATCGGTCCGTACTCCAATCCCACAAATACAAATACAGTGCCCTCAAATTCACCACGTTTCATATTTATTACTGGTCCATTTCACTTTATTGCAAATCGCTAACTCTCACATTTTGTGGATTTAGCTTTAGCTTTGAAAGAGAAATTGCGAAAACCCAAGTGTCAATCGGACCATCCCTCCAGCTTTACTCCCGTGTGTGGTAGTAAGTAAATCACACTCTTAGAAGATGTCATACTGTGGAACATTCAGGCAAAAGTGTAACATCACCGTAAGACCAGCAGGTGGCAGAGAGGTTAGCGCACCTTTCAACAATAGCTTCAATTCAAAACTGACGCGATGCCTTTGATATTTTAGTCAATGATTAGATGCTACTGTTGCTCAAAACATACAGCCAAGTTAGATGATTGAGTGATATGGTAACTATGCAACCACTGGTTAAAGCGCCCCCTACAGGTCGGACGACTCGTTGAACTAAAATGCAGTTAAGATAAATGCAGTTTGAATTTTGCTAAAAAAGTATACAAATTTGATCACAGAATAGCTCATTTTTAAGGTTTATAATTTCACTTCCTGTTTGTAATTGATGACATCACAGTAGGAAATTACCCACACACACACAATATTTATTATTCGACAAATAAACATATATGAGAGCGACTTTATTTTGTTGAATTCATGTTTAGAGCGTCAAAAAAGTTGTTTCTTTTGTGTAAATTCTGCCTAAACTTTGACTGGAATGAGTGTTCCTGCTGTGATGTCACTTCCTGTCATTTTATACTCATTTTTCAAAGTTTCCTCCACAAATACCTGCTCGATTGGTGTAAAACTATAATGTATATGTACAACAGGTATAAACACACACAATAAAGTCCAAATTAGAACGTCGTAAAAACCTGTCGTACGGCACTTTAAACACCTGCTTTATTTGATTGATTTATGTTGTATTTATAGACAAACATTTATTCCTTTATTAAGTCTTGACGACATTTTGAACACAAGTCACACGAGCCAGAAACTGCTGTTCATTAGTATTTTATTTCTTGGAGGCAAATCAATGAATATATGTACTTTTATACAGTATATGAGGAGCACATCTCTACAGTTTCAGAATGTAAACAATCTCTGAAGAGAAATGTATCAGTTTAAAAGGAAGCCATAGTCTTCTGTTTTAAACTATTTACATGAATTAAAATATAATTTATAACATCAGATACTTCCATACTTCTATGAAACTAGATTTTAACAATTCAAAAATACTGAAATGCCTTTGTCTCCACATTCTCAATACGTATATGAAATCACACCGAAAACTGAAAAAAAAAACACAATTTAAAGACATCCAAACTAAGTGTCGCATAAATAAAAAAGGAACAAACACAAAAAAAAAAAAAAACCCAACATATGTAAAATTATAAAATCTCACTAGTAGTATTTACCTTTTGTTTTTTACCAAAAACTAAGTTAAAAAAAAAAAAAAAAATCAGTTGTGAATTTTGATAGTTATTGGTTGTAAATAGACAAATCAACTGTAATATAATAATAATGACAAACAATAGTAAAAACAATGTATGCCCTTTTGTGAAATATTGTCATCCACCAAGAACAGACTCACATTTAGCAGAATATGCAGTCCCTACATTTAGTAAGTGCCTATTGACATCACTGTAACCATCGAGATTGGCCACATTTAAGTAAAGTAGGTGTTTAATGGTGTCGATTTTAGGGTTGGGACAAGATGAGACACAAAATTGGGTCCACGAGAGTCACAATTTTGAATCTTGCACTTTTACATGCATTTTATTTTATATTTCGCCGTCGTCGTAGCACTTTGTTTTTTGGAGCTTCTCGAGAGACGTAACAAGCACTCTACACAGACACATGGGGTAAAAGGATCACCTTCCTCATGTGTGCACAGTCTGGTTTACATTGTGAGCTCTTGTCCCGCCCCTACATTACTTTTGGGTTGTGGCCAATCCAGATGAAACTAGAGCCGACGATACATTGTTTTCTGAAAAAAGCCAACATGAGCCAGACATTTATTACTGAAGTTTTGTTTTTGTATTTTTCTTTTTGGTCAACTTGCCTCTTAGGGTTTTATCGCCATCAGTCTGAAAGAAGTGGAAATAAAAGTATTGCATTCTGACATGGGTTTTCCCTTTGGAAGGATTTTTTTGTAAATTTTTTTGGATTTGTCATCCACTGACCTAGGGCCTAGACCAAGTGTCAACAGTATATATTATAATGTTGAAATGTGTTCTCAACCACTGAGGAGAATGGTCAACACCAACGTTTTCTATAAGAAAGTATATAATCATCTAGATATCTACACAAACACACAAATATATATATTCATATATATGTATATAGCTTTTATAATATGGCTATTGAAAAAGTAATTACGTCTGTAATTATTCAAGAATAAACCACATTGGATTGGAAAGAGTTGAGACAATAATAGTGAAAGCTAGTGGTAGCTTTGTTGTCCCCAAAGTGTTTAAGGCTCGCCATGTTGTCATTTACCTCGGCAGAAAGACAAGACGCCGTAGAAAGCCCAGTAACGCACACACTCACACAATATTGCCCTAAAAATAATCTGAGTTTGGAATAATACAAACCGCACAGGGTTACACAGCGACAGACCACACAGGGACTAGCTTAGCCGCGACATCAGCATGCTTTAGCTTAGCAAAACTGTACACACTGCTAACAATAAAAACAGTACATCAAGGACATCAGTACAAAAAGGATATGGCTATCTACGCAGGTCAGTACATCAACCACTCTGTATCTGGGCCCCTGACACTCCACTGAGTTCAAGAAAATTGCATTTTACTGCTCGACAAATGCTAATTTTCTTTGGCGGAAAAGTAGCGAGAAACATGAATATGGCTAATATGGGATGTCTTAGTGGCTAAATGGATTGTAATTATTATTATATTTTGCAAATGCAAAATACATTCAATAAAAGTCTTTTTTGTTATGGCTTTAGGTGAAACAAAACTAAAAAAACCCTGAAATGGTTATTAGCTTATTGCTATCCTTTTGAGAATGGAACCATTTAGCAACACAATTAGCTAACCTGGTACTGGCTAATGCGGCTAAATGCTCTGTGTTACTGCTTTAAAGTGAAAGTGAAACATGTAGCCTACCCGTAACGTTATTGGTAAAAAATAAACTGTCAAGTTGTATATCGTAGCTCTGTTTAGTGATGAGTCATGTTCAGCAGCCATTTTGAAAATGGCAGGAAACATAAAATTGCTTGTTTTACTATGGCTTTATTTTGTATTTGACAAGAAGATGGAAGAAGAGTATTTCCACGCTCAAATGACCTGTTGCCTGGTTCTTTTGCATCTAGAATAATCCTACTGTTTGCGCTGTGTGGCTTAGTCCTATGAAGTGACCTCTGTATTCTGAAGCAGCAGTGAAATCTGGGCTTTCTACGGCGTCTGCCATTATTTAAGTATGAAATTATCTGAAAACCATTTGCTGGGTCAAACCTCTCGCTTCCCTCCCACATTCGGTTGCCGTACTTGGGATACTGGTCACGGAAAAATAGTCCAAAACAAAGCTGTGCACCATTTTTTAAAAGAACAAAACAAAAAAACAAAACAAAAAAAACTGGCGTAAAATTACAGCAGCTTTGAAACGACACAGAAAGCTTCGTGATGTCTGTTCCCTCGACGTAAGATCGATGTGCAAGAGTATATTATAGTACGATTTACTTTTGTTAAGTGTTAGGCTTGACCACATTCTTGTCATATTTTTGTGTTCGAAAGCAGCCGACAACGTACAGTACTGAAAAAGTGCCCCGCCCTGCCACGCCTTACGTTTTCTTACCACAGAAAAATAAAGGCTGCTTTAAAAGATAAGATCATCGTTATCATTATTATTATTATTATTATTATCATCGTCATCATCATTACGTATTGCATCTCAAATTGCTTTTCAAGAACACAGAAAATATCAAAAAATAAATTTCATACAACAGCAAACGAACACCTTTCTAGAGTGATAGTCTAAAGGGATAGCTCTTATTTTTTTTATTTATTTTTTTGTCTTTTGATTACGACAGTGTTGGACTCTGAAGTGTTGTCATTTCCCTTCAATTTCCTCCCTGAATCTGTGGAAGAAGATTCACGCCTCAACGTGGGGGGAAAACGTCACAACAATAAACGAATTGCTGACACGGAATTGCCGTTTGTTTGTCACTCAAAACTTCGCAAATTCCAGATTATATCGAAAGATTGCATTGTCGGGGTTTTGTTATTGGTCTTGATTTGTTGTTTTTCGGACCAGAAATGTTGTTGTTTTGTTTGTTTTGGACAAAACCTTTGCAAACATTTGGACTGTGGACTAACCCAAACGTTTGTCAAAGTTAGCGCAGCAATTTTAGCTTTCAACGTCGCGACAGATTCTACTTTATTGCGGCCCGAACCAGCTTCCACACAAAACTGAACATCTGAAAGAAAGCCAGACCATCTGCTGTCTGATTAGCAAAACCACTGTGACCCGCCACCATTGAAAACACACACAATACATTTTAGTTCAACAACGAGGCATAGTGCTATATACACATTATAATATCTATATATTATATTTTCTCTTTTAATATGTAAACCAGCACATTCTCTCACGTTTTAGTAGTATACATACTAAGCACAAATACTCCTTCAGCCGTTCATCCACAATGTCTCCACCAGTATGTATAGAACTAAATTGGTAGTTTTGGACATCAGAGGAAAAACATGGAGAATTTGCCCATCCTCCAAGTCACTCAGCTTGCTGTTAAATATATATATATATTTTGTTCAAAACACTGAATAAGGCGCCTTTGTACTTAGTGTGCGTTCCTAATAAAAGTCAAAGGAGAATCAAGTGATGTAAACATTCAATTGTTTGTGTGTTGATTAGATAGAGAGAAAGACAGAGAGAAGGGAAGTCGGAGAGGTGTTTGGGGGGTTCTAGACCAAGTAAAACATTCCAAAACCCTTGAGCTGAGGCGATACTATTGCATTTTCGTTTATCGGCCTCGTCGCGACTGAAAGTCCGATCACGAAGAATTACGACATTTCGAGGAGTCTTTTTTTTTTTGGTTGGAAGATGTCCAATCCCGTCAAATTTAATGACATGATTGTTTGTCTACCACCAGACCGTCGGGAGGCTTTTCTGAAGAAGACAACGCAATAGTATGACCACAGCGTTTGAAAGCGGAACGTCGGACTGGTTACGGGGCGGGGGGGAAGATGAACAGGTAGATTCGACGAACCGGTCCAAAGTCCTTCACGAAAGCGAGGAAAAACAAGGGTGTTCCGGGCAAAAGATTTTCGAGCGATCTTTGCCTCCCAGTGCATTAAAAGGACCAGTCGCCGATAAATATCTTTGTTCATCGACTCCAAAAACCAAACCCGTGAAGCTTCAGTAGTGTCCACTCAACCACGAGACAAAGACGATACACATTTTTGCACGGATTCTTTTGAAAATCTGGTGAAACGTCAAGGAAAAGTCCCCATTCCTAAAGGTGTTTGTGTGTAGAAAAATGACCCTTAATTGTGTTGTAAAGAGAGTTGAGAGCCGGGATGATGGATAATATGAGGTAGAGATGCTCAGCTGATACAGTACCTCCCGGACACAACAGAGTCACGTCCGTTTTTTATGTTCTTTGCGTTTCTAAGCACCATTCCCTGGCTCCGGTTCAGTTGGGTGGCTTAAAAATGGAATCCACCTGAAATTGGTACGCTGGAAAGCTCTCTCTCCCTCTGGGTTTTTGTTTCTTTTGTTTGTTTTTTTGAGGCATATGCTACTGGCTGCATTGACTTTTATAGATATCAACTCGGCGAGTCTACTGTGGCTAAGCTTCAACAACCTTTGGGCAAGCAGAAATGGGGAAAGCAAGACGATTACATTCAATTACGTTACATTCCTTAAAGAGTAAACTCAAATAGCCTGTCATGGTACTTTTGAACCATTTTGATAGCTTATAATTGGCTGTTCCATGTCGTACGGTTGTACTGCGAGCTGCGGTAACACTAGTGCATCGAAAACGTTGATTGTCCGGGCCAAAAGGAGATATTTGAGTCCATTTTATGAATACGTTGCCCCTGTTTCAATGTGGATCGACGTTACGACGGCGTTTTCGTCGAATGGAAGTCCAAGGAAACCGCGTGGTAATCTCGGTAAGAAAGACCACCAGAGTTTGCTTCGAACGTTCTCGGATATTTGATAAACTTGTGCTGGTTTTTTCGTCGTCAAGTGTGAAATCTTTTGCCGTCTCAAACGCAGTAGTGTCAACGTCAAACCTCAAACGATTCAGGTTTATCGCCGATGGAAGGATCGGATTTTTTTTTTTTTTAAATGGGCGCGAGGGCAATTAAAGCCGGCGTTTGCCATTTCCCCATTTGAGCTGCGCTTGCGTCCATCCAAATGTAAACGGCAGCACGGTCAAGTGCTGCATTGCATTCACTGTGGCGTCGTCGTGGACACGGGTTCAATAAGGGCCCCAACGTACTTCAAACTCACGTCGATGTGGAAGAAATGTCCGATAAGTTTGTACGTTTTTTTATTTCTCCACTTAAGTTTTCTATGCTCGAAATGGTCTGAAGACGCTCAGTATATTTAAGAGTTGGAACTTTTTTTTTTTTTTTTTCAACGGGAATTTGGTTTGGACTAAAATACTATTGGTGCTTTAAAAAAGAAAAAAAGTGCAAAATAAAGGTGCAAACTCGTAAAAAGTAGTCTATAAGGTCAATTCGTTTTCAATTGCCCAATAGTTCCACAATTTACAATATTATAAGTGCTTTAAGCTTGAATATTTTTGATCGAAAAATAATTGCGAAACGTTTCAAATATATCAGGATAAAAAATGACCACAAATGTCCAATTGAATTAGCAACACAAAATGCCATTTTATCAACGCTAAAAGCAAAATGCTAACCTTTTTCCATGTGAATGAAGCTAAAAGTGCCATTGCCACGTCCCTCGTTTCGGCAGGAGAGCAATTCTAAGTGCGCTAATAATTGGCGATAATTAAACACATTTTCCCACGTAAACGATGGGTTTTTTGAGGAACCCTGAAGCCAAGAGCAGCAGCCTGTAGCACACGCCTCGGTCCTGAACCCAACATGGCATACTGACGTCAAAACGGGGTCAAGCGGAGCCGCGTCGCTCCGTACAGTGCATAGATAAATTAAGGAAGCACTACAATTACAAACAAAATAATAACATGATTTTTCTTTTTTTTTTTTTCTTTTTCAACTTCATTTTCAATTTGTAAACTTTTATCAGTCAGATGATTAAATGTTATGTTGTTATATTATTTGTCCATAAACACACACACACACACACACGCACACGCACACACGACAGATTTTAAAATTGATCACATACACAATTTTTTGCTAAAACAAAGCCGGGTTTTTACATGTTTTTTGCCCCCCCCCACCCCCACCCCGATTAGAAAACCGCACGACTGACTGACTGACTGACTGACTTCATGGTGGGCACAAGTTCCCGCCGAGTTTTGACCAGAAAGACTCCTTAATTACTTTTTTTTTCTTCTTCTTCTTCTTCTTCTCGAAAATACAAAACGAAGAAAACATAGGACACGCACACGCTTTGAACACACATCACGACGACCAAACGCGACGCAGGGATAGCAAAGGGTCTGCTACGCAAAAAAAGTCTGTCACGCCCGGATTCACCCCGAAGGAGGGGCTCAAAACGACACCAAAACAGACAGGAAGCAGCTTGCCGTTATTGAAGGTTCAGCAGTCCGTGCCATCGCTGTGGATCTTAAAAAGTCTCCTTGTGTCCTACTTTCGGGCTCCAAGTGGCTTCCTCATTTATAAGCAGTATCCTCCGGTGAAAGGAAAAAACTAAAAGCCCAAAAAAAAGTCCAACAACAACTAATAAAAACAAAAAACAAGGTCCGTATTACTTCCAATGGTAAAAATGTAAACATTAGCGAGGTCGCCTTGCATGGAGGAGTCAGGAGTCCCCGGTTTCTTTTTGAGAGAGAGAAAAGACACGTTTTGTTTCTCTCTTTTGGAGGAGGCGGCGGCTGCAGTTTTACTAAGGCTGGCCAGGCAGGGGGCGCTGTGCTGTCAGCGGTGCAGGGACTTCTGCGCCTCCTTGAGCAGAGTGTCGAAATCCAGCGCGTCGTACTTGCTCTTGACTGGCCCGGGACCGGCCTCGTCTGGAAGAGAAGAGCTCGGTCATTGGACATCGAGATGGAAAACTCCCACTGAAGGTAACGTTATGGTTCACTTCACCGGCGACGGAACGAAAGGTAATCGACCAATGGTGTCGAGGGTTATTTTATTGGGTTATTATGATTTATTCTGCTTTTTAAACATGTCAATACCTAGTTTACTACAACAATTCAGCATGAAGAGTTGTTATCATCTCGTGGTGTGATCAGGGCTGAAACCAGTTCATAGATTAACTGGAACTGATCGAATTCGGATGGAAGTAAGTAGTAATCGTAGTAATCGTAGCAGTAGTTATAATAATAGTAATCGCATCATCTTTATCTGGAAGAAGCGCAGACTTTGGAAACACGCCATGTGCTATGACAACAAGTTTTATGGCTTTAGTTTTTAAGAATGACATCAAAATGACATGGGAAACATTTACATCCACGTTCAAGACGGTGCTGAAGTTACTTTTGCTTTGTGTGGCTTGAATTTGGTTAAAAAGGCTAAATGAAAAGTCTGTTGAGGTTTGGGTCAGATATTTGATATTTGGTCTGATGGTTTCAGTGCATTTTGTTCGACTAATCGTTGCGCGAGGTTTGTTTTTATCGACTTCAGGAGGAGTTAACGCAAAACTATGTCTGAACCAGGACTAAAACGACAAGTACTGGACTTACAAGTACAAGTAGCCCCAGAAGTGGCCCCCAAACCACAGTAAAAG
This sequence comes from Chaenogobius annularis, assembly GCA_015082035.1. Classification (NCBI taxonomy): domain Eukaryota; kingdom Metazoa; phylum Chordata; class Actinopteri; order Gobiiformes; family Gobiidae; genus Chaenogobius; species Chaenogobius annularis. The sequence continues at coordinate 285,105 of BJKM01000229.1, forward strand.
GGTGTAATTCAGTCAAAGTATTCCCCATCCCACATGTGAGTCATTTCAGAAGTTTTGGAAAGAGCCGCTGTCGTTGACTTTGCAGTTTTTGCTGACGTCGTCACAGAACTTAAGTCGCTCTGTCACTCAAATGCTAATGCTAACGTTTAATGCTTTAAGGGATTTTGGGAGCTCATGTCCAAAACTGACAGGACCAAAACGTGTGCAGTTCCACCCGGCACGTTTCCCGTCTCTAACGGAGAGCGAGCGGCGCGATTTCCGAGCACCGGATTAACGACAAGATCTGACCTCGTTTCAGGCCGTTTTCGGTTCAAGTTCATCTTCAGGACTGTTGCCATAGCATATTGTGTTCAGAACGGCCGTCTTTTGAACGGTCAAAAGTCCCACCGGAAGAAGAAAAGGATTTTTAAGGCGTGCGGTTTGAGCTTTACCGAGGTCGATGTAGCGTTTCCTGGACAGCCGCCTCGGCCCCGCGGGAGCGCTGTTGAAAACCGTTTCCCTCCGATGCCTCTGGCCTCCATTCTGACGGATCTTGATGACGCCACACCGCTCCCTGCAACGAGGACGATGAAAACAACAACGGCTTATTACAGGGGCCAAAACAGAGTCCAGGGACCACAGGTAAATGGTCTCGTTTGGCAAAGAGAAATAAGTGTGTCAATATTTCATTCAGTCATTTTATTGTATTTAAAACATTTTTAATTATTTTTAATTAATGTATTTATATATATATATTTTTATTGTGCTTATCTGTACTTATTTGTACTTATTTTATTTATTTATTGCATTTATTGCATTTATTTTATGACTGAGAATACTTAGGTCAGCAATATCATGAATATATTAGTATATTTTAGTACTTTGAACAGATAATGGTTATAGGATCACAAGACTGATGCAAAACAGATGCGTGTTGAGTTTTGTATTACATTTGATTTGACTGTTTGAGCATAAAGAGGCAGCGATCGCGCCACCGCAGCTTGAACAGACAAAAATGTAATATATGCGCAGATAAACCAAAACATAAACTAAAATATGATATTCTCATTTACATGCAAATGAAGGCAAACGTTTCACAAATGTACACATTTAAAATCGATATCATCTCAGAAGCTGCGCTCGTAATGAAAAGCCTGTTGAAATGCAGTTTAGGGCCGAATAAACCCTGAATAACACTCTGTCCCTGTTCTGTTCTCTCCACAGTGAAAGTAGGCTGCATTCACACTCTTGCTTTTGTCCCAGTTTAGTCCTGATGTTGACCTAGTTTGGTCCTGGTCTAGTCCTGCTCAAACCTGGTCTAATACTATTTTAGTTCAAGGTTTAGTTCTAGTTTAGTCCTGATTTTGGGCGTTACAAAAATGTATTGAATTGAATGTTGACCTTGTTTGGTCCTGGTCTGGTCCTAGTCTAGTCCTGGTCTAGTCCTGGTCTAGTCCTGGTCAAGCTCCGATCTAGTCTTGTTTTAGTTCCAGGTTTAGTCCTAATTTAGTCGCGATCTTGGCCTAGTTTGGTTCCGGTCTAGTCCTGTTTTAGTGCCAGGTTTAGTCCCAGTTTAGTCCTGACGTTGGCCTAATTTGGTCTTGGTCTCGTCCTGGTCTCGTCCTGCTCAAGCCCGGGTCTAGTCCTGTTTTAGTCCCAGTTTAGACTTGGTTGTGGTGAGTGGAAGTAAAACCCTCTTTGGACAGTCCTTGTCATTGCATGTAAATGTACTTTGTACTATATTATACTTCAAATGTAAATGTATTCTGTTTTCACCGGGGGGTTATCTGATAGAAAAAAAAGATTGATTGCATTTTATTCTTAAAGTAATGCTATTTCATTTGAGTTTCTTAACTTTATTTGGATAACTCTATGACTTTCTTCTGCCGGTCGGCTTCATGTCAATAATGAAGACGTTTCCCCTTGGAGGATTCTGATTATTGTTATTATTATGTTCAAAATGCAGTTTCCCTTCAAACCGCGGCCTACTGCTCAAAGTAAGAAAAATGCTCTTCATGAATATATATTAATCAAGACCTATTGTCAAAATCAGGAATAAGTATTGATTGATTAATGCAATAAAAACCCAATAATAAGACAATAGTGTTGTACGGTCTTGGTCTAAATCCGAACTAGTCTAGGACCACATGGTATTTCTAAAGAAACTATTGTATTAAATCGAGTATCGGAGCTTTTTTTAAACGTCAACAGAGAGTTAAAATGATATAACATTATAGAAACCTAGCCAATTTTGAAAAAACTTGAGCGTAAACATTTCTGTAGTGATGGGCCGTACCAGCACCACCCCAGCTCCAAATGATCCAAAAATTAAATATATGCGCAGATAAACCAATATATAAACCACGTATTTATGTACTCGATTGCCTTCGCGGACAGTCGATGGATAGCCTTTGAACGTACTTCTGGCGGCAGGGGAAAAAGACCCTCACGAAAACACGGATGACACGGAACTGCGCCAACAAACAAAGAACTGGACTGACATTATTGTGGACGTACGAAAAATGAAGAAAAATAAATAAATAAAAAATCACATTCAGACTTAATTTGGGAATGAACAAATGTTACAGACGTTGGACCAGACGGGACTCTTTGAAGGTTTTGTTTCTTTGACGGTTTTGTGCTCTCCGGTCACGTAGTATTCAATGTAGTATTCATATTTATTACAACATATAAACAAAAACAGTAAAAAAACAAGACCAGAAAGAGAACAGCCATGAAACCCAAAAACGGTAGACATCCAGCAAATAATAACGAAAAATAAGAGAAAACCACGGCACACGAAACCCAAATAAATCGTCCCATTTTGTCCAAAGTCTGTCGAATTTATCCAGTTTAAAATGAAGTCAGAATGTAATTTTTTTCCATTTTACAAAAGTCCAATTTCGTACGTTATTTTAGTATCGCCGCGCCACCAGAGGCCAAATCCGCTAACAAAGAGCTCAGTGGACGCGGTCTCGTTTTCGCTTAGCAGCAGCACACCTCGTCCCGCTGCTGTTCCCTCCTTCCACAGCAGAAAAACTAAAAACCCCTGACCCATGAATGTTCCCGTTGTCCTGGGCGACATAAATAGCAGCTCCCATGTTCAGGCTTGCGGCACGGGACACTCACTCGTTACAGATGATGACTTTGCAGTCCTCCGCGTTCCCGAAGACCTGGAAGCGTTTGCGCAGCATGTTCTGGGTCACGCTGCTCGGGAGGTTGTGGATGTGTAGAACACCTGGCAGTTGTCCTGGCAACAGAGAAACCATGGCAACAGTCAGGACAGAGGACGGAGGAGTCGCGGCGATCGACAGTGAAGGGACAATGTTGGCGCAGTGGAGCGGCCCCCGAGAGCTGTGTGTGTGTGTGTGTGTGTGTGTGTAACGTGAAGAAGAACTACAAAAGCGAAGTTATTTTTGAAGTCCCTCAGTTATCATTTAAGTGCTAAACGGCAACTGTAAATTGAGAGTCTTTTAAAGCATTTGGCAATCATAATCAAACAGTCTCTTGGTGTTAAAAACGACAGCAGAACATGGTGCAAAGGGAAGTTCGCGCTCGTCTCTCTAGCAGATGCAGTCTCATTTATCATTATCATTATCATTAATAGGGCAAAAAATATGTTAAATAACTTACATTGTGTCACATATTTATTCACTTTCAGGAGCAAAAGCTGTGCTGTTTTACAATTAGCATCTAGGAAAAATGCAAATATACGGATTGCGTCGGGTTTGACAGAACGTTTAGCGCGTCTCATTTGTTTAGCACGAGAGCTTTATGAATGAGGCCCAAAATGCGTCGTCCAACTTTACTCCACAAAGCCAAGTGTTCCACGGATATGCTAGAAAATGAACTGTGAACTGCTGGTTTCGTAGCTGTGACGGGATCGGATTGGGTTGAATTGGGGGAGGCAAAGGAAAACGCTATTCGAGAACTAATTTTCTGCTTGATATTCACATTCAGTCGTGCGATAATACCTGGGCCTATCGACAAGCGGGGGGCATTTTTAGAGGTGATGTAATGTCATTCTTCACTTTATGAATTTCTAGCATCGCAATTCTCCACTGCTACTGCTAAGACAAGCTAGCTAGCGCACCGGACTCCCTAAAAGTTCGCCATTTCGTCCTGGGTCGGCGCTAGCATTTCATGTCCCAAAGCTCTAATTTGAACTAAATGAATGGTTTCTACAACTAACCCTAACACTTATTTTATACTGAATGTGAAAGAATATAGTCTAAAACAATCATTTGCAGATAAAAGGTGAAAAATAATAGAAGCCGTCATCGTAATCAAATAAACGATTCTTAAACATAAACCCAATCCTCTCCTAAATATGATAAATATATAGTCAAAAATAAATATCTGCTACTAAAAAAAGAGAGGAATAGAATATAATGCCCAGTTCCGCCCCTGGACGAAATGCCAAACCTTTAGGCAGTCCCAACAGCGCACCGACGCCACTTCCTGGTTCACAGCCAATAAAAACGCTCCTGAATTAGACGCAGGCAGCACACAGTGGTCTTATTTTACGACATCGCCGCGCTGGGGTCAAGATGTACGTACTGTTTAAATTGCAGGCGCTGTTCCGAGAAAAAGTTGGCTGAGAATGCAAAATCTATGAAAGAAGACGTTTGTGGCAATGCAGTGAAGTGCACGAACGACAGCGCTGTAATAAACCTTATTTAGAGTGCACGTTTACCTCATCGGACGCCGCTTCTTTGTGCTCCGCTTCGTCCGCGCAGATCTCCGAGTTCTCGCTGAAACAGACGGACACAGAGATCGTAACGGGATTCCCATGATTGGACGGCACATTCGAACACGCCCAGAGACATTAAGAGAAAAGGATGAAACATGAATTGCTGAACAGTCGTATTCATGTACAATCGTCGTGTAACCACGTCATAACGGAGTTGCCGAGTCGTCATCTCACTCGACGTTGTGTTTCGTTGATTCGCGCGCGTTTTGAGTCATCTTTGTCGATTCAGCGCTCGTACTTTGTTGTTCTTCGACAATAAGAACAGGCAGATGGAATGACATTCATGGGTTCTGGAGCTTTTAAACGGGAAGTCGATCGTCCCGTTTCTATGACTAAACCGTTTCACATCGATATTGAGCAAAATGTGAAAAACGGTGGACGTACTTATGTGGTCGAACTCAATTTAAAGCGCGTAAAAACGGCCCCAAACCCAACGCAATCTTGATTAAGTGCACAAAAGGTATTGAGGAACAAGAATATGAGACTATATTTGACAAAAACAACAGCTAGAACTTCAGAATCCTACGGGAATGCGGGAGCTCTACCAACCGCCTCCTCGTAGACGGGATGTTTTGCGGTTGACGGAGGGAATTACGCCGCTAAAACCGTGTCATTCGCTAACTGTCACTCTGTGCAACGGCGCGATAACGGGAGAAGCTCGCAGGCCGCGGCTGAAATGTCAAACAAACAGGTGACTGCGGCAGCTAAAGTGGAGGCTGCGGAGGCTGAGGTCTTTTTATAGACACGGATAATGGCTGCAGTGGGACGCTACGGCACGCGGCGGAGTGACGAGCCGCGCGGCCCTCCGGAAGCTGCCGCGCAATTTAGAGAACGCGCGTTTTTTGTTTTCGACGTCGAAGAAACGTCTCCGGGAGAAGACGGAGCGGCGGTCGACTGCGGGACGAACATAGAGGGAATAGCGCGCTTAAAGGGCCCCCTACAGGTCGACCGACTCTTTGAACTAAAATGCAGGTAAGGTAAATATATTTTGAATTTTGCTAAAAATGATACAAATTTGATCACAGAATATCACATTTTGTAGGTTTATAATTTCACTTCCTGTTTGTAATTGATGACATCACAGTAGGAAATTACAAACACTGGGCCAAAACTCATCTGATGTCCATTTTTTTATTTATTTTACAAATAAAAATAAATGAGAGCGACTTTATTTTGTTGAATTCATGTTTAGAGTGTCAAAACATTTTGTGTAAATTCTGCATAAACTTTGACTGGAATGAGAAATGTCCCTGGTGTGATGTCACTTCCTGTCATTTTCTACAGATTTTTCAACGTTTCCTCCACAAATTCCTGCTCGATTGGCGTAAAACTATTACTTATATGTACAACAGGTATAAATACACAGAATTTGACCATCGTAAACCCCTGTCATACGTCACTTTAAACTTCGACGTTTGTCTAATGCCACGCCCATAAATCTGCCCTCGAGTCTTTCTCTTGGCCTCCTGTTTCCTGCAGCTCTAACTCCATCATCCTTCAACCCATATATTCACTCAACCGCTCACAAAACAGTACCTGGAGTCCGTTTTGCTGGACGGCGAGTCGGGGCAGAGGTGCGGCGCCGGAGACGGAGACCGGGACTGCGACCGCTCGGTCTCCTCCTCGGACGCCGGAGGAGTCGAGCCCTGACACTCTGCAGGAGGAGCGAGAGGAGGAGGAGGAGGAGAGGATGAGGAGGAGACGTCCACGGCCCGATTCCGAGGCTCCGACCTGGACTCTGAATCCGCACCGATGTCGTCCTCTTCCTCCTCCTCCTCCTCCTCCTGGGGCCTGTTCTCCACTGACGCCTCCTCGTCTGCGGCTGAAGAAATGGAGATGCATTCAGGGTTAAAAAGGAATACGCCAGTATTGTATATACAATAAATATATTAATAACATAAATAAAAAAAATAAAAAAATAAAAAATAATAAAAATAATTATAAATAAAAATGTATTTCACACATAAAAAAAAAGAAAATAATTTTGGAAAGTAAATATATGGTCCACTACATTGAAATACTGGTGTGTTCAGGTTTATTTTCCTGTTTGCCCATTTGTCTTCTGTTATTTAGTTCGTTTTATTCATTCATTCATTCATTCGGTGGGGTATAGTTTTTATGTTTGTTTTGTGACTCTCTTGTTATGATTTTTATTTAAAAATATTTTATTGTCGTTAATAAAAAAATAAAGAATATGCCATTTTAACTCTAAAATAGTTTAAAAGAGTTTAATTGTTTACATGTTTTGCTAGTGAAAAAAAAAAAGTTTTGGTCCGACTTTGGGAGGAAATATTGTTCCCAGTTTGTCGGTCTGACATTTAAGATAAAAATGTGTACAAAGGAAAATGAAATAAGAAGGTAAAAGGTCATACAGGAGTCGACTTGGGTATTCACAATAATGACCACCAATATAATGAGAGCAAAGGGCAAAAGATGACCCCCAAACTAGGCATCGTGGCCATTTCCGCCCCAACTCTTCTTCTTTTATCAGTTATTGTTTTATTTAAAACAGCAGAACTTAAACACAGAGAGAAACTAAACAGGAAATAATGGCAAACGAAAGCTAAAAGAAAAGAAAAACTCCAACTTTTCTAACATTTAAGTGCAAGTTTGTCCCAAGTTTGTGAAATAGGTTCATTTTTAAATTCCATCTGTGTCGCTCTAATTAAACACTTTTGTGACTTTACAAATGATGAAAATACGTCACACTTCCGTCTTTACAAAGCGATAGAACTGCGGAGGAAATGACCACGATGGCGGTCGACGGACGAGGATTTGATATTGAAAACCATTGGTAATAAATCTTCTTTTTTTTATATATATTATTGTCCCTTTTTTGTTGTTGTCTGTTTATCTCACTAAAAAGAAAATATATATATATAAAAAAAAAACATTGGTATTTTTTTAGGAAGACACACACACACAAACACACACACGCTATATCCCGCCAAAAAATAAATAAAACATTGGTATTTTTTTTTAGGAAGACACAAACTTTTTGTCTCACCCAAAAAAAAAGAAAAAACTTTTGTTGTTGTTGTTATTTTTAGGAAGACACTTTTATCTAAAAAATAAATAAATAAATAAATAAATAAATAAACATTGGTCTTTTTTTTAAGGAAGACACACACACACTTTATCTCCCAAAAAAACACAACACATTGGTATGGTTTTCTTAGGAAGACACACACACACACACACACACACACACACACACACATGTAATGAATCAACATGAAGAAAGTGATATGTTTTGATGCGTTGCCCAAAGGCCCCGTGTTGGTTTCAAACCGATGCCACGCTTACACTCGCCGGTGCTCATGGCTTCGTCTTTGCCCGTCTGCGCCTGTAGCATGGCGCCCAGGATGGCGGCGCTGCGTTTCCGGCTCTCCCCCAGGCTCAGGGCGCAGTAGTCGTGGTCCCCGAAGCTCCGCTGCGTCTCGTCGCCGGCCTGTCCCATCCGCCTCAGCTGCGCGTACAGCTCCGTCTGCTCCGGGAGCTTCCTGTTGGGGGCGCCGCGCAGCCAGGAGGACGACTCGGGACGGGCGCGGCGGGATTGCTGCTGCGCGTTTGAGGCGGGGCTTCGTGGAGTCCCCGCCCCCCCCGTCGCCGTCGCTTCCCGTCCCCGCGCTCGTCGTCTTGCTGCCGTCCGTCGGCTTGAAGAGCTCGTCCTCCACTGGTTTGTGCGGCGGCGTGGTGGGCGGAGTCAAGCCTAGAACACACGTCGGACCATTATAAGCACCGCGCGAGACGGCATGAACACGTTTGTTTGAATTCATTTAGTTTATAGTGAAACACGTCGATTTTTCCAGTGAATTCCAGAGAACGCTTCAGTTCGTCGGGACACTTTCACAGAATGACTCTTGGAACGTCTGATTCTAACTCCAGTGGAACGCTCCAGGACCAATCAGGGCTCCAACGGATTTACAGTGAGTGAATGTTAATCTGCTCGTCTCTTTTGACCAATGAGAGTTTAAGCGTGTCGTTGTGTCGTTGGACTCTACGAAAATAAAACCATTTAAATATGAATAACCATTGATACGGCGGTGTAATCCCTCATTCCACTGAAAGAGGCGCCAAGGTTCAATCTACCGGTCGTGTCGAGCAGCCCTGGCCATGGTACTTATCAGTGATGAGGGAGCTGCTCAGTTCAAAAGAAGAAGAGTGTCAGGTGGAGGAAGAGAGAGAGTAGTGTGATCACTTTTCCAGTGTGAAACAGTCTTTTTATTGCAGATTTGAGTCAAAAATAGACACAAATCTGAGCCCCTTGAGGGCCAAGGGTGGGCCGCTCTGAAACGGACTGGAAACGAGAAAACAGTTTCACATTCACACTTGTAAACCTTTTTAGTTTCATCTATTTTTTTTTTTACAGTTCAGAATTTCTTGGAATTTAAATCATGTTTTGTGGACATGCGTGGCTCCTCCCAATCTCCGCCCGTCCTCTAAAACCCTTCGGTCCAGACGATGTACAGAGAACGGGCCTAAACGTACCTGCAGTTCCACACAGGTCCACGCTGAGGGTGGGCTCAAAAGGCTTGGTGCTGTACTGGGACTCTCTGGAAGGAGACAAAAGCAAGTTCAGGCCACGTTCACGACAGAAGCATCTTCACGGTCTGAAGGAGACGCTCATTGGAAACACATGGACAGTTTTAGAATGAGCTTCATCAGAGCGAGTATAAGACCACGTGAGGCACAAAGAAAGCTACATTAAATCGCATTTTCGTTCCCATTTTCATGTCGAAATTGGTATCAAGTATTTCCTTCGTATCGTGACAATCTCAGACATCATTTTAGGCAAGATTATTACTCTTCTTCTCATTTCTAATCGCGCATGTTTCCAATCTCGTCATCAGTTACATTTCTGGATGCATAAGCTTTTGTCGTTTTCACCTTTTTATCGACTATTTTTAACACGTTTACTCAATGTCTTCCATAAACTGGGCTTCAAATCCATTTTTTTCTCCCCCCAGCTGGATGTCGGCCTGAATTGTGAATCACGTCCACGCTCCGTTTAAAAAAACAAAACCAAAAAAACCCGCGACTGGCATTTCTCCTTCGCGTCTCTTATCGCGGCGGCCACACGCGCTCTTCCACCGCCGCCAGTTTGTCATGAAAGCGAACGGCGAGCGTTTTATTTTTATTTTTTTGGCTGGAGATTTGAAACCGCTCCAAAGAAATAAACACACACGCAAGGTTTTTTTGTTTTGTTTTGTTTGTTTTCAGAAGATGATTGAATCTGGAGATGGACAAAAGCCCGTGCGAAGAGAAACATTGAAGTGCGACTTGGAGTGGAGCCATTTTTTAATTATTTTTTTAAAAATGGAAATTAAACGAGAGGTGAGTTTAGAAAAGGAAACAAAAACAAAGCTAAATATGGAAATTGCAGGTTCCAGTTCATGCCAGGGGGAAGTTTCATGCACGTCACAGAGGCCATATTATGACTTTTATCTGCTACTTTGTTATAAACTATCATATGTAGATGCTAATTTAACATTTTATTCATTGTAAAACACAAACATGGATCCAAAATGCCTTAATAATAGAAACAAGGGCAGCGACTAACAATTGTTTTACCAGTCGACAAGTCAGCAATGAATTTGTAGATTAGTTAACTTCTCAAACGATTATTATTATTATTATTATTATTAACTTTAAAAAAAAACTTATTTCATTTTTCTTGATTTTATTTTTCTTGATTTTATTTTTCTTGATTTTATTTTTCTTGATTTTGTTTTTATTGTCATTGATTTTATTTTCATTGATTTTATTATCATAGTTTTTTAAAATAACAGAACCAAAAAAATTCAATATAAATAAATAAATATAAAAATCACGGCACAGATTCTGTTAAATTTGTTCATTTGAAACTTTTTCCATTTTTCTTACGTCCATTATTATTTATGTTTATTGAGATTTTTTAAACCAAATGACGGTTGAAATCTGCTGACTGAATGCTTCTAGGTAGAGAATACTTCAAAATAAAGAGTATTACTATTATTTTTTATAAAATAAAGAGTATTATTGATGAAATTCAGACGTTTTTGATTCTTTTTTTGACATTTTAATGTAATAGTGCCACTTTCTTTGTCATGAAAAGGTCTTTAAGTGTTTTGTTGTGAATAGTCCAGATAAAAATGTACAATTATCAAAAATACTACGACTGTGAGCGCTCGAAAATTACTCAAATATGCACAAATTAATTCATAGTTCTTGTTTATGATGAGGGAAATCCAACATCGCACAGTTAAACGCTCGTAAAAGTCGAGTCTTTAACAATATGCGAAACGTTTGTGTGCAATCGCAGAACAAAAAAGTACGAATCAAAAATCAAATATTAAGTTGATTATCTCTGCTTTTAATGCCCAGATTCTGTGCAATAATACAAATATAATTCATTTTTGGAAACCATTTGTTCTCCTTCAATGCCACGGAAAATTTAATAAAATTAGATGAACAAAATAAACAAAATAAATAAAATAAACAAAATAAATAGAATAGATAAAATAGATAAAATAGATAAAATGAATAAAATGAATAAAATGAATAAAATGAATAAAATAAAATAGATAAAATGAATAAAATGAATAAAATGAATAAAATGAAATAGATAAAATAGATAAAATGAATAAAATGAATAAAATAAAATAAACAGAATAGATAAAATAGATAAAATAGATAAATTTAATGTAAATGTAAATATAAATATAAATAATAATAATAATAATAATAATAATAATAATAATAATAATAATAATAATGAAAAATAAAGTTAAAAAGCTGTTTCAGTGTTGGTTGTTTCCGTGAGAATGGGTTCGGTTGTGTCTGTGTGGCTAATGCGTTTACACAGCAGAGACAAACATAGAGTTAGAAGTGAGAGTGTTGCAGTTTAGAGTTGCAGTTTAGAGTGTAGGCGCTCACCCTGTGGACTTGGGGTTCAGTGGCAGACACAGGCAAGCGCGTTTCTCTGCAATCACAAGATCAGTGCGTTCACATTCACACGTTCGGAAATACTGCGTGGAAAAGTCTTCTCAACACAATTCTTATTGTCGTGACCGGCATAAAAGCACAATTCAATCATAAACGTGAACAGTAACTTCATGTTGAGCGTTGATGTAGTTTAGGTGTAAGAACGTGTGAAAATGTGCAAATATTAAGTGTATTTTTAACCAAAACACTTATTTGAAATGTTAACGAAACCAGTAAGATTTTCAAAAAGGGAAACGGAACAAAGTCAGTCAGAATAATAACAGTTAAATCTTATTTTAAGTGCAGTAAAATGTCTTCTGAAGGTTGACTTTTGCCACTAAACGGTAGAATGTTCATGTCACAATTTAAATGTTTAGTGTTGCAGTTGTTGTGGGAAAGAAACAGAGAAATTCACAGTGTTAAAACTTTAACCGGACAATTAGTTCACCCGCATTCACACCGTCGAATACATCACCGCAAAGTGAATATAGTACTAACAATAGAGAATAAACGGAGAAAAGTATGCTAAACTATCGTGATTATTTCAGATTTTACTTCTTCGGATCAAATTCTGACCCATGAAATCACAAACGATCTTGACATTCCAAGTGTAGAATTGGAAAATAAGACATAATCCGTGTGTTTCGGTCGTAGTGTTCGCTGTACTTTTTGGACCGCGTGTTAAAAGCGTGTGAGTTTTCGTACCGTTGTGGCAGCACGGCTTGGTCTGCTCCGTCGCCCCCGTCGCCGCCGCCGCCGCCGGCCCCCGTCGCCGTCAGCGGCTCCAGCGTCTCCGGCGTCAGCTTGGCCGCCGGCTTCCCGTCGTTCTTGTCGTCTCGCTTCTCGGCCGCCACGGGCCAGGCGGGGCGGTGTCTTTTGGCGAAGCGGCTCGGGGAAGGAGGCCAGGCGTCGCGACCGCCGCACCGAGAAGGAGCCGCCGTCCTCCGCCGCGACGACGCCCTGCGAGTTATCCGCGGAGGGGCTGCTCCTGTCCGGGGAGGAACTGTCAACTTTGGGAATAGTGGTTGTACTGGAGCTCGGGGCGGGTTTAGCGTGGGCAGAGGGGGCGGCGGCGCCTCTGCCCGGGCTGGAAGAGTGGACGTAGGGCGGGCTGTGCAGTCTGTAAGGCTTGCTCACGTCGTAGGAGCTAGTTTGCTGCAAGAGCTCTCGTAAAAGTGAATTGGCTTTGACTTCCCGTCGCCGCGCAAACAAAGGGAATTCTCTTGGGGGCGCCGTTAGCAGCGGCAGTAATAGTCCCGCTACTGTGCCCCGCTGGCAGGCTAGTCCCGGGCGTAGCCACCAGAACCACCCTGGTGTGAGAGTTCGTTTGCGCGGCGGAATGAGGCCGGGCTCGACTCCTCTGAGCGTCCCTGTCCCGGCGGTCCCAGCCCCCCTGCTGCTTGCGCGACGGCAGGCAGTACGTGTGCATGTACGTGATGAGGTCCACCACCGACTGGAGCTCCTTCTCCGAGCCGAACTGCGGTTTGGCGGGTTCGGCCTGTGGCGGCGCGGCGTTGGCTTCGATTTCGCTGCTGGAAGAATCGTCCTCCTCCTCCTCGGACTCGCTCTCCTCCTCCTCCTCCTCTTCCTCCTCCTCGTCGTCGTCGTCGTCCTCGGACTCGGGCGCGGCCGCGCACTCGTTGCCGCGCTTGCCGGACGTGGTGAGGTGGCGGTGCAGCTCGGTGCAGAGGCGGCCGGAGGGGCGGACCGCGCGGGGTTTGCGCTCCAGAGGGAGGTCGATCTGGAAGGACAAAGACATGAGCTTCAAAACACACTTTCACGCAACATACACTTGGAAAAAAAACCTCGGCAACCACATTTTCACACCGAGCTCAGGAAGAACGCTCCTTTTGCTCGGAACATGTTTCAGAAAGACTGGAAACTGACTGAGTTCTTGTGCGTGAATGCTTTTGAAACCAAGTCGGAGACGACGTCGAGTATGTGCGAATGTTTTTCTCGAGTTATTTTAATGTTAATGTTGTTCGTTGTAACCGTGTAACTGCTGCTTCGTGGCCAGGACCGCCGCGTAAAAGAGCTTTTTCATCTCATGGGATTCTCCTGGGGAAAATAAAGGTTAAATCAAAATAAACATGTACAAGCTGTAAACCGACACGGTGAAGGTTCATTTGACCGTTCTTCTACCTAAACCTGACACAATTTTGCAATGATCAAACTACTTCGCGGTGTCATAAAGTCAAGTCTGCGTCGCCCCGTCGCAGATGTCGCTTGTAAAAGCAGCTCGAAGGGTGAAAACGAGTCCACTGGGAGCTTTCTGCATGGCTGCGAGTAATCAGGATGCTCAGAAAGACGGATTAAGCCACTTTGCCGCCGTAGTAACGATTCACATCAAAGTGCACAAAACGGAAACGCTTTTTGAAGCACAAACGCTAACCACTCTGCCACCAAATCAGCCCAAGTTTAGGGAACGTGAAAATGAGACTCTAATGTTATAAAACGGCACATTCACTCATTTTGTTCATGTTTTAAGGGTAAAGTAAAGATAATGAATATTGAACACGTGACGCGAGATGAGTTGCAATATTATAACCACCTTTTTGTTCAGTTTTGTACATTTGTTTTGTATTATTTTATGTTAAATCCATGTTTGTCTGTATTACACAAGAACATATAAAATAACACTCAGCTGCATTATGTACCTTTCTCTAAGGAGATATTATTACCGTACCATAATCCATTATTTGTTTTTTATGTATTTTTTATTCAAGAAGAAAGTCTTGCTCATGTATTTTTTTGCATATTTTTCCCATTTGTATCAACGTCTGGTCTATTTTTGGCTATTTAATTTTTTTAATATATATTATTTTCAAATTCAAATTTGCCCAAAAAAAAAAAAAAAATTCAATATTGAAACATTTGTATTTTTAAATAGATGTGCTTATTTAAATATATATTCTTATGTATTTTTATTTATTTTTATTTTTTTTTCAATTTAAGAAAACACAAAACCAAAAATATAAGAAACAAAAGAAACATGACCAGAGAGATAATAATAATAATAATAATAATAATAATAATAATAATAATAATAATAATAATAATAATAACAATAATAATAACAATAACAATAACAATAATAATAGTACAACAACAAAATAATGAAAAATAATTATAATGGCACAATATGTTAAACATAAATCAAATTTAGTTTAACATTTTGTCAGTTTTCAAGTAAAATCTGAAAGTCATTTTTTCTTAAGTTAATTTCAAAAGAGAGCTTCATAAATGTCGTCTGAGCTCATTGTGTGATGTTTCCCTTCTTCCAAATGTTCGTTTCCATCGCCGACGTTTTATTTTCCAGATCCATGATTTCAAAGCCAAATGTGACGCTAATATTTGTGCTTTTCTCATGTAAATTGTCGTTTTTCGTGACACGTTTCCCGTCTTCAGCTGTCGTCCGGGAGATTCATTTGTTATTACTCACAATTGTAAAAATACGGTGCGGCGCTGTCAGTCACTCGCCATCGCCATCTGCTGCTGCTGAACTGAAGCCGCGCCGCATCCACAGAGCTGGACGCTGGCATGAAGCTGGCACCACAAACCACTTTGAGTGTGATTTTTTATGTTTTGTTTTTTTTTTATCTTCATAAAACAATCCACAAATGGTTTTCCTCGTCACAGTTAGTCAGTCACAAAGCCTGCGATCATGTCCACTTGAATTAGCAGTTCATCTCCCCAAAAACTAAGGCTGGTATTTTTAAATGTATTGATTAAAGTCTTTATTTTGAATATTTTTTGTCTATATATATATATATATAAATAAAAAGGAAAAATACCCAGTTAAAATGATATTTAAAAAATGTAGATCTTACTCCTCTCTCAACTGTGATATCAATAAATGAACATGAAAACACAATTTAATTTGAAACAAAATCGGAATTTTGCTGATTTCTTTTACAGAATTATAACATTGACTTTGAATTACTTTGTTCTTTTTACATGATTAAAAAATAAATTATACAACAAGAACATGGTTAAAGTTGCTTCATCATTCCGTCCTTCAATTTTTTCAAAACTCTTTGTAACTTGTGGCTAACTGTTGTAAATGTGTTCTGTGAGTGCAATCTTTTTTTTTACATTTTAGACTTGATATTTCTATTTATTTATTGATGGATTGATGGATTGATTGATTACAAGAGTTTTCAGCACTAATGAGTATAATAAAGCCACTTTCATAATAGTATTTCTAATATTTGGGCTATGGCTAAACTATTGTAATTACTATTAAAAAAAAAAAAGAAAAAGGGGGGGGAAATTGTGGCTAACCGTTGTAAATGTGATCTGTGAGTGGAATCTTGATTTTAACAACTCTTAAATCTAGTTCATGATTGCAACATTTTAGACTTGATATTTCTATTGATTGATTGATTTATTTATTACAAGATTGTTGATTGACAGAACATTTTGGGGCTCAATAGTTTTTGTATGTACATTGTTTACATTAGAGGGAATTATTTTTATTATTTTTTCAGTTAAATAAATACATTTGGCTCATTGTTGACACTAACTACTTGATTTATTTGTTGCAGCTCATGTTTTTAATGGCATTGTACATCTACGAGCAGTTTAGTGGGATTATCCTGCTTTAGCGGCTTAAAGTACTTTCGATATTATCCTTAATCGGGATATTTTCCGTCACAGTATATCTCAAATCGAACTGGCACCACACAGCCACTCTCTCTCCCTTGCACGCCTCCACGCCATCTTAATCCGGACGCTTTATCTCCCTCGCATCGTGCAGTTATTGAAATGTACCGCCGCCGCCCTTATTGGGGAGTGCGTCTGAATGAAGTTATCACAGCGTCGTTTTATTGTACACCCGGGCGCCGTTAGACGCTCGGCACCTGCTCAAATATCAGCCGCGAGCCGACGGGGGAATATACGCCGCCGTCTGCTCCGAGCTTCGGCGCACGGGGGGCCGCAGGTGGGAAAACAAACTCGCACGCAGAATTTAAACTGATTTAGCAGAGAGAAAAAATGACGACAAAAGCCATTCGCGAACGCAGCTTTTTGGAGGCTTTTGTCGTCAACCTTACGCAGAAAACGCTTGGTAATTAGGTAAGTACATGTCACTTTATGTACTGTATGTACGCTCTTTAACGCACTGTGTAGTTATTATTTAAAAGGACACGTATTTTGCATCTTGGTGTGTTGTTATTTCAGAATCAGAAAGGGGTTTATTGCCATTGTCGATGAGCACGATTCAAAAACTAGGAACTTTCTTTTGACTTTAATGTGCGACATACAACAAGGAATAATAAAGAGCGTGCATAAACATGTCGAATTTACAAATGAATGAAAATGGTCTGAAAATATACATAATTTACAGTTCAGAATAGTGCAAAAACAGCAGTACAAATGGATGTAAAGTTGTTGATGTAATAATTCAAGCGGCAAAGTGTTGAGTGTTCATGAGTCCAACGGCAGAGGGAACGAAACTGCTCTTGTGGCAGGAGGGTCCGGTCCGGATGGTCTCCGTTTGTCCCTGTCTGTGGCTCCGGCGTACCACGCGGTGATGGAGGAGGTGAGGGTGGACTCAGTGAAGAGCTGCACCGTCAACCATGCGGCTTGGCTTTCCTCTGCTGGGCCTTCTGGATGAGGGCGCTGATGGTGGGTGGTGATGGGGGAGTCTGTCATGGTGAGGGGGGGGTTGAGGCTGTTACCGCTGCACCAGGACACCAGCCGGACCACCTCCCCCCTGTAGACAGACTCGTCCCCGTCCGAGAAGAGCCCGATGAGGGATGGTGTCTTTTAACATGTTTCAGAACGTACAAATATGTATGTACTTAAAATATTATCAGTCAGGCGTTCCCTCTTCAAGATTTGGTGTTAGAATTCCATCTACTGGCAGCAGATGGTATTACTACGGGAGAAATAAACTAAAGTAAGCACACAGTGGGAAGTGATTTGAGTCAGAAATGCTCAGAACGAGTCTGGTGGTGATGAGTTAAACACGGCACAGGAGAGCTTCAGGACTCACAAATCGGGGGAAATTTGAAACCGAGTGTTTTTCTGGGGCTCAAAGAAGGAGCAGAGAAGATAAGCTCGTGAACAGGATTAATGAACGAAGCTAAAAACGACTCAAAATTTGTCAAAATACGTGTCATTTAAGAAAAGTCAGTTGAAGTACGACGTAACCATAGTAAAAATGTCATTATTAATTGATCTCATGACATTATCATTAAGGACTTGGACAATGGAATTGGAAAGCTCCTGTAGGTTAGAAATTTAAACGCATTGTTTTGTTTTGGCGATTAAAAAAAATAAAAAAAATAGATATATCATAATATACTCTTTCATCACAGCCAATATTGACATTCAGTTCCAATGTTTTACTTTTACGTCTATTTTTTACACTTATTACTTTCAAAACAAACTGTATTGTAACTTTTGTTTTGTTTTTGTGCTTTAATTTTCTGGCATAAAGTTGCCTTAAGCTCTCAGCTAGTCAGAATTTGCAAGATAATTAAAGGAATATTGTACAACTCGGATTAAAACTTGGATAGGAAAAAAACAATTTGATGTTTTGTGTTGAAGTGAAACTGCTCTGATGAAACCTGTAGCAGGAAAATCGCACCGTCTTCTCTGCAACGGGGGAAAGGAAGCGATGGGAAAGATCCGATTCCGTTCTGATCGAAGACAACGGGAGCCATGGAATCGAGCGAGAAACATTTCCATTTTCTGTCATCTGTTCAGGAAAGTATTCACCGGATTTCAAGTGGAATCAAATCACTTTTGGGTTTAGCGCTTTGCAATGAGGCTCTGTATCTGACGTTTTACGGTCTAAAACGTGACCGTGTAAGTGCTTTTTACGACTTTCAAAGGCCAGAGCAAGTCGTCACGAAAAAGCTAACGACAATTAGCATGCTATCTGCGCACTTCCTGTTTCCTTGGAGAAGAAAACACTCAAATTAGACCCAAACAGGCACACAGCAGTCTCATTTTTACACCAAGAGCTGCTTTGCAATGTAAATACATCTGAACTACATGGAATAAAAAAAAGAGTACTGCCTCTTTAAGTCAAGGTTATGTGGCTTTCTTTTTGTTTAGTTTTTTTTCTCTTTTTTCTTTAAAAAAATAAAATCATCTTTTCATCCTTCCAACTTCAAACACAAGACAGAAAACACAGAATAAAATGACATCCATTGAGTAAAACCACAATTAGGGCAAATGAGTCTTTTTCAAATTCAGTCAAAACATTTTTTGTTTTTTTTGTTTTTTTTGCTTTTTTTTTTAGAATGTCAGTCGTCGGTGCAATTTGAGTCATAATTTTTTATGTACTGGCCTTTTTTCATATACGCACCAGAGGTATCCACTTATCCCCCCCCCCAAACATGTGATTTTCCATTGAGATGTACAGACACTTTCCCATTCTTCATCCGTCCAAACAAAATGACCTTCTCTTTCCCCTTTATTTTTTATATACATACAATTGAATGACTGTCCAGATAATTTAGATATTATTCAAATTAGAGTGAATTTTGTTAATTTCCTGCAGTGTGAGGTTTAGACATGTCGGTTTGAGTTTATTAAGGGGAGACTGGAGCTGTCATGTGGCGTCCATGTATGTTTAAAGTAGAGTTTTGTGCCTTTCTAAATCCCATTGAATAAAAGAATATATAACATTTATGTCGACATAAAAAAATACAGTTGTCCAAATTTCTACTCTTCATCCATTCCCCTTTATACAGGCACAATCATTGAGTTGGCATATGAAAATCCATTTTTTGTCATTTTCTACACGGTTCATTATAAAGTACTTGCCTTGACCAAAGGCTTGACCAGTCGCTGACTCCTGTGTCGGACGCCATCTTTGTTTGTGTCGATCCCGGCCGGCACGTTGGGCGGAGTCAGCAGGAGTTTCTTCAGCTGCAGAGAAGAAAGAGGAGGAGATTATGAGAGATCCTGTGTTCCAGCCCGGGATCCGGACGGGTCATGTCTGTTTGATGTAAGGACCACTCTGATTGGCTAATCCAATCACGTACATTTCCACTCTGGGAGATGAGGCCGGTGCCTAGACTACACGTCTCTGTAAAGTATTAGCCAAGCATATATTCTTGTTTTACCAGCCGACCTCTATTATGCATTATGTAGGTCTTTTGAATGCATTTTGAGCATATTTACCTTGATATTAAACTAGGCCTGAACAAGTTAATCAATTCATCTTGACGTTACAGAGAATCATTACCATTTACACTGGAATTTTACTATATTTATTCCACTTTGTTCACATCTGATCAAAGGGAACTCTCAAGCTGCTTGATATGCTGTAATTCAAAATAAAGCTGTAATCCACTTATTTCCAGTCAAATCAATCATTCTGGGACGCATCAGGCTCAGTTCGGACTGCAAACCATCAAGTCAAAAAATACTCTAAAATAATCTTTCAAATTTAAAGGATTTTTTTCTTCTTATACATTTGAAAACTGAATAATAATAATAATAATAATAGGACTTTAATATGGATTCCGCCTGGACATTTTTGCTTTATTACAAGTGAATTTACCTTCAGCTTTTACAAGAGAATTATCAAAACCCAATACATTTTCTAAACTAGTGTCAATCAGTCGATCCCTCCAGGCTCCAGCTTTACTCATTCATATATTTATCAAAGGAAACTTCGACGGAATTTAAAAGCTGAATTCCTCTGTGCAGAGCTTGTTTGTACTTATAATCAGAGTAAAACAGACATCAGAGTCCAAAACTACAGAGTCAATGCTTCTCAAAGGCTCCAGCCATTTGTTTCTGCTCCAAAGGTTTTAATTGGGGGGTCATTTTGTCAGGCGCTCTAGGAAAAATAGGCCCCTAAGCGTGAGAGGTTAAGGATCAGACGACGCACACATTAATGACACGGGGAACGCGTACGGTTATTGATGTTGATGAAACAACTGTCTGTAAGCGCCGTACACTCCATCAGGACGTCCTCAAACCACCGACGGCTCCGCAAACACGACCGTGCGTTAGATATTCCGGTCGTCGCGGTGTTGGCGTTCCCCGATAGAGGGTCGTACAATGGCATAACTTTGCGAGCCCGAGGGTTGAGCTACTGTACATTAATCACGCTGCTGAAGCTGACGGCCCACGAGACACACACCGCTCCCGCTCAAAAAAAACACGTTTTTTTCTTCACCGCCGAAACCGTCTTCACCGCTATTCCGCATTCAGTCCGACGGAATTTCAACCTTGCGTTTGTCACACGCGCTCGTTTGTCACCCGTAAATGCTCGGCAGAACATACGTATAAAAGTATTTTCAGGGTCAAATTGAAAAGGCTGCGCTTGCAATGAGTTGGTTGAAAAGTCCCATTTTTATTGCAATAAAAGCTTTGCAAAACATTCAAGCGATCAAAATGTCAATGACAAATTCATCGACCCACGCTACAGCGAAAATGTTTTGTGGTAGACCAAAACCAATCTGGACTCAAAAGAACGACACGGTTTTTTTACTCCCTTAAAACGTGAAACAAGTTCATTGTAACCAGTTTACAGCAGTCCAGAGTTATTCCTAACATTCCTCACGCATTCCTAGCATGCTAATTATTCACCGCGATGAGTTTGTAAGCGCTTTCCCGCTACTCTCAAAGCTGTCGCGTCAACGACCAGCATGCTAACAGCGCATTAGTATTACTTCCTGGTTCACAGACGATAAAAAACACTCTATACTTCGACGCAGACAGGACACAGCCGTCTCATTTTGACCCAAAGAGCTGCTTTTACCATCTGCCAATCTGTTCTGAGGCTAAACTAATTTTACTTTATTATATGAAGGGAACAAAAACAATTAGTCATTTTAAAGTGTAAAGAACATTAAAAAGTTTGGTAGAATATTTGGTCCAACTAAAATCTTTCGACATATGAGAAAACTACATTATTATTATTATTATTATTATTATTATTATTATTTTATTATCATTGTTATTATTTTATTATTATTATTATGTATTTATTTACTACATTAATATTTCCCCAAAAATTAGACAAATTATATATATTTGCCTGTATTCTAAAGAATAAATTGTAATACATTTTGGTCTATTTTCGAACCAAAATCATCTGAACTTGAAATTGCTTTTAATAACAAGAGTCAACTCAAGCTCGGTGGTTATTCTTACTCATAAAACCCAACGTTTTTATGCACCGCAGCATTCAAATTCACAGGAAAAATACATATAATCCATGGAAAATGTCACAAAAACACAGTGAATTTCCTTTTCCCGACATTCCGTTGCTTCAAACAGATTAAGTCACAAAAGCCCGAAACCTTCGCCCGCGTATCAATGCGCCGAGTTTTCCCTTTCACATGCATATTAACAGCAGCGCTTCATGCATCTTTCTTTTATTTTTATATAATACATCTATTTACGCATTGAGTGGAGCGCAGGCATCACGACCGGTTCTATCTGATCAGCTTAGAACGGAAAATCCCCTCGCTAAGCCGCACTGGGGGGAGAAGGTGGAAGGAAATATAGATGCGATGGGACTGGGATAAGGTCCTGCGGTGGGTGGGGCGGCGGGTGGGTGGGTGGGGGTGACGCATCAGGCGCAGTGTACGGCCGCGTAAAGCGCCCTGGGGGCATCTCGGCGAAGAATGGCACGATAACGGCGCTTTAGACTCAATGGGACTGAAAAAAGTATAAACTCGCTTAGGGCTGGATGATACACATTTATATACATGTTCATTCATTGTTTTATGTTGCGCCGTATTGTGTGCATTTTGTTTCACCGACAATGGCAATACGCTGGTTTATCATGTATTTACCTGCAATTATCACTTGGTTACAGAAAAATAAGTTAATAAACAGCTTTTTCACCCATTTTCTACTTATTTTTTTGTTAATTACTTATTAAAAATGTATAAAAGTGACGGTAAGCCATCTTCAAATGCTAGTAAATGCCTTATAACGGCATAAACGACGACTCATCAGCGCTGATATCAATGCCTTAGAAATAGTTTACTAAAGAAAATTTATTTAGTGTTACCAACTAATTGAATATCAGCCTTTCTGTTTTGTCATAATTCATGTACAGGTCAAATCCGCCTGCCTGACCCTGGCCAATAGGGGCAGCGTTTGAATCACGATATGACGATTTAACCCCCACAAAAGGACCAGCTCGGGATCAATTAAAAAAAAATGGTAAAAACAGTCCAAACAGAAGCAGATTTTTTCATAAGAATATTTTCCCATATTTTTTAACAACATATTTTTTCATCATAAAATTAATTTTTCAATTTTTGAATATGATTTTGTGGTTTCTGTTATTTCTTTTATTTTTTTCCTCCAATTTTTGAAATAAAAAAAATGAACAGAATAAAACAGAATGACCAGAGAAAATGAAATAAAATGTTTAAAAAAGTAGACATCAACTAAACACAAACACAAACATAATCACGACACGTCTTTTTTATAGAAAGATTCAAACGCTGATTGAATTTGGTCTTGTTGTTAAGATCGCATTGGATTTTGTGCTTTCTAATAAAAAAAAATAATAATAATACAACATTTAATAATAAGGTTCAAGAAAGACAAGGCAGACTTTTTAAATAAGCCGTAAACATTCACAATAATCGAATTTATCCCCCGAGAGTCCGAACTGAACCTGTTGATTAAAAACACCAATCGACGCACGACTCAGGGCTGGAGTCGATTAAAGAAAATATTGGACTAAAGACGAGCAAAAGCTGTCGAAACCCAATCTGCACTCACAGGATTTCATTTAAAAAAAGAGAAAAAAAAAGAAGAAAAAATATTTGTACAGGAAAATAAGAGGTAAATTAGATATTAATGTGTAAAAATGGCAGAATAAACTTGCAATGCACTCCAAATGTCTTTAGAATCCAGAAAAATTATAATAAATAAAATATAATAACAGTGTAAAACTAAATGCAAAATGTCCAAGCAAAATTATAAATAAATAATGAATATAATACATAAATAATATTAATGTGTAAAAACTGCAGAAAAATTGCAATGCAACTCCATTTCTTTTACAATCCAAGCAAAATATAAATAAATAATACATAAATAATGAATATAATAAATATTAATAAATTGCCCATGCAGCCTCACATTTTCTTCTACAAAATGCTGCTTTTTGACAGAAAAAAACAACAAAATATTGATATTAATGTGTAAAAAACTGCAGAATAAACTTGCAATGTACTGTCAATAAACAATCCCAATAAAATAATAAATAATATCATAAAAAACATAAATGAATTGCCCACGAAGCCTCACGTTTTCTCACACAAAATGCTGCTTTTACAATTTATTCTGTGAGAGAAAATGCAGTAATAAATAAAGCTGACGGTCAACACGTTCGGTCAGCGAGGGGCCGCGCACAGGCAGCTTCACGTCCCCCATCACGGGGGGGGGGGGACTCCGGCAGAACAGTCATGCATCTTTAAAAGCACTTGGAGAGCTCGGCGCGCTCTGGAGAACGGGTTCAGATGCAATTTGAAGCGCACGTCAATTCAGAAGTATATTATTCCAGAAAACGTGCTCAATAATTCAGAGAAGACGTTGGATTTTCAGCAAAAGTTCATTCTCAGAAGTTGTGGCGTTCGTACGGAGTCGTTTCAGTGACTTTAAACGAGAACTGTGGGATTCGGTGGGCCAGAACAAAGAGTAGAGTACGGTGGGCCAGAACAGAACAATAGAGTACGGTGGGGCCAGAACAATAGAGTACGGTGGTTGACCACAGAACGTGGAAAGCAGTAGAGTGAGTACGGTGGGCCAGACAATAGTATAGACGTACGGTGGGCCAAGAACAACTAGAGTAATAGTGACGCTAGACATGAGTGATGGGCAGCACTAAAACGATATAGAGATACGGTGGCCAGAACAATAGAGTACGGTTGGCGCAGAATCAATAGAGTAACGTGAGGCTGGGGCCAGAACAAAGAGTACGTGGGCCAGACATAGTAGTAGCGGTGGGCAGCAATAAGTACAGCGGCGGAAAGCACAGTAGAGTACGCGTGGGGCCAGAACAATTAGAGGTACGGTGCTGGGTCCCGATACAATAGAGTACGGTGGGAGACAAGAGTCTGCCAGAACTAAGGAGAGTATAGTAGTAACGGTGGCGGACCCAGAACAATAGAGTACGGTGGGCCCAGAACAATAGAGTCACGCGTGGGCCAGAAACATAGAGTACGCGTGCGGCCAGAACATTAAGAGTATAGAGTACGGTGGGCCAGAACAATAGAGTACGTGGGCCAGAACCAATAGAGTACGGTGGGCCAGAACAATAGGTACGGTGGGCCAGAACAAATTAGAGTACGGTGGCCAGAAACAATAGAGTACGTTCGGGGGGGGGGGCCCAAAGGGATAAACAATAGAGTACGGTGCGGCCAGAACCAATAGAGGTACGGTGCCAGAACAATAGAGTAACGGTGGCCAAAACAATAGGATACGGTGGGCCAGAACAATAGATACGTGGGCCAGAACAAATAGAGTACGCCAGAACAATAGAGTACGGTGGGCCAGATCAATAGAGTACGGTGGGCCCAACAATAGAGTATAGAGTACGTGGGCCAGAACAATAGAAGTACGGTGGGCCCAGAACAATAGAGTACGGTGGGCAGAACAATAGAGTACGGATGGGCCAGAACAATAGAGTACGGTGGGCAGAACATAAGTATAGAGTACGGTGGGCCAGAACAATAGAGTTACGGTGGCCAAACAATAGAGTACGGTGGGCCAGAACAATAGAGTACGGTGGGCCAGAACAATAGAGTATAAAGTACGGTGGGCCAGAACAATAAATATAGGAGCTACGGATGGGCCAGAACAATAGAGTACGTGGGCCAGAACCAATAGAGTAGGTTGGGCGGGCCAGAACAATAGAGTACGGTGGGCCAGAACAATAAGTACGGTGCCAGAACGAATAGGTACGGTGGGCCAGAAGCAAATAGAGATCGGTGAGGGCCAGAACAATAGAGTACGGGGGCCAAAACAAGAGTACGTGGGCCAGAACAATAGAGTACGTGGGCCAGGAACAATAGATTACGGGTGGGCCAGAACAATAGAGTACGGTGGGCCAGAACAATAGAGGTGAGAGAGGCCAGAACAAATAGAGTATAGGAGTACGGTGCGCCAGAACAATAGAGTACGTGGGCCAGAACAATAGAGTATAGAGACGGTGGGCCAGAACAATAGAAGTATAGAGTTACGTGTGGGCCAGAACAATGAGTACGGTGGCCAAGAAACAATAGAGTACGGTGCGGCCAGAAACAATAGAGTACGGTGGGGCTCAGACAAAAAGTAGAGTACGGTGGGCCTAGATAACAATGAGATGTTACGGTGGGCTAGAAAATAGAGTACGGTAGCGGCATGAAAATAAGTATTGATGGTGGGCGCCAGAACAATAGAGTAGAGAGTAGCGGTGGCGCAAAGACAAGTAGGGGTGGCGCAGACAAAGATAGAGTACGGTGGGGCCAGAACCACATAAAGATAAGTACGTGGAGACAATGAGCTACTGTGGGCAGATATGAGAGGTGAGACTGAGTACGTGTGCCAGAAGAGTCGTGAGAAATGAGATTAAGTAGTGCGCAGATAGAGTACGGTGGGGAACTCATAAGTAGGGGAACAAGTAGAGTATCCGATTCGGCGCATGTTGTGAACAGTTTCCGTTCTGTGCAACGCCTTGTCTTATATTTTGTTAAGTCTAAAAGTTTGACTTGAATTACAACTCCCAAACTACGAAGACAAAACACACCGTCAACGCAACGACGCCAATTACAACCAACAGAACGACCTGATCCCACGGGCAACTCACATTAACATCATCATTTACATCCTCAATTCATGCATTCATTACAGTGTTAATTGGTGTCTTTTGTAAGGACGTGGGCACTGCCAGGATGTTCCGCAGTAAAGCCCGGCCTTTGTGAAGGGGCCGTCTTGGCTGAAGACCCTCCTCAGTGAAGTGGAGCCCCCCTCGAGTCTATCTGTTTGAACATACGCGCCCCGTCAAAGACCGCAAACTGGACCCTTTCCAACGCCGCGGCATCAA
Source organism: Chaenogobius annularis (assembly GCA_015082035.1). NCBI lineage: Eukaryota > Metazoa > Chordata > Actinopteri > Gobiiformes > Gobiidae > Chaenogobius > Chaenogobius annularis. The sequence goes on from BJKM01000229.1 coordinate 311,831, forward strand.
TGAAGCCTCTGTTTTTACACTGGGGACCATTCATAACAGAGCGGGGGAGGAAGAGGGGGGGAGGAAGAGCGGGGGGACGGGGGGACGACGGGGGACGGACGAGAGGTATCGAATGAGGAGCGATGCACGTAGTAGTAGTAGTAACGCGGAAGAGTTTTTAGAGCAGGAGTAATTTGGCGCAGAGAGTCGCACTGGCCTCGTTTCAGAAAAAAAAACATCTGAACCGTTATCCGATTTCTGGACTTGTTAGATCATCGAAATGTCATGGAAACGGTCAGTAATCGGATTTCTGTCCGACCGTTGGCAGCGGCGCAGGTTTGGGCAAGGAAAACGAAGGGGGAAAGAATGTGCCAACAGGCAGAGAGAATGTTAAATGTTATCCATATTACTTTCAAAGACAACAGGAAGTTCTAATAGTTTTAGATTAAACGTTGTGTTGAATTTCGCTTAATATTTTTAACCGACAAAAAAGATATAAAATAAAATGTCGGCTGCACGCGTGTGACTCACTAAAACTAGACATTTTTCTCCATTTTATAAGAGGCGTATGACTCACGTCATCTTTTGACTGTGTGTGTTTAAACCTGTCGTACATATATAAATGATAGTTTTACACCGATCGAGCAGGTGTTTGTGGAGAAAACGTAAGAAAAATCTGTGGAAAATGACAGGAAGTGACATCACAGCAGGGACACTCATTCCAGTCGAAGTTTTATGCAGAATTTACACACACAAAAAAATATTTTTTTTTTACTCTTTAAACGTAAATTCAACAAAATAAAAAAAATAATCCTATTGTGATGTCATCACATTACAAACAGGAAACGGAATTATAAATCACCAAAAAAATGCGCTGACATTTTTATAATTCTTAAGCAAAATTCTAAATATATTTATCTTAACTGCATTTTAGTTCACTGAGTCGTCCGACCTGTAGGGGGCACTTAAAATCTTAAAAAAAATAAAATATATTTTTTTAAAAAAGTATAAAAATGTCAAAGCTGTAATGTACAATTTCAAGAGCACAAACTAAATGATGTAAAGCATGCCTTTCTCTTGTTGTAAAACGTATTATTTATTTTTTTATAAAGTGTAATATATTGTTAAAAACTCTCGCATTGCTCTCGCATTTTGGCTGAATATTCTTATTTTTATTCTTATTTTTTTTTAACTTGTCTCTGTCCCATTTGCCAAAAAAACCCACAGCCTAACCCCACCCACTGTGATGTCATCAAACTGTGCCACCGTTCACAGTTACCTGACCAACACGCGCCCGTCCTCCACCAGCAGGGGGAGCGCTCATCGCCATGGTCCATTTTAAAAACAGAGGGGAGTGATCTAAATTTGGCGAGCACAGCGGCGGGTCAAGCGGTCCAGCGGGGCAAATGTGGGCCGTTTCTGTCCATGTCATGTGACGTTTAAGCAGCGGTCACAACAGAAGAAGCCGCTCGCAATGATGTGGGAAAATCTAAATATTGTGCAAAAAGCAGGACATTTTAATTTCTCTGAGCCAATTTGAAAATAAATTTAGAAAAAAACAAAAACAAAAGCTAGCCAAGAGGTAATGGTTTAAACACGAATATAATAGAAAGTTTGTGGGGAAAATAATAAAAAACTGTTGCAATTCGTTTTCAAATGCGTGTTTAAATGAGATTTCTTTCAAAGTTCACATTTTGTACACGTCCGGAGAGAAAACTGAAATGTGAACTGCAGAATACTAGAATTTCACTCATTTCGGAACACGGTTGTAGTTTTGCTTTTGTTTTGTTTTTACATACAAAATCGGATATTTTCTTAAATGAAGTATTTGCAGTATTGGTGAATTGACCCATTTTAGTCCGTTTTGACTCTGGATTTTGCCTCAGTCCATTTCTCTGGACGTTTCCTGGCTATTTATATGATAACAAACATATTTAATCTTTATTTATACATGGATGGCCCTTGAGAGCGTCCTGTCGGCACGTTTACACAGTTACAAATGAAACAAACACAGGATATACAGATGCCAATAAAACATGAAATAAAATAGTCAACAAATAAATAAAACAAATGTATAAAAACACACAAAATGAATTTAAAACAACCGCACTGGCTCTGAGGGTGGTCTTTCAAAAGTGCTTTGAATGTATTAAAATATACAAAATGATTTAATTTAAAATACGTAAAATAATTGTATTTAAAATATATAAATAAATCAATTTAAAATATGTACAATTAATTAATTTAAAATATATGAAATAATTTAATTTAAAATATATACAATCATTGACAACTGTTTATTTTTTAACCAATATTTTGTGCCAACATTCCCCACTTTGTTTGGATCTTGCAGGAGCTTTTATTATTTTCTTCCTGGTTTTGTGATTGATTATATTTCACACAAATGGTCTAAACTAATATTCCACGAGCTGCAGACGCTGATTAACTGTCTCCTGTATGTTGTTTGGACGGAGCGATACCGGGCTCCAAGGGCTCTCAAGGTGAAGCATGTGTGTTTTGCCACTAAACCGCGACAGCTTCTGTCCTCGTGACTCGACACGAGGTCTGCAGACGCCGCTGTTACGAGCCAAACAAACGCCTCCACCTCCGACCGCTGACATTTAACTACAGGCCACAAGACTCGGCCCTACTGCGAGCTGTGGACTCGGCCCTACTGCGACCTGTGGACTCGGCCCTACTGCGACCTGTGGACTCGGCCCTACTGGGACCTGTGGACTCGGCCCTACTGGGACCTGTGGACTCGGCCCTACTGCGACTGTGGGAGTGGGAAAGACTAGGACCGGCCCTACTGCGACCTGTTGGACTCGGCCTACTGCGACCTGTGGGAGTGGGAAAGACTACTGCGACCTGTGGGACTCGCCCTACTGACCTGTGGACTAGGACCTACTGCGACCTGTGGACTCGGACCTACTGCGACCTGTGGGAGTGGGAAAGACTAGGACTACTGCGACCTGTGGACTCGGACCTACTGCGAGCTTGTGGACTCGGACCTACCGCGACCTGTGGGAGTGGGAAAACTAGGACCTACTGCGACCTGTGGACTCGGCCCTACTGCGACCTGTGGACTCGGCCCCACTGCGACCTGTGGACTCGGCCCTACTGCGACCTGTGGGAGTGGGAAAGACTAGGACCTACTGCGACTGTGGACTCGACTACTGCGAGCTGTGGACTCGGCCCGACCTACCGCGACCTGGGACTCGACCTACTGTGGACTGACGCGACTGTGGGAGTGGGAAAGACTAGGACCTACTGCGACCTGTGGACTCGGACCTACTGCGAGCTGTGGACTCGGCCCTACCGCGACCTGTGGAGTGGGAAAGACCTAGGACCTACTGCGACCTGTGGACTCGGCCCTACTGCGACTGTTGGACTCGGCCCTAACTTGCGACTGTGCTGGCCTACCACTGCGACCTGTGGACTCGGACTACTGCGACCTGCGGACTCGGACCTAACTGCGACCTGTGGACTCGGCCTACTGCGACGCTGTGGACTCGGACCTACTGCGAGCTGTGGACTCGGCCCTACTGCGACCTGTGGGAGTGGGAAAGACTAGGACCTACTGCGACTTATTGCCTCGGCCCTAGTGCGACCTGTGGACTCGGCCCTACTGCGAGCTGTGGACTGCCTTTCCTCTGAGGCCCCCCAGGAGGCCACGGACCAGAGTTTGAGAACAATGGTTGTCGAACATTTGAGGCGTGTGACATGTTCACTGGGCAAACGTGGCGGACCCTCCATCAGGACGCAAACACCTTTGTGCACCTTTAACGTGTGAACTAGTTCTGGAAACACGCTTCGCTCATGATTTGGAGCAGGACTGGTCCAGTTTCAGTCCGTTCTTACAACTGCTGAAGTCCCAGTCTCAGTCCATTTCTGGTGGGCTTTTACTTGCTCATGTTGCTAATGTCGCTACAGCAACGGACAAAACCAGTACTTTGTGGCATCAGTGGCACAGTTTTATTTCAATGACACTAAATGCTAAAATAGTGCCAACAAACGAGCACATGGAGATCCCACACACTGTACCTGACCCACACTGACTTACGGGGCCAAATTTGACCCAGTTTCCCAGTCTCTCGCACAGGAAGCCCTTTTTTGTGCGCGGGCGAACGACTCCTGATTACAGCCTCGTTGCACTTGTCAAGACGGATCCAACGCGCTTCGTTAATTTGACTTAAATTCAACCCCCAAAAAGAAGCTCTCGGCTCTCACTTCGCACGCACTGTACAGAGACGCGAGGGGCGGGGCGCGGCCGGCTCGCTGCTTTAAAACTCATGCATTATAGACGGAGTCGGACTGTGGACCGGGTTTGACGAGAACAAATCCGGAATGATGTTTCGCGACAACTTCTTCACCTCAATAAGGCTAGATGAACTCCATTTCAATCAATCAAAACAAGGAACATATTCAGGGACGCTAGCGATGTTAGATTTGTATTTTTTTACATATAAGATCACAAATAGCAACTTCTTGTCAATATACTGCATATCTTAAAAGTTTGTTTGTCTAGAATGTCGGTAAAATGTTCAAAAGTACAAATATTATACTACATTTACTTTTTTTTTTTAGCTTTTAACCATGTTCTGACGTTGTTCCCTTGTCAAAAAACATACCTAGAGTTGTGATTTAGCTTCATTCACACTTCCTCTGATCCAAGCCGAGCACTCAAAAACCACTCCGTTTCAATTTTCCCAGGTTTGCGGCGTCAAACGTGGCACTCCTGAGGTCCACTGCGCCGTTTTCAGCTCCATGAATCATCAACAAACGGAGAGTTTATGGCGTCAAGTTGTGTGCGTACATTAGCAAAGCAAAGCTAGCTCTTTTGCTTATTTCCCTCATGGTGATTCCCTCTGCTGCCAGTAGAAGGAGCGCTAGCACCAATCCTGAGCGAAAGCAATGTGTGCGTTTCATGCGTATATTATTACACGTTAAAAATATACTAATTATGTAGTAATACTTCTTTAACATGAGCGAAGATACAAATAAAGAACCACAATTTATCTCTGTGAAAATATATGAACCATTTACCATCTGTGGGCCACGTTAGGCAATATTAGGGCCATTGCATTTGTTTCACTACTTGTCCTGGTTTGGGCCTGGTTTGGGCCTGGTTTGGGCCTGGTTTGGGCCTGGTTTGGGCCTGGTTTGGGCCTGGTTTGGGGCTGGTTTGGTCCTGGTTTGGGGCTGGTTTTGTACTGGTTTGGTACTGGTTTGGTCCTGATGTAGACTTGGTTTGGTCCTGGTTTGGTGTCATTGTAGTCCTGATTCAGTCTTGGTCTATTCCATGTTTAATTCCGGGTTTAACCCCAGTTTAACCCCAGTTTTACCTCAGTTTTACCCCAGTTTTACCCCAGTTTAACCCCGGTTTTACCCCAGTTTAACCCGTTTTACACCCGTTTTACACCAGTTTTACCCCAGTTTTACCCCAGTTTAACCCGTTTTACCACAGTTTAACCCCAGTTTAACCCCAGTTTTACCCCAGTTTTACCCCAGTTTTACCCCAGTTTTACTCCAGTTTAACCCCAGTTTTACCCCCATTTTACACCTGTTTTACCCCTTTTACCCCCGTTTTATCTCCAGTTTTACCCCTGTTTTACCCCGTTTACCAGTTTTACCCCGTTTTACCCAGTTTTACCCCGTTTTACCCCAGTTTTACCCCAGTTTTACTCCAGTTTAACCCCAGTTTTACCCCCATTTTACACCTGTTTTACCCCTTTTACCCCGTTTTCCCCAGTTTTATCTCCAGTTTTACCCCTGTTTTACCCCTTTTACCCCCGTTTTACCCAGTTTTATCTCCAGTTTTTACCACTGTTTACCCCCGTTTTACCCCCGTTTTCATCCCCATTGTACCCTTGTTTTACACCTGTTTTACCCCAGTTTTACTCCAGATTTACCCCAGTTTTCATACATCAAATCACCATTTCCTACCCAATCCACTGGCTTTTACCCATTCCTTTCATGCGATCCCTTCATTTCCGGGGGCCTTTGAAACAGCAGGGGCGAAACGGAGAGAGAGCAAAACAAAACCTGTTCCTGGAAAAGGGTTTCGGGGGTAAAGAGAGAGAGTGAGGGAGAGAGAGAGTAAGGCATCCAGCAGACGAGTGTGAAAGAGTGTGAAAGAGTGTGAAAGAGTGGGCCCCTGCATCAAAACAAGCCAAACTCTGCTCTCTGCTGCACGTGGTCTCAGGACACACACACCGGGCTGAGCGAGCGAGCGGCTGAGCGACTGAGCGAGCGGCTGAGCGGCTGCGACAAACCCACTCCAACAAGTCGATTATTTACCTGATTCACCTGCTAAAATGACAAATGTACAGTCCAAACCATGCTCAGTGTCAATGAACAAAGGGCTGAGCAATCCATTACATTCAGTCATGTCTAATAGTCAGAATGATGTTTGTAATCAAGTAAAAAGCAAGTGATTCGGACTAGGGCTGCGACAACTAATTAAGTAATCGTCAACTAATGTAGGAAAACGAATAATCATGAACAAAGTCGTTTCATGACTGAAATTGAGCCGTAATTCCACGAAAACTGACGTGGAAAATGTGTAAATGTCGTGTATTTGATGAAAAACGCTCTTCAGCTTCGTCTTGGTCTTTTGATCACGTGACTTTTGCATTCCAAACAGCTAATCGAAAAGGATAACTGCGAGACTAATCGATTAGCAAAATGATGGTTGGTTGCTAGAGCAGCTAACCCGGGCACATTTACGTAGTTGCATGTTGGTTAATGTGCAATGTCCATTTTCAAATAAATAAAATAGATAAAATAGATAAAATAGATAAAATAGATAAAATAAATGCAATAAATGCAATAAATAAAATAAATTTAAATAAAATAAAAAAATAAATAAAATAAATAAAATAAATAAAATAAATAAAATAAATAAAATAAATAAATAAAATAAAATAAAATAAAATAAAATAAAATAAAATAAAATAAATATGTCTATTGTCTATGTTCAGTACAGAGTAGGCCAAATTATATATTTTCTTTGCCATATTGCCCTGTCCTAAATGAACATATATACTTATAATCCTTATAGGTCCTACAGTTTGAGACACTTTGGTCCCGGGGGCTTTTACGCGCCTCAAACTGAGAGTTTAAACCTGTATTTTCCTTGTATTTTAACTGCTTTATCCTGCTTAGGTGCGCACTTTGTAATCTTCTGAAGACTTTCTGAAGATCGTGCTGTTTGTCTTGTCCGGAATGTTCCACAGCATGACATTAAACTCATCGAGACGTTAGTCAGATATAGGGCTTTTTAATGCTGATAACAAACAACATGTGAGCAAACTACCCTCTCCACAGAGCTGACCTGTGACGCGGCCCTGTCCTCCTGATACACAACTTTAACGCCGTCAACACGTTCCCCGAGAAACGTCCAATTCCTTTAAACGGAACACAAGCAGCTGCTGTAGAAACTGGACATTTAACAGTCAGGCGGATTGTCAGAAATGTAAGTGTCAGAGAACAAAGCCAGCACACTTTGTAAGTCGAAACATGTCTTTGGTTCGCCGTTATATTGACACAAGAATTAATCCATCAACGCTTTACAATCAATCAATACGTTTACTGCATTTAAATGAAGTGAGTGGCACATAAAATACATATTATTAGTGCTTCTTTAACGAAACCGACCGTGTTTTTTACTATGTCATGGACCGCCATAACCTTTGTGCGCCTGCTTTGGGCTGGAGCTGAAGTATAATAATGATAATGTTTGATTGTAAAGGCCTGTATATAATAATAATAATAATAATAATAATAATAATAATAATAATAATAACAGTAATAATAACAACAACAACAACAAATAATAAACTAATGATAACAAGACTAATACATAAACTAATAATAATAATAATTAATAACAATAATAATAACAATAATAATAAATAAATAATAAATAATAATCATAAATAAACTAATAATAATAGTGACGATAACAACAACAATAATAATAATCATAATAATATTATTAGTATTAATAATAATAATTCCATGGGACATTGACAAGACCACTTACAAACATTCCATCATTAGACCCCTTTTGTTCGCCCGGGCCTATGACAGACTGTATCTGTGTCGACACCATCTTAAACTCATCCCACACTGGAGGATGTAGACCTGGTTCTCCTGTACAAACTGGCACAGAAGCTCAGCTGTTCTCTGCTCTTTGCCCATTCTCTTTCCCCTGCAGCCTTTGCTGTTCGGCTCAGCTTGTTCTAGTTTGAGTCAGAACCCGAGCAGAGATGTAAAAACCAACAACACGTCCAGAATATGTGAGCTGAAAGTGTTTTCTGATCATTCAAACTCTCGTCGCATTTCTTCTGAATCAATGCATCCCTAAATATTTGAAGCATCTTGAACCGGGCCAAGACAGTTTAGGGCGGGCTCGTCATCGTCCTTACCAGAGAGGGATCTTCTGAGTCCAGGGGCTGGGCCGAAGTCCTGGTTCAGGGGCAGACTGTCCTGGTCCGAGTCGGGCTCCACCTCCAGAGCCGGGAACACGGAGAGACCGCCTACCTCTGCATCCACCATCCCATCCAGGGAGTCTGTGAGGGCGGCCAGGAGGGCGGCATTCTCCTCCTCGATCTGAGCAGAAACGAGGTTATTCAAGACACCAATGTCGAAGTGAACGGCACAGGTCAGTCATGTGGAGCTCAGTGCTTTGTACTTTGTACTTAGTGTTGATAGAAAGGCTAAATATTCAACTTTTTATTGTCAATGTGTCACATTTCAGTGTCCAATCTGCACCTCAAGATGTTTTTACCTAAAGATCAGTCCTTAAAGTAGCACTTACACACACCAAACTTTACAATCTTATACTTTTGTTGATGTTTAAAAGGTTTAACGCCAAAAATGTTTGTTACATTTTACATACTTATATACAATACATTTTTGATGCTAATTTTACCCAAAAACTAAATAAGATATCCAAAATCTTATTGTAGGGTTTTTTCCCCCAATCTATTATGTCAACAAAATAAAGCAAGACATTTGTAGCTCTCTCCATTTTTCAGATTTAAATGTCCCAAATATGTGCAATTCAGGCTATTTTTATTTATATTATAAATATATATATATATATTATTAAATTAATAATATATTATATATATATATATATATATATATATATATATATATATATATATATATATATATAGAATATATATATATATATAATATATATAGAGAAAGAGGGAGAGAGAGAGAGATAGAAACACATAAAACAAACATTAGAAAGTAATTTATTTATATTATCTATATTTTATATATATTTTTTTGTTAAATTTTCTTACAATTTTTTTTACACAAGACGTTTCAAATTCACTTGTCTTGAATTGAACACAAACGTATATTTTAACAATTGACGACTGCATTCAAAAAAAAGAAAAAAAATTAAAGTGAAAGTTAAAGTGAGCGGGGCTTGCCTTCTCACAGCTCTGACCTGTAAAACCTGACCCGGTGGCGTAACCTGTTCGATTAGTTTAATGCCACACTGTAAGTTCAAGTTCAGAACATGAACACCTGAATCCTTCACTCTCAACGTCAGAAGCGATGAACACCTGAATCCTTCACTCACAAAGTTCAAACAGATGAAACACCTGAATCCTTCACTCTCAAGTTCAGTGAACACCTGAATCACTCTCACTCTCAAGAACAGATGAACACCTGAATCCTTCACTCTCAAAGTTCAGAACAGATGAACACCTGAATCCTTCACTCTCAAGTTCAAAACAGATGACACTGAATCCTTCACTCTCAAAGTTCAGAACAGATGAACACCTGAATCCTTCACTCTCAAAGTTCAGAACAGATGAAACACCTGAATCCTTCACTCTCAAAGTTCAGAACAGATGACACCTGAATCCTTCACTCTCAAAAGTTCAGAACAGATGAACACCTGAATCCTTCACTCTCAAAGTTCAGAACAGATGAACACCTGAAATCCTTCCTTCACTCTCAAAGTTCAGAACAGATGAACACCTGAATCCTTCACTCTCAAAGTTCAGAACAGATGAAACACCTGAATCCTTCACTCTCAAAGTTCAGAACAGATGAACACCTGAATCCTTCACTCTCAAAGTTCAGAACAGATGAACACCTGAATCCTTCACTCTCAAAAGTTCAGTGAACACCTGAATCAAAAAGATGAACACTGAAGTCTCTCTCAAAGTGAACAAGAACAGATTGAACACCTGAATCCTTCACTCTCAAAAGTTCAGAACAGATGAACACCTGAATCCTTCACTCTCAAAGTTCAGAACAGATGAACACCTGAATCCTTCACTCTCAAAGTTCAGAACAGATGAACACCTGAATCCTTTCACTCTCAAAGTTCCAGAACAGATGAACACTGAATCCTTCACTCTCAAAGTTCAGAACAGATGAACACACTGAATCCTTCACTCTCAAAGTTCAGAACAGATGAACACCTGAATCCTTCACTCTCAAAGTTCAGAACAGATGAACACCTGAATCCTTCACTCTCAAAGTTCAGAACAGATGAACACCTGAATCCTTCACTCTCAAAGTTCAGAACAGATGAACACCTGAATCCTTCACTCTCAAAGTTCAGAACAGATGAACACCTGAATCCTTCACTCTCAAAGTTCAGAACAGATGAACACCTGAATCCTTCACTCTCAAAGTTCAGAACAGATGAACACCTGAATCTTCACTCTCAAAGTTCAGAACAGATGAACACCTGAATCCTTCACTCTTAAAGTTGAAGAAGCTTTTAAATAATGAGCGTCTTGTGGGCCGTGGGGCTGATGGACCCTTCCAGATAAACCCTACAGACGAATGGGTTCTGGCCGCTCTCCTCGGGCTCTTCTTTCCCTATCGACTCGCAACAGACGCCGCCGCGAGCAAGATGGCTGCCACCGGAGTAAACACGGCGCTCTGGATAAATGGCACGCCGCCGCTTCAGACAAACAACTTCTGCCGACTCCTTTCAGACCAAACGGCGAGAGGTGAGAGAAGAAGAGACACTTTCTTAAAAAAGCGCAGATTTATCACGCGAGCCCCAGACGACGACGACGACGACGACGACGACGACGACAGCGACAGCCCATTAAGACAAAAGCGCTTTCGATGGGTTCAGAGTTCAACGTGACATCATCTTCAGATACAAAACTGGAAGACGGATGCAGAGTGTGGGGAGTGTGGGGGCCGTGGCAACGCAGGGGGGCCGGAGATTTGAGAGAGGATTCAGCCACGACTAACTTTGCAGAGGAGAGGATTTTCCACGACATAAACACGGATCCAAATGTACCGTAAAAATGCAACTTTTGTGTTTGTTTTTTACGTTTTCTTTAGTTTTAATTATTTATTATTTATTTATTTAGCAAAATGTTTCTAAAAATTAAAACATACAACACATAAACAAACACAACCAGAGAGCAAATTATAAAATAAAAATACAAACAGACTCATAAATGAACTACACATTTAAGATTAAAAGCGCCAAAAGCACGTTCCAAAGGTATCCATTTGCTGTGTCCATGGCAGGAGTTCTGAGGCCCAAGTACGTAGTTTGTGTCAAAGACTGTTTTCAGCGCATCATTCATTTTGGTCGAATATTTTTGAGTTTCGCGCTTTGACACGGTGTTATGAATAAACGTGACACATTTTTCCAGCCAGACTCCCTTCAAACATGCGATTTTGTTGTTTTCCCATTCTTCATCCGTCAAAACAAGATGACCTTCTCTTTCCCGTTTGTTTTTAAGATGTTTAACCGAGCAGCTGTCCAGATTAATAATAATAATAATGCATTGATATAATTTAGATATTAATTCCCATTGAAAGCTCTGATTTGAAGCCTTGAAGTCGTTTGGTTTTCAGGGTCGAACCAGGTTAAGAAGGATCTGTGTCGAGTGAGTGTTCAAAAAACAAGAAGCAAATACATATATTGGATTTGGAAAAAATTCAAAATTTGCAGATTATTGTTGTGTCATTGGGAAAAACCATTGGCCCAACTTACATGTCTCGTCGCCTCATTTCCTTAACAATTCAACAGCTTTAATTTGATATTTTAGCACCATTTTTGAACTTTTTTCGTTGTCATATTTGAACGTGTGAGCTGCTGTGTCCAAGTATTTTCCCCTCGTGGTTCAATAACTTTTGTCTGAGACTTAAAAGACAGCTTGAAAAGAGGCGGCGTGCGCTTCGGGCAAGCTATCGACTGAAGCGCTAAATGTGTAGACTTTCAGGAGGTGGAAATGGCCCTACTTTTTACTGCAATTTCCAAAACTTCTTTACCACTATAAACTTAATAACAAACAGTTTGGCGTAAAAAGAAACCCAGAAGGGAACATTTCTGGGGGATTGCGGCGCAGAAGTGCAGTCAAACCTCTACTTTTTGAATTATTTATTATTATTTTTATTATTATTAATAATATTATGTTTTTTTATTTATTTATTTTTAATTTTATTTATTATTATTTATTTATTTTATATGTGGTTGGTTGTCTCACTAAAAAGCAAAAGTATAAATAAATTAAACATAAAGTAACGCACTTGACAGAAGGATTCGACGCATTGTTCGCCGCAGTTTAAAGCGTTTGTCAGTGTTTTAATACGCAATGCTTGGTGAAATGTTTTAAAATTATTTTAAAAAGGACAGAAAACAGACTCAAAGTATCCATTCGTTTCAAGAAAAGGACAGTAATTCATTCATTTTGTTCTAATTTCAAATTTAAAAAATTGCATCTTTTCAGCGAGAAAAAGTCCTTCAAATCATGAAGAAACGATGCCATTGACCTTGCACCTTTTTTAACTAGTTTAAATAAAATGAGCCTCAAGAAGTGCTCGATTTGAATGTATTTATAGCAAAGTTTGACCATTTCACAGAGTTTGTTCTTCAAATTGACTGTTTGAGTTCGTTATCGTCAAAGTTTTGCATCTGAAGTTGAGTTTTAACCGGCTCTGGTCCGTTTTTCTCACGTTTAGATTCGATTTTTGACAGCATTTATCATAACATTTTATATTCCAAGAGTAAATCTGACTGAACAAATCTCAAAAAATCGAGTTTGCTCCAAGATTATCGTTATTAAAGTACTATAATGTGGTGTTCAAAAGCCACTGCATCAATACTTCTGCTTCTGCAAACGTTGGAATCCTAACTTAGGTTTGCTGCGCTCTTTCCGCTGGTCGTCCGTCAAGACCTCGCCATTAGAAAGCAGAAATAATCCTGATTTTAAAGGTCAAACGGGTTAATGCCGCCACTCGATTCCTCAACATAGATTGCGTCGTAGGTCAATTTTCTCCTACGCCAGCAGCACACGCACAAAATAAACGCGTATGAAACTGAGACGTCGACGCTCTTCTACTGCCTAAATACCAATATAAAAGGCAGTATAAATGATCGGACGTAAGCGCGTGTAACTTCCCATCGCTCCGCCCCTTTTCCGCGCACGATCAGTGGACGCGCACGTGCCTGGATGCGGCGGCCGCGCAGCTGTCAACGAGAGCCGTTATTGACAAACGGAGGAGCAGAGGTCTGTGGGGCGGCGTCGGCGTCCTGTCCGCGTCGAGATCGATGCGTGGGGAGAGCGGCGGGGGGCGGCGGGGGGCTATAGTGTGTCGCGGGACGGGCAAAACGAAGGAGTCTGGTGACGACACGTTTGGCCATGAAATGAAATATGTTTTTGAAAGTGAACTCGTCGATATAAATGTCCCAAAGAATGATTCTAAATACAGTACGTGCAGAAAGGAATGTGCAATAAACCACAGATTGAGGTCGTATTGCTAACCACTCTGCCGCTGTTCATTCGTACGACGCAGGGAATGTTAAATACAAAACGCGCTGTGTAGCTTTCCATGGAGACGAGCGGGTGACACGAGTTACAGGTCAATTCTGTGGAGGGGCGAGCCTGCTGCAGTGAGATAATCCTGCTTTCCAACCTCTTTTGTGCGATAAGAAACAAGCGTCGAACTGAATTAGGGCGGCGGCTAACGACTGACGACCGTTTTGCAAATCGGTTGCTCTTTCGATTAATCGTGCGGTCGTTTGGAATGCAAAAGTCGCGCGGTGAAAAGATTTTTACTGAATGTGACCCAGATGAAGCTGAAGTGACGCTGTTGTCATCAAATACTCTTAATTTACACATTTTCCGTGTCGTGTTCAGCCAATCGTGGCTCAGTTTGAGTCATAGAAGGTCTTTTCTCAGCTCATGGAAACGATGTATAGACCAGGTCACGATTATTCAACCACTGAATTATAGCCGATGATTATTTAATAAATTGAATAGTTGTGATTAATCGAACTTGTTGCAGTCTAAACTAAATAAAGACCAAGGCTATTTTATTTCACTTGAAACTTCTACATTCTATGCGTGCATATTTTGTTACTATTCTTATTCATTGTTGTGTGTTGCACAAAGCAAGTTGCTAATTTGTTAATTCTGTTCACTGATGATGGCAATAAACCTCTTTCTGATTTCTGATTCTTGATTCTGATTCTTGATTCTGATTCTGATTCTGATGTCTGATTCTGATTTCTGATTTCTGGTGTCTGATTTCTGATTCTTGATTCTGATTCTGATGTCTGATTCTGATTTCGGATTCTGATTTCGGATTCTGGTGTCTGATTTTTGATTCTGATGTCTGGTGTCTGATTCTGATTTCTAATTCTGATTTCTGATTCTTGATTCTGATGTCTGATTTCTGATGTCTGATTCTTGATTCTGATTTCTGATTCTTGATTCTGATTTCTGATTCTGAAAGGTAAATACGTTTAATGCACACGAGCATTTATTCTTTTCTTTTTCTTACCATGTTTTAGCAGTGTTCCTTCGTCAAAAACACCTACCGTATTTAATATTATGTATTATTATTGTATATTAATTACTTTTTAAGTGTTTGTATAACCTTATTGTGGTTTAGGCCCAAGCGCTGGCGTATTTACAGAAATGTTGATTAATGTACACGACCCCAGTTAAATAAACCAAATAAATGTAGCTTCATTAACGCTCGTTTCATTAATCATCTTCATCGTCTTTGTGACGTCTAAGGTTGAGCTTGGAGGTCTCCAGTGCCGTTTTTAACCCCACAAATCATCTCCAGAATCAATTTTTAACATTTCTGCCTCAAATCACCTTCATTACAACTGTGCGCATGCGACAAGCTAAATTTGGTTAATTTCCTCATGGCATTTCCCTTCTTTTTGCCAGTAGATGGAGCGCTAACACCAACCCTGATGAGGTGCAGGTTATTACTTTCGAGTTCTAAAACACGAGATGCCAAAGTGAAGGTACAAGAGGTAATTCAAAGGTCGATAACGACACAAACGATGCCGAAAGTGTGTCGTTAAGAGCTGCCTGATGTCGGACAAATCCGTGACGCTCGATAACGTAATCAGGAGCTGTGTACGGTCAGAAAACAGGCCCTATTGACCCGCCTCGGTGCCATCCTCGCAGACGGGAGAGTAGCATTACGCGGACTAGCACCGGCGCTAACTGCTGCTTTATCTTCTTCTTCGTCTCGTTTTATTTCCACTGTGCACTCAGAGGTAATCGATGGGAAGAGGACAATTACACGGGAATTCCCTGAACTAGATATTCGGCGCAGATGATCAAACGGATGATAACGTCGTCTTCCTCTTACGTACCAAGGCAAAAAAATCAAACATAAATTGCCGAAGTGCTGTCCAAATACGAAAACGCCGCGCTTTACTTTTTACATTTCTCACTTGTCAAACGAGAATGATTTGACAATGTTTTTGAGGTGGTTTTATATAAAAGAAGGGACAAAAACAACATGCAGGTCAGAGTGATAAAGTAAACGTGCAGAACTACTTTTCCTTTGCATAAAACGGGCATGTGCAAACTACGGCCTGGGGGCCAAATGCGGCCCGCTGACCAATTTTTGTTGGCCCTCCAGCTTCCTACTAAATTGGTCCAAACAACAAAAAGTAGTACTTTTTACTGTAAAATTGGAATAATTCAAGCATTTTGATGTTTTACCAACCTAATATTGATGTTCCGAGTCTTATTGAAGGTGTGGAGGCCCATTGAAACTATGTCAAATACCACATTTCGAATGATTCACTCCATTGTAGGGTCGTCTCTGGCCCTCTGCTCCGTAGACATTTCAAAATGTGGACACCCTTGGCATGAAACGACTTAACGGAGCTCAACGGTGGCTACTATGTCTACTATGTCTACGTGCGCCTCAGAACCTGATCGCCATCTGAACGCCGGACCTCCCAGACCGTTTAAATCTCATGCAAATGGAAAAAATATGATGTCAGTAATCCGAGGAACCATAATCAGATTACGTTACTCACATTGGATTTAGACGTTTGCATGTCATTTTTAATAATCGTGTAATTCCAAAGTTCACCACTTGGTTTCAGAAGTACATTTCCCGTTCATTTTACCCATAGACTTTCAGGGCTAATAGTGGCTGAATGTGGTCATTAAATAACATTAGATCATTACTTTTATTTCATTAAAATCAAAGTTAGTGACCGGCTTTACAAAACGGAGCTTTCTGAGAGACAAAATAAAGTTAAATGTGACAAAAACCCACGAAAAAAAACCATAAAAGCCAGATAAAATAAAGTTCTTTACATTTAGGTCTATATTTTGAACAAAAAATACGTAATTTTGCTTCTAAAATTGTCACGATTATATTTTTTTTGGTTCTTAGGGTTATATTGTGACCTGAATAATCACGATTATCGATTAAACTGACCATCCTGACATCCAGAAAGCTTTTGTCACTTGTAGATTTACTCACAGTGGGAAGAGAAACAACACTTTTACTCAACTTCAATAATAATAATATCAGTATAATCAAAAGTCAGTAAACAGATTGGTTCTACAAAGTTATCTGACCAACACCGCGCCTGACCAACTCTCTTTTAGTCCTAAAACATGAGACGCCAAACTAAAGGTACTCAAGAATACGTTTAAAGGCCGATAACGACACAAATAATTAATCATATTTGCCCATTAAAGTAAGCGTGTACACGGCGGCCGCTCAATAACGCCGAGTGGCTCTACATATCTCTGTCGTGTCCACATGAGACAGACGGATGGTTCTCCAGAGTGCCAGCGCCGGGATCAGGTGAAGGTCGCGGACTGAAGCCGTCAGCGCCTCGACGCATCTCTAATGAAGCGGCGGTTTTTGGAGGAACACGGCGGACGTATTGAGTTGACTCAAGCCTGCGAACGAGTCGGGGGGGGGCGATGCTGGACGGACGTGGGGAGATCTGAAGACCCGCCGAGACACAGGTATTGAGACAAATATGTCCAACTGGAGCGTCAACCAATGAGCAAGTCACTCTTAAATACAGTAAAGGACCAGAAAGTGGACGTTCTACTCTTTAATTCGCTTTTAAACACAATACTAATCACCTTGGGGATTAGTATTTCACATGTTTTTACTTCAGAAACGTTCTATTGTATCTAGCAGTTAAAATGAATGAATGAATGAATGAAACCTGTGAATGCTACGCTAACAGAGCCGTGTGTTTGCCGTCAACGCAATTCGACAGCAGTGCGAGTCCGCTGAAGGTTCACGGACTTGCAGACTGTGCGGGAGAAGTTCCTGAACGTTGAAACGGAGTGACTTCCAAAGCTCAGCGAAGACGGAGCCGGCAAAGGGATTACTAAAACGAGGAATAATGAGGCAGAACGACACTTCCGGTATGTTTTGGACGAAGGAGCAAGAGAATGGCCTGAGAAACCGATGGCCAAGGAAAAGTTGACGATTTTGATCATTTTCCTCAAATTATGGCAGGTAAATTGACTCCAAACTCACCCACAGCCCTGCTTTACCACAAACCTACAAGAAAGCATCGTTTTGTGCGGTTCCTTTGTCACATTATACTCTTCATGAAGTGTTTAAAGCTTTGTGCGTAATCTCTAGTTCAAAAAGTCAGTATTCTGTGTCCTTTAAACAAGACTGACTAGAACTGCAGAAGATCCTGGAACCACCTGAAGAAGCTGCAGCTCGTAAACAACCGTTAGCTTCTTCAAAGTGTGAGTTTGTGTGTTTGTGTGTTTGTGTGTGTCGGCGTTCTACCTGGAAGAGCTGGTCGGCGCTGCTGCAGTGTATGGAGGCGGGCGAGGCGTGCGGTTCCTGGTCACTGCACCACTGGAGCTCGCTCAGACAGTTGACGCTGTCGAAGTCGCTGGGGTCGAGCTGCGAGAGGTCTATGTCGGGGAAGTCCGAGTCCAGGCGGTCAGAACACACCTCCTCCTCCCCATACTGCGGCGGAAGCAGAGAGAAACGACAGAGGAGAAGGTCAGCGCTTTGACTGGGATGTTCCACAGTTTGGCATTAGACGTAGCTCTGTGTGGTTTTCGAAATGCACGGACATTTTCCTCTTCTATTTCCATTTGATTCTGTTTACTAAGAAAAAAGCTCCATTCTCCATATTATAGACCGGATGGGGTACTAACCAGGTCGGAACCAAGACTAACCCAGAATCAAACCAGGTCCAAACCAGGTCTAAACCAGGTCTAAAAGCAGAATGAAATAAGGACTAACCCTGCAAAGCCAGCAAAACAGGTTTAAGCATGTACAGACCCAGAATTAAACCAGAAAACGAAAAAAAAATTAAAATAATAATAATAATATTTGGAAGATGGGTCGCGGGCCGGATCAGATCGTATGGCGGGCCTGATCTGGCCCCCGGGCCTTAAGTTGAATAGCCCTGTTATAGACAATATAATCAACACACAATAATAATAACTTAGCATCTGGGTTGGATGCAATACACAATAGATGGCTCAAGATACAAGTTTACTTACTAATTACAGCTTCATTTTTTTAATGTTATTTTTTTGACCACAACCTTCCGAAACTAAATATGGAATGCACCCATCAAAGTGGTGAATATGTCAAAAATGTATTGCATGTAAACGTTTCCTTTCTCTAAACACAGCAACAAAAATTCTAGCGCTGACACTAAATGATCTTGTAAAAACAAACAAAACAACAACAACCCACAATACTTATATACATAAAACCTCAACATATCAATACTATATGTCGCTGTTTCACCAAATGTATGATCGCACAGCCAGAAGCAGCTGAGAAACAAATATCTGTGCTAAATATCTGTTAAATATCAGGATCATGCAACAGTGATTTATGATTTAACAGCAATTTATACTAAAACAATTGCCATAATAATAAGGATTTATATGGAGCAGAAAAGAGAAGGTCTGTAATGAGTTAACCGGAGTTTTGAGAGGCAAATCATGACTTTATTGTTCTTTTTTTAAAAATGTGTGTCTGTTTTCTCTTGAATTCCCTTGAGCTCGTGGACCGAATAGTTCCGACGCGTTTTGCCAGCACTAATATAGTCGGAGCGTGTCATTTAGCGGGCCAAGAATTCAATAATCCCAGTCAAACATGAGAAGTATTCTTCTTCTCCGCCGCGTCTCTCGGCCCTGGAGTGCACTGCAGACTCTGGCCTCGCCTCCACGTGCTCAACCCGCTGCGCCGCATGTGTACACGGGGGCCACGTCTCCCTCCGGACCGCAACACCCGGAACAGGAAGCGTGCGTACGTGACAGGAAGTCCCAGTAAAAATAAAATAAACAGCACGGCAGCAGCGGTTTCAAAGAGAGGAAGCGCAAAGACAGGAAACGCAGGCACGCGCAGAAGCACTTTGTGAATGGGCGAGCACGTGTTGTGACATATACTGCATCAATCAGCAAAGGAAATACCCAATTACTTCACAAAATATGATGAATACTGACTATAAATGAGTAGTTGTAGTTTGTAGTAGTAGAAAAATAACAGAATCAGAACTAGAGGTGGGTCAAGTAGCCAAAATATGTATTAAAATCTGATTTTTGATTTAATGTAATTGAACAGACAAAAGCATGAAAAATGCACAGATTCTGGTGTTTCCAAAGAATAAATACAAAAACAAGATCTGAAAGTGAAGTTTAAGAGGTGCAGATATTCCAAACATTTTAATTATTTTGCAAAAACGCTCTTGTCACTTGTGGACAAAACTAAATAACCAAGACTAAGTACTTCAAACTAAATATTGCTTATGTATAATAGGCTCTGTGCACAGTAGCAGTTGGCTAAGCTAACCAGATCTCACTAATGCTAACTTTTCTTAAAATGTAAAATATAAAATAACCAACCAATTACAAGATAAAGTAAAGACTGTCTGATTGTTTTTATGTGACAATAATGTCAGATAGTTATTTTGTATTTTTTTTTATTCTTATGCCTCAACAGTAGAATTAGCGTTAGCATTGAGAAACAAGTGCATCATTTCTGCCGAGACCCGGTTAGCTAACCTGTCCCAAAGCGCTAACCTTTACCAATAGAACTGCTCCTAAACCTAACTCTAAACCTAACTCTAACCTTACCCTAACCATTAGAAAAAAATATTGTAAAAAATAAACATTTGCTAGCATAGCCACCAATGCAAAGTGACAGTGCAGAACCGGGTTGTTGGGAAAAATGAAGCGGCACAAACACACAAGTGTCCTTTGATGAAGTATTAACCTATTTTGTAATGTGTTTAACATATAAACCACAACTCGCTATAAATTCTATCTCTGAAATGAATGAATACTGTAAGATTAGGCAGTAGGCAGGAAGTACTGACGCTAACACTCAACTAGCCAAATACTCTGACATGAGTTAAAAAAACGTAAAAGGGTTTCAAACAAGATTTTGAAAACTATTAAAGTAGCCTGTATTTATACGGCTACTCCAATACCTTTTTATATATAGGTAAATATTTTTATATAGTAATATTTGTTTTGCGCCATTATCTGTACTTTTACTCGACAACACTTACTGCGATTTAGTAATATAACAATCAAAATATCCTATCAATTGTTTAAATTGACTCCAATGCGTTATTGTTTTTGACTTTAACACTGTTAACTTTGCTGTCAGTCCTTTTCCTTGAGTATATACCGTGTTTCAGGTAGAGTAGAGACAATGGTTTCAAACAAGGCCGACCAGTTTCACTAACCGTCCGAGTTATGAGTCTGTAGTTTAAAGCAGCTCTGCAGTTACAGGTATTTAGGTATTCCGGTATTTAGCGTGACAAAGCACTTTTCCCCAACTCTGCGGTTTTAGGGAGTCACCCGTCTCAACTACTGCAATACAAAGAGGCGTATTCTTTTTGAAGAATTCCCAGATTAACTGAGGAAACAACAGCGCGGCCAAAGTTACAGACTTTCTGATAAAACCCCCCGAGCTATCGTAAAAATGCAAAATATCCAGGATTTCCGGGACGATGTTTGGAAAAACAGCTGCAGCGCATCTCCACGTGGAAAGCCATCAGTTTGTTTGTTTCCTAGTTTGTCTACCGTCTCATGGGAACGCGTGCTTGTTTGCTGCTATGTTTGGGCAAAAATTCAGCCTTTGAGATGTTATTTTTGTCACACAGTCAAAAAACAGAAACGTAATAATAAAGAAAACATGTACTTCATCCTTGCTAATCAACTATGAACAATAACCGTGGTCGTATTTTGACAATAGGAAATGTTATCTGGACTAAAAACACATGCGATAAAACAGAATATTTTAGTAGTCGACTTGTCAAACTATCATTCGAAGACTTTTTAAATCATTTCTTAGCCAAATAAAGGTTGAAACATGGCATTTGAACGCTTCTAGATAGAACATATGTTGAATTCTTTACTATATTTGTCCTTTTTTGACATTTCGATGTAATAATGCCGCCGTGTTTGTTGTAAAATGATCTTTGTGTTTTAGAGTCTGTGTGGTCCAGATGATGATGCTCGAAATACCACTACGCTTGTTTATATCATCGACTTGTCGCGATGAGTTGATTCATCGTTGCATCCCTAATATATACTATTACATAACGCATACCTAAATACTTCTTCCCAAACACTGGCAGTAGTAGTAAGTGTTATCAGGAGTAGAAAGGTCATTTTAAACCAAAACCATATCCTTAAATTAAGTTAAACTCCGTCTGCTCTTGTAGCCGTCAGCTTGAGCATGCAGCCCACGTCGACTCTCACTTATCCGCGACTCATTTCTTAAAAGCCTCCTCGTCTCCTTCACCTTTCGGCCCTTCGCTTCGCTTCCTCTTGCTTCCTTCCTCCTTCCCTCCATCCTCCCGTCGTCTCCTCACAACCCGGCCATTTTGAGCGCTCACGTTTCACCCGGTTTCTAAACCCCGGCGTCCTACATCTCGCCTCCTCGCAGCCGCTTGTCATTACGGGTAAAATCGGAGGGCATCTGATTGATTTTTCTTTGCCTCCCTTTTCCTGCACCTCCCTCGCCCCTCGTGCGTACAACCTTCGTCTTCGTCTTCAACGCTCTGTCAATCAATAGAAACGTCCTCGGGCAGAACATGTGCAATGCCACATGTTAACAGTGAGGATTAAATAGTCATTAAGACATTTGCTCTACGAATTCATGTAGTCTACAATTCAATTTACATATTTCACAGACTAGTTTATAGGAAAACTCATCTCAAACACACTCAAGAAATTTAATTAACGACCAAGAAGATGTAAATTTATATGTTTACATTTCAGTTCCTTATTAGTGTTGCTACGATACTGACATTTTAAACTCATTTTCATTACAAAGGAATATACTAGATTCTCGATACAGATTTTTATACCACATTAATCATCAAAATCATCACTGCTTTTAACACTTTTAGCAGTTTTCATAATCTGCATGAAATACTTTTACTTTTTTTCCTACTACCTTTTTAGATGGGCATTTCAGTACTTCTACTCAAAAGTCCACACTCCAGGTTCTCACGTTTTTCTAATTACGACTTCGTTTGGTGCGTTTGTCCCTGTGGCAAAGAATCGTCACAGTTTTACATCAGTCGAGTTGCAGTTTTGTGAAGAAAATGTGACAAATAAAAGTTGAAAATGACAGGAAGTAGTGCTACAACAGAATCCCTCTGTGATGTCATCAAAAAGCGCCGTTCCATCAAAAATGCAGAGACAATTTGCGCGCGACTTCCACCTTTTTATGACAGTTTAGACAAAAATGTCACAAAATAAAGGTGTAACTATGTTCTCCCGTCCGCACGACACCTGTGGCACCTTTCGCAGCATGTCCCGCAGCGTGGCATTAAACCCACCAGGGTAAGAACGGTAAGAACGCACGTTTTTTTTCACAGATTCTCCGGCAGTAAAAACGGCCGCAATTGAACAAAACGCAAAGGTGGGCAAAGTTTAATGCCGTCGCCGCGGTGGAACATTTCAGGCAAAGCGACGACCTCTCCATGGAAAACGAGTGGGAAAGTGGCACAGTGCAGCTTTACATGGTTCGTCCTTGATCCCATTGATGCAGAATAGACTGAGGCAATAATACAACACAATCTTCTGAGTTGGGCAAATGTCAAAACTAATTTACAGCGGTACATATTTAATTTTTGTTAAATAAACATCAGCATGTCCCTTCAGGGCTACCGTAGAAGCACACTGACCTTTATATAACTCTCATTAACGGAACAGAAGCCTAAATTGTAAGATGCACCATGTAAAGTCACATGTAAACAAACATTTCAAGCAACTTTTCAAACTAAATTACATCAGCCACTGCGTACAAACTGTTCTTTTTATACAATTGCTTTGAGTCCAAAAACATTAAGGCAAAAAAACAGTTTCATAGAGTTGAGATTACATTTTTTAACTACCTGGAGCCAAAGCAGTGAAAAATATTTACTAAATTTCAAGACAATGAAATAAAAGCATCAAAGAATTACGTTTTTGCTATTTGTTTGTTTTTAATAGAACGAACACTTCTCACAGAAACCAAACAAAATCTAGACACTTGCTACCAAAGTAGTATCTTAATAACTGGCCATTATTAAACCAGGGCGATATTGACAAAATGGAACATTTTTTATCGATATTATATCAATCCTACAGAAATGTGTCTCTAAAAATGTGTTAGTTGAGGTTTAATTATCAGACAAATGTGAAATGTCTGTCAAATTAATCACAAAAGTGGAGAAATATCACTTTAAACATTTTTAATCAGCTCGTTTTGTGGCAGTTTTACTATAAACCAGGGCTGTTTTGATTCAGGTTAGTCCTGGTTCAGACCTGTTTGGCACTCGTCTAGTCGTAGTTTAATTCTGGTTCAGTCGTTGATGGGCAAAGCGTTTTCTTTCATGTTCATTCACACAAAAATCTAATCTATCACTTGTTATTTTATTGTATTAACTACTAAATTTCCTGAAACAGTGTTGGAGATATTTTGTACGACCCAAAGTTTGTTAAAGTAGTGACGTGTTGTGCAACCCCCCCGAAAAATCTGGCCCTCTGGAAAATAAATTTGAATAGCCCTGCTATAAACAATAAACTCAATATTCAAGTTGTGCGTATTTTCAAAAACAACAGTCACAATATTAGCCAAATTTTGATATATTGCCATAAACCAGATGCTAAAAAATGCTAACCAACCAATGCTAAAAATGCTAACCAACCAATTCAAAAGCTAACCAAATATTGCTAAACATGCTAACCAACCAATTCAAACGCTAGCCAAATAATGCTAAAAATGCTATCCAACCAATTAAAAAGCTAACCAAATAATGCTAAAAATGCTAACCAACCAATTCAAATGCTAACCAACCAATGCTAAAAATGTAAACCAACCAATTCAAATGCTAACCAACCAATGCTAAAAATGTAAACCAACCAATTCAAAAGCTAACCAAATAATGCTAAAAATGCTGACCAACCAATTCAAACGCTAACCAACCACTTCACTAGCGATACCATTTTATCCATGTAGCCACATTAGCATCATCAAAGCTAATCATACGTGGTTTTGTGTTAGATTGTGCTGACGAGGCGGTTCACTTCCCCCATTCACTCCCTCTCTCGTGTTCATCCCTTTTCTCAGAGGAACGCCGGCCGGGTCAGTCGCAGTTCAGAGCGCGATTAGCCCAAAGAAACGGCCGGGAGGTGATTGTGGAGCGGGCGCGTTTCAATCCATATTCAACGCTCCATAAGACGAGGTCGTGAGGGGTGAAAAGGGCGGGATGTAGAGGGAGATGAAAAGGGCGTGGGGAAAATAGGGAAATTAATATCGAAATCTGAATATATATGAAAGTGGAAGTGCCCAGTCTATAAGTTGTCAGAAAGTACATTGGAAATCAAACCGAAATATGAGCAAAATAGTGGATTTTTGTTGATATACTGTATGGGAAAGAAAACACAAGCAGTACAGTAATAATAAGAGTAAAACCCTCATTCGTCCAGAGGGGATCCATCAAGGAGAAAATTAAATAGTCCTGGGAAGAAAACAAACAAAAACAATTTTGCTTGATTCATCCATCGAAAGTCATTTTCAATCTGAAGGACCTGGACCAGCTGCGAAAACGTTAAAACATTGTCCAGATGACTTGACTACACTGTACTTTTTGATTTACTTTTTTCAAAACGTAGTGGTAAGTGAAAGTAGTATATGGGTAGTAAAATAATAATAAATATAGTAGTTAGTAGTAGTAGTATAGTAGTAATAATAGTAGTGAGTAGTAGTAGATAGTAGAAGTAGTAGTAGTAGTAGTATAGTAGTAGAGTAGTGTATAGTGTAGAGTAGTCTGGTAGTTCTGGTTCTGGCTGATTGATCTCTATTCCATAGGCAATCACGCAAATGAGAGAAGTAAGAGAAGTATTAGTATTCGAAAAAAATACTGCCACTTTACAGAAAAGGTAGTGCATTAATATATGAAATGTAGAAAGAGACTCAAATCGCTTGACGATTAAGGACTGGACTAATATCACAACAGACAAACGCACAGGAAAAAATTACCATCAGGAAATTTAAAAATAAACACAAAATGGGACAAATATTCAGAACTAGATATGCTCTAATTCTTCTTTTTTTTTCTTCTTTTTTATGCCACTCCCTTATTTTCTACTTTTATTGTAGTGTTTGTGTGTTTTTTTTTGTCTGTATTTTTTTCCTGTTGTTGTTGTGTTGTTGCTCTGTCGTTTTTGTCGATCTAATAAAAGAAATAAAATAGCAAACGGATCATTTGAAGGACGAGACTGTGCAACATCGGGGCTTTTGTTGACGCATGTGGGTAGTGAGGACGACAGGTGTAGTTGCAGCAGTCGTAGAATTTAGAAAAAGTGCGTAATTTTCCGAGGCGATTGGATAAAATGGCGCCGTCCGCGTAATCTCTCGTGAACTACAACCCTGACCGCCTTTGATCGCTTTATTTGTTTAAACGGCACTTGACTGTAACCGTTTTGGCAAATGAAGTATATCTTTGGTCCTAACTGTCTGTCAGTTGTGTGTTGCTGGTCCTTTTGTGCGCCGCGATATAAATAACGCGCGGCTTAATGTGCGAGCGTGTCCCCCCCCCCCCCCCCAAGGCTTTACACGACCCAGCGACCCTGCGGCGTCTACCGCTGTTGCCGAGACGCAGAGCAGAACGCTTTCCGGATGATTCTCTGAGTAAGGGGAGGTCAGAGTTCATAGTAAATATTTATAACGTCATCAGAACAAATGCACAGGCGCATCCGCTTCGATTTAGCAAACATTTCTAGCAACTACTGCCTGGCACCATCGTTTTTATTATTATTTATTGTTATTTTCTTGTTTTTGACTCAGTTTTCTTCACTCAGAGATAACATAACGGTTGTAGCGCTACATATAAAACAATTTAAATAAAACAAAAATGACATAACACGTTTTTTCAGTTTGTTATTTTTCACTTTTGCTTTATTTTATTGCCATTTAATGTAGTATTATTTATTAGGATTTTGTATTCTTTATGATGACTTAATATTTCGTGTGCATTTTCTATTTCAATTAATAATTAATAATAATGACAAATGCACTGAATTTTAAATGCCATAAAACATTGTATTTTTTGAATATTAATTTAAACTTTGTAGAATTTTTGCAATGATTGACTGCGGTGCATTGGCCCGTAATGAGATATAAAAGATTTCACTTCATAGAGAACTCATAATGCCGGTCAGAGAGAAAAAATCTTACGCACTTAGCCAAGGCGACTACATGTATCTAAAATCATAAAGAGGAAGATTTGTTCTGATTGGACACGTGCACAACAGGCATCTGCGGTAAGCACTACGGATTCATGGAAAGCTCCACATTGACTGTAGGGATTATGTAGTCTTGTCATGTGTGGAGAGAGAGAGAGAGGGAGAGGAGAGGGAGAGGGAGAGAGGGAGGAGAGGAGAGACGAAGAGGAGAGTGAGAGGAGAGAGGAGAGGGAGAGAGAGGAGAGAGAGGGAGAGGAGAGGGAGGGAGAGAAGGAAGAGGAGAGAGGAGAGGGAGAGAGAGGAGAGAGAGAGGAGAGGGAGGAGAGAGGAGAGGGGAGGGAGAGAAGAGGAGGAGGAGAGAGGAGAGAGCAGGGAGAGGAAGAGGAGAGGGAGGAAGAGGAAGGAGAAGAGAGAGAGAGGAGAGGGGAAGGAGAGGAGAGAGGAGAGGAGGAGGAGGAGAGAGGAAGGAAGAGGGGAGAGAGAGAGGGGGAGAGAGACGGAGAGAGGAGAGGAAGAGGAGAGAGAGAGGGAGAGGGAGAAAGAGGAGAGAGATGAGGAGGAAGAGGAGAGAGGAGAGAGAGGGAGGGAGAGAGAGAGGAGAGAGAGGAGAAGGTGAGAGGAGAGGAGTAGGAGAGAGAGACGGAGAGGGGAGAGAGACGAGAGAGTGATGAGAGGAGGAGAAGAGAGAGAGAGAGAGGGGAGGGGAAGGAGAGAGGGAGAGAGAGAGGAGAAAGAGCGAGAGGAGAGAGGAGAGGAGAGAGAGAGGGAGAGAGGGAGAAGAGGGAGAGGGAGGAGGGAGCAGAGAGAGAGGAGACGAGAGAGGGAGCGAGATGAGGGAGAGGAAAGTAGGGAGAGGAGGAGAGGGGAGAGGGATGAGAGAGAGGAAGAGGGCGGAGGGAGAGGGAGAGAGGAAGAGGAGAGGGAGAGGAAGAGGGAAGGGAGAGAGAGAGGAGAAGAGGGAAGAAGGGAGAGAGAGAGAGAGAGAGGGAGAGAGAGGGAGAGAGAGAGAGGAGAGGAGAGGAGAGAAGGAGAGGGAGAGGAAGAAGAGAGGGAGAGAGGCGAGGAGAGGGAGAGAGAGAGAAGGAGAGGAGAGAGAGAGAGAGTGAGAAGAGAGGCAGAAGAGGGAGAGAGAGGAGAAGGGAAGAAAGGAGAGAGAAGGTGAGAGAAGAGGAAGGGAGAGGAGAGAGAGGGAGAGAGAGAGAGAGGAGAGGGAGAGAGGAGGAGACGGAGAGAGAGAGAGTGAGAAGAAGGAGAAGAGGGAGTCGAGAGGGAGAAGAGAGGAGAGAGGGAGAGGGGGGGAACGAGAGAGAGGAGAGGAAGAGGAAGAAGAAGAAGTAGGAGAAGAGAGAAAATGAGATAAATAAAAAAAGGAGGGAGAGAAGAGAGAGAGGGTGAAGAGAGGATGAGGAGAGGAAAAAGGGGAGGAGAGAGAGAGAGAGAAGGAAATGAAAATGATGGGTGAAAAGGACGAACGGGGAAGGCAGTGAAGGGAGGAGAGGGAGAGAAAGAAAAGGAGGAGGGAAGGGGTGTAGACTACAGAGAAAGAGAGAGAGGCATAGAGGAGAAAGAGAGGCAGTAAGGAGAAAGAGAGGGAGGCATATAGAGGAGAAAGAGAGAGGGCATAGAGGAGAGAGAGAGAGCAAATCAGAGGAGGAGAGAGAGCATAGAGGAGAGAGAGAGAGAGCCATAGGGAGAAAGAGAGGGAGAGGAAAATCAACAACACAGCCATTGAAGGAGAGGAGGGAGGACAGGAGAGGCACAGAGGGAGAGAGGCAGAGGGGGAAGCAGGAAAGTGTTCCTGCATGTGGCGTTTTTACCTGGGGAATGACAACGGCTAATAGCAGAAAAACATGAAAACACCGCGATCGATAAAAACTTCTTAAGACACGAAGGCTTAAAACACTCTGTTCCAACCCGCTGATGTCATGAAGTGGTGTTAAAGTCTGCAGCCGCCCTCTAACCAGCAGCATGTTTATACCTGTGTACAACATAAATGACAGTTTGACAACCGTTGCAGGTATTGTGGAGGAAACGTGGAAAAATCTGTAGAAAATGGACAGGAAGTGACATCACAGCAGGGACACCGCCTCATTCCAGTCGAACTTTATGCAGAATTTACACAAAAGAACAACTTTTTAGACTCTTAAACATGAATTCAACTAAATAAAGTCACTCTCATATATGTTTATCAGTCGAATAAAAATTATTGTGACATTAGATCAGTTTTGGCCCAGTGGTTGCTGGGTAATTTCCTAGTGTGATGTCATCAATTCAAACAGGAAGTGAAATTATAAACCTAAAAAATTTGCTATTCTGTGATAACATTTTTATAATCTTTATTATAATAAAATATATTATTGTAACTGCTTTTTTTTAGTTCAATGAGTCGTCCGACTCTGTAGGGGGCGCTTTAAGTGTCAGCAGTTTCTTTTTTTGGGGGGGGGGTCTGATGTCACTTGAACTTAATTATTTCAGCGATTGGTTTGTCACACCAATATTTTCTCTCTTTCTTTACCCAAAAACGTTCACTGTAGACGCTTTAATTGATTTAACTCATTTTATTATTATTATTCATTATTTTATCATTATCATATATATTATCATTATTATTATTATTATTAATCATTATTTTATTATTATTATTATTATTTATCATTATTATTTTATCATCATTATTATTATTATTATTATTATTATCATCATTCCATTATTATTATTATACATATTTTTTATTATTATTATTATTTTTATTATTATTATTATATATTATTTTTATTATCAGTTATAATTTTATTATTATTATCTTGGTATTATTATTATTATTATTCTTTTTTAATTATTTCTTTCTTATTATGCATTTCCTGGGATCCGGTCTGCAGACAGTAAAGCATGCAAACCTGTTGGAGAGCGTCTGAATGGCTTCGAGGAGACAGTTTGCCATTGTAAAAGCGCCGCGTTTCCTGGTACAGCACTCAGACGAACAAAACCCAGTGCCGGTGCTGACGCTCGGCTCGGCGGGGCAGAGACGGCGGGGTCGCACTCACAACCCTCCGACGCAGACAGGAAGCTCTCCCCCTAATGCGATCAGACAAAGGATTTGGACGTCCATTTAAACTATTTTTACGACCCGCAGCTTCCGAAACGTGAGCCAAAAACCGACAAGGGAAAGAAGTCCGCGCTAACGCTACAGAGTCGTGCGTCAGTTAAAACAGCGTTGTAACTGATTTTTACCATCTTAAAATGATGGAAAATCAGAAATAGTTCATTTTAAACTCTTTTACAGACTCCAAGTGTCGTAATTATGCACCAGGATGAGTTTGTAAGCGCTTTTCACAACTTTCAGAGGCCAGAGCGGCGTTTTGTTGTAATGCTAACGACAACTAGCATGCTAACGGCACACTTCCTGCTTCGCGGAGAATAAAGCGCTCTGTCAATCGATGCAGACACAGCACACAGTGGACTCATTTTAATAATAATAATAATAATAATAATAATAATAATAATAATAATAATAACAATAATAATAATAATAATAATAATAATACATATTAAAGAAATGTCAAATTTTCTCCTTTTTTTTTTAGTAAAATGATCTACCGAAACTAGTTGTTGCTCCATAAACTACAGCCAAACTCATGCATTTTACGCCACAATCTTTCGCCAACTTTCTAACCTCACGACTCACTGACCCAAAGTCTGCTAATTTAGCCCCCCCCCCCACTAACGAACGTGGCGCAAACGCAGCTCAAACGCCCTCCACTTGCATCAGCGAGGCGTGTAACGCAAACGTTCCACTCGGTGTCGCTGTACCGAGTGTACAGCGAACACAAAGGAAAAGACTCGATACCGATTTACTCAATGCAAAATACTAGTAGTTTCCATTACTACATCTGCTATGGATCAAAGTCATTCCAAAAGTATTCAGGAATTAATAATGAACTGTTTGTGACACTGCTATATCTCTCGGTGTTAGAACTGAGTACTTGGGCCTCAAAACTCCTGCCATGGACACAGTAAATGGATACCTTTGGAACGTACTTTTGGCGGCAGGAAAAAAGGCCATCACAAGGAAATGGATGACAGAAACATCCCCGACGATCGAGGACTGACGTAATAAAAGATATCAGAAAAATTGGAAAAAAGAGACATTCAGACTTAGGAAACAGAAAAGAATTTATAAACTTTGCATTAAATGAAAGACTTGATTATTTTTCATTATTTCTATTATTATCTGTATTATTGTTATTATATATTATTATTATTATTATTATTATTATTATTATTATTATTATTATTATATAAATTTTTTGGTCCTTCTCGCTGGTATTGTTTCTTGTTTTCCTTTTTTTTTTTTTTACATTTCAAAAATTGCCACACAAAAAACAATCCAAAAAACATAATAATAATATATATATGTTTTTTAAATCAGGAAATGTCAAATTTTCCTCCTTTTTTTAAATTAACGAAACATGTTCAAATCTAGTTTTGACGTATTGCCAAACTTAACACTTTGGTCTAATTTCGACTAAAAGTAACGTTTGACCATTTGTGAATTGTAAAAGTATTGCCTCTCCCATCGAAAGAATCAATAAACATTTGAAAAAAGAAATAAATGAATCTCAAGTTATTAGTTTCGTACAAAATACCAGCCAAAAGCACATTGTGTAAAGTATATTTATATATAAGAATCTGTTTTCCTTTCTGTTCTTCTCTGAAAAGCTGCGTGACCTTTCGATTCTTGAAGCTCATGTTTGGGAAGGTGTCGGGGACGTGACCCGGGCGCCGCGTGGTTCAACCTCTTCTGGGGGTCAGGTGGATTTTGGCAGCGCCTCCTCAAGTCAGCCGCAGCAGCCGATCACGAGACGGGGCCGAAGCTAAATATAGACACGCAAACGTCACCGCGACAAAGCGCAGAGTCAAAATGATTAGGAAGACGAAACGCTGCACTTTTGTTAAAAAAAAAAAAAAAAAAAAAAAGTCTTAAAGGAGACATATGAACATAAGCCCCGCCTCTTCGTAGTGACATCACACCACAGGAAGCGGCGGCAGATTGTCAGTTACGTTTATTTTTCATTCTCTAAAAGTTTACAATTCAACACGTGTCCCTCGGAGTCTTCGATTCTCTAACGACGACTACGTTCAGGGATGTGGGCGGGGATAAGGGGTGGGTGAAAACGGGTATTTTCTGAGCCTCAGTTGCAGGACACGAAACAGGATTAACTCTATGAATCAATCAAAACACAACTCTGTGTGAGCTGATGAGGAGGGAACACTGTTGTCACGAAGTTAAACGCGCCTTAAAGTTGATTTTGCATAATACATCCCCTTTAATGCTACACTTTTTCAATGACAGGCGTTTTTTCAAAATACCTTGAAAAACGGCACTCTTAATGTGACTGCACCTTTGTTTGAGTAGTATTGTTACTTTTTAGTGACCTTATAAAAATACTATAGAGTACAGAGAAATGAGTTACTTCTCTATCAGTTTAAAAAAATATATATTTTGGGTAAAAACGCGGCCTATTTTGCGTTGCTTCTGCGACCGGTTCATTTATCGACCCCAGAGAGAAAAGTGCACCTCGTTTCCACATTTCTGGTTTGGTTTCAGAAATGACTTCACAGTTTGAACAAGTCACACGCTTTTTTACACTATGTTTGTTTTTAGAAAATACGGCGTCTCAGTCTTATTTGTGCTTCTCTTGACACATTGAGACACTTTGTTTGGTTCCGTTTTCACTCAAATTTGCCTGAAACTTCTATAGCAACGACCGGCACAAACAAACAAACAAACATATCGTCTTGCCCAAGGACAAAATTTTAGTTTTTTTTCCACGTTCAACCTCGTTATAACATTGTTCGTTCATGAAAAAACCCGCCGAAAGTCGTATTTGGCGTCATTCAGGCTCGGTCCTCTCCCTTTGAGCCCCGGAAAGCACCCCGTTTCAAATTTGCGACGCACAAGGTAGAAATCCTGGCGGTCTCCTGTGCCGTTTCTAAGTCGATCCAACTTTGCACGTCTGCTTCAAATCGCGTTCATTGCAACCGCGCGCCTGTGCTAGCATGACGGGGCGCGCTAAGCTAGCTTCTGTTTTTATTCCCCCACATGTTAATTGCCTTCCAACACATGAAACGCCAAAGCAAAAAGTACTCGCGGGCATGTTTAAAGGCCAATTACAATAGGAACAAAGCAGAACACGTGTCTTCTAAGTATTTCACTGAACTTTACACTGTAAATATTGACGGCTCCGTTGTTCTCATACTAAATGCATGAGCGTCCAAAAGTGTAGCGGCATGTTCTTAAAGAAGTAAACCCACCGTTGCACTACATCCAACCTCTAAAAACGTCGATGTAAACGTTCTTTTCTTCTTAAAAGGTTCGACTGGATGGCATGTGACTTAGCTTCATGCTACATACCGCCGGCTAAAAGCACGTCCCCCAGAGCCATCCATTATACATAGCGCCGCGTGGCTCTAATGGATTAATAGTTTGGGTGTTGAAGGCGGCAGCGGCGGCGGAGTACGAGTGCGCTCGAATTGGATACGGCCGCGGCGGGGAAACCTGAGAGGGGGGGGTTAAGGCCTGTCCCGGGACAATCTAATCAACAAGAGGCGGTTTTGGAAAGCGGAGAAATGAACGAAAGACGGGGCCGAAAGAGGGAGATATCGTGGGTTAGGGCGGTGACGGAATGTGGACGTCATGGAGGATCTCGTGGGGCAGGAAAGACCCCTCTTAGGAAAAAAAACAAAAAACGAACGCCAAAACGGAACAAAACATGACCCGCGACGGACGACGTATCGGTAATGTCGATAGCGGAGATGTTAATGTCAGCTGTAGGTGGCGCAGTGACTGATTGGAGGTTGGGTAAGTTCTGCCAAGTGGCTACACTGGTGGGCCAGTATCGGTATCGGAAAAATGACGCAATATTTAGCGTTGGTTTTTTCTGTTTTTTAATGCAAACAGAAGAGCGGTTGAGCTTAAACAATCACAATTTTTTTTTAAAAAAGTACAAGAAATTATAGACAAAATAGTTTACTGTTTTTCTACTTTTTGCCCCTCTTTTTTTGTAATCTGGAATTTCCCCAAAGTGACACGAATAAAGGTTCTCTTACCGTTCCATTTCACACAAGATAATTCGTGATCTTAACAATTGTACTTTAATTTGTTTTTTTTCTCCATAGTTTAAAAGATGTCGATATGAGAAAATACTGGTTAGCAAAGCAAATCATATTCTAGTTAAATACGCTTACACTGGAATTACAGTAAACATCTATAATATTATACCATTTCTAATCAATATGTTTCTGTTCTTCATCAGTATCTAAAGGACCGTCGATGCACTTGTTTCCATCGCACTGCCGTGGTTACGCTTTCCCAATCTTTCCCTTGCTAGCTTGGTCGATTTCGTAACCAAAATCAAATATGTGAACCAATATTTTCGGTTTGTCTGGTAATAAAAAGTCTGGGCCACTTCCTGTTTCAATATTGTTCAACGACGGCCAAAACAAAAAGTGAAAATAAAACAATTGTCGATTTAATTGTTTGAGTTTAATACATTGTCCAATTCCATTTTCTCATGATTCATCCACAAATCAAACGGCGACGTGCCAATAAACGATTTCTCCATATTTTTTATAGCACAAAACGATTTTAGCGCTAGGGCTTCTTCATCGCTCAAGCTCGTTCAACACCTTCCCACTCGTTCCCTACTGCGCTGGCCTTTGGGGGCCGGCTCAGACTTCTGCTAGATAAAAGGAAGTGGTCAGATTTAGTTAGCGGCGGCGGCGGCGGCGGCTAATCGTGCACCAGTGCGTTCGGCGATTAGCATCAGGCCGAGGAAGAGCGAGTGGGAGTGACTGGGAGCCGCGCGACACAAATAGCGCTCCAGGCTAATGCTGTTATGGCAGGTTCAAGCGTGGTCACGCGGCAGGGCCGAGTTTGGTCATGGAAAATGAAGGGCTTGGTCAGTGTTACGTCAGGAGGAATCAGAGAGAAAGATCTGCTTGGTTAAACTTTTTTAGAAGTTTTAACATGTTTTAAGCTAATTACATTTGTAGAGATTCCAAGTCCACCAATTAAATAGCAATGAAAAAAAAAAATAGACAAATAATAACAAAGAATGTAAAAACAAATAAATCAAAGAATAATAAATAAATAAAATAAATAAAATAAAATAAATAATAAATAAATAATAAATAAAATAAATAAATAAATTAAATAAAAAATAAATTAAATAAATAAATAAATAAATAAATAATAGAAGCCGATGATGGTTTTATAGACTTAAACATTTCAGAGTGTTTTGTGAGGCTCAGAGTAGACATCTCCTCAACAGGATTAATGAAACAAGCGTGAATGAAGCAAAAGTACAACTCCAGGTATGTTTCTGTTGAGGAAGCAACATTCTAAGAAGCTCAAATATCAGTCAGTTTTGGCTAAATAAATTGTAAATTACCGACGACCGCACCAAAATGTGTCTCTTTTCTCACTCCCGTTCTCTGTATTAACCGTTCTCCAAAGGCATTTTTGCTGGAGGCGGGGGATGCTTTTGTCCCTCCGCAGTAGCCGTAACGCGGTTCAGCTCAAGTTTTAGCTCATGTTTCGGACTGACAGAGGCTGGAGGTTGGTGAAATGGATCCGCGAAGAGGAAGGAAAGGCAGCAGACGGGAGGATTCGGTGTCTGCGCGGCCAAACTCGCAAACTCCATGAACTCAAGAAAGCGGCTTGACTAAATTTGATTTTCAAATGAGTTATCAATAATTCAGCTCATCCGGTTTGATTTGGGGGGCGTACAATAAATGTGCACTAAATCTTTGGGTGGTTGTCGGGCTTCTTTAGGCAAGTTTAGACCACATTTAGTCCGGTTTTAGTCCCATTTCAATCAAAGTTCAGTGTTTTGTTTGGTCTAGTCCAGGTCTAGTCCATGTCTAGTCCGAGTTCTGTCCTGGACAAACACATATTGTCAATTGTTGATCATTCTTGGATAGAAAAAAGGAAATACTTGGCCAGAGGATGGACACAAACAGCATTTAGGGTCGTTTAAGGAAGTGAAAGTTGACTCAAAACCCCAAATCATGTTGAAATGTGTGGGTTTTTTTGGTTGTTTTTTTTGGTTGAGTCAACATGGGAACAGGGACGGTCCATTACATCCTCATTGATCAATGTAGTAGTCGTTTGACCCGCATGGAACAAAATGATCAATGTTGAATCTGATCATTAGTATCCAGGTTCGCGACACGGCTATATTTATCCGACTGCACAATAACAGCAGCGATTTTACCTTTTTCCATCGACATCGAGTTTGAGCGATAAAAACAAGGAAAGGAAAGACACAAATTCTTAAATAATGACTATTTAATGGCTTAATACAATGCTGTGAGACGAAACACAGCAATACAAACGATATGGAAGTATATTTTAGAACGTGTATTGTACATTTTTGCATTTTGGATGTGTATAAACTGTTATCTTTCAGTTTTCAGGCCGCGCAGTCTCAAAAGAACAATTCTCCTCCATCACTCTCAACTTGGGATTCATTAAGCGGAGAGCGCATGGGGTCAACAAAAGGGGACCCTTGTGAAAAACAAACGGGCCCCTCATTTAGGCCTATAGGTTTGACAGGCCCGCTTCTCCGGTTCGCCCTGCCACATGGAGAGGATGACACGAGCGTGAGACAAACTAGGTCAGGCCGGGTTAAACACGATTGAAATGGTCGACGGATTGTTTTATTTATTTCATTTCTGGACGAGAATGATTATTCAGAATAAACGAATCGACAATCAAAGTAAAGGTAATCATATGTTGATCATTGTAATCATTAACTGGACAGTAAAACACATAAGGAATTTTTTTTTTTATAACATAAATGGTATTATTAAAGAAAAAACATTCGAAATTTGTATCAATAATACACTGCTTTTGTGAATAATCTGCATTTTAAAGCCTTTAGTCACCATATTTTAACCTTTATTTGGGTGAGAAAAAATAAAATAAAAAAATTGCTGACTAGTCAACTAGAGCTGCAATGATTTATTAATCTGCAATACAATTATTTAGATAAAAAATAATCGTCACTTAGACTAGTTACACAGATTCTAAAACATAAGACAAAAGATGTTTTATAACAAAGACATAATGAAATAAAAAAGTCACATTTGGAAAAAAATTATAATAAACTATTTCATCAATAATTTTCATCAATAATTAACCATATTTCACCCTTTATTCGGTTGACAATGTATTTTTAAAAGTCTCAACGTACAATCAAATATAATCGTTAAATTCAGCCCGAGAGGCCCAGACTCCATTAGTGAAATGAATAAAAAAAATAAACATCCAAATCAT
Organism: Chaenogobius annularis; assembly: GCA_015082035.1. Classification (NCBI taxonomy): domain Eukaryota; kingdom Metazoa; phylum Chordata; class Actinopteri; order Gobiiformes; family Gobiidae; genus Chaenogobius; species Chaenogobius annularis. The sequence continues at coordinate 349,148 of BJKM01000229.1, forward strand.
AACCAAACCAAGACCAGCCAACAAAAGTGGACCAAACCAGGACAAAGAACCGAGTCCAACCCAGGACTACAGTTCAGTGAGACTAATAAAGACACTGCGCGTATAAAGATGAAAAGATACCAAGTTCATTAACTAACACCATTTTCCAACCGCCCGTCTTTGCACCATCCTCCACCGCTCTGCCGTCGCTAATCTATCGTTGCGCGCGGCCAAAGCTCTTAACGGGATTGTAGCGAATCACAGTCAACCTTATGCAGAGGTCAAGCCACAGGTCGGCACGCGGGGTTAATGACTGGATCTGGTGCGGAGGAGCGACTCTTCCCAAAACCCCAGCCAATTTAGTGGCGGCCAATTGCGCACCGCTCGCTACACCGTCACAAGCCCAAGGTCCCCGCAGTTTTCACCGCGTAAAAATGCCCGACGATGAGTAAAGCGCACGTTTACCTACAAACCACGCTCGACAAAAAAAAACAAAAAAAACAAGGCGGGAACAGCTTGACCGGGCAGATTACAGCGCCTCGGTTTTAAACTCCTTAAACGGACCGCACTGACCCTGATCTTGACGAATTAATCCGACCACCTAAAGTCAATCGAGAAATGCGATATTAAAAATTCAACAAGTTTCAATATAACGTACTTGTCTCGCTTCCATATTCCAGAAATTACTATATTTTTCCATTACAATTACGGAAAGACATGCGTGCGTGAGGTAAATTGGCCCTAGTGAAAGAATGTGAGAGTGAATAGTTGTCTGTGTGTCTATGTCACTGTGGTAACCCTGCGGCAAGTTGGCCACTGTCCAGGATGCACCCCGCCCGAGGCCCAAAGGCACTGGGATAGGCACCAGTCACCCTAGCGACTCCTAGCGGGAACAAGCGGTAGAAAATGAATGAATAAATAAATGAAATTGCGGAATCCTAGCATTACATTGTGCTGTTGTTGCCTCTTGAGCCTCACAAATCACTCAGTTTCAATCACTCAGTTTCAAAATCCAGACTTCGCCGGCGCCGTTTTGAAGTCCACGAACCGTCACCGGACTTTGTGTTGACGACAAACGCACGGCTCTATTAGCATGGCGGACACGTTGCTAAAGGTCTTCATTTATTTATTTTTTCCTCTAAATGCCTCATTGGAGTGTTGTTTTTAAAGGGTATTTTTTCAAATTTTCGACATTTTCTTAAGTTAGAAAATGCTAAATGCTAAATGCTAATCCTAAATGGACCAAAGGCATGTTTAAAGTCAATTAAAACCACAAGAACGTGGAATATGTGCACTTTAAAGATGCAGTTCGTTATGTTTTGTGTTTCAGCCAAGGCTTAGCACGTCTTAATGGCTTAATAGAGGTCGACGGTTCAACTCCCAGGATGATTAGTACTCATTTGCACGCTATCGGTACAGCTGATCGTACCAGCGGTAAGTCCGGACTAATTCATGTCCAAGTTGCTATAAACTGTCCCTCGTGGGTCGAACTTGGCAGCGCGACTTTTGCACGCCATTTAAATTCTCGTCCCGCGCCCGATGTTTTGAACGATTAGAGCGTCTGACGGAAAAACAAAACGGCAGCTGCCCCGACTCGGCTAATTTCGAAAACGAGGCGACGAAAAGCCAACAGGTCAAAGAGTTACGGATGAAGGGACGAGGAAAGGAAAGAGGAAAGGAAAGGAGAGTGGGAAAAGGGAGTGAGAGAGAGAGAGAGAGAGAAGATGGATCTGATTCCAGTTCTCACGCCATCGTTTAACGCTTTTGTGCGAAGGTCTAAGGTGTCTAAGATTCAGCAACAACGTGGACACTTCAGTAATGTGGAAAGAGAGAGAGAGAAGAGGGAGGAAAGAGGAAAGAGGAAAGACAAGTGCGAGGAGACATGAGGGAGAGATGGGGAGACGAGGGATGAGGAAAGAGGACGGAGAACAAAGAGACGGGAGGAGGGTTGAGAGACGAGAACATGGAGGGAAGGAGAGGAGAAAGGGGACTGAGAGGTGAGACAACAACAAAAAAGAAGGCAAGAGCAAATAGTCAATTAATCGGTCGGTGTCGTCTTGGTCGACCAAAATTCGCAGTCCGTCGACCGTTTTGGGGGGGGGGGATTTTAAAGGCTGTTTATGGGCAAGACAGCAGAAAGGAGAAGGGATGTGTAGTGAGGCATCGTGAACTTTGGGCAAGAGTCGCGCGTTCAGTCCCGTCTTTCTGCACATAAACGTGAACCGTTTTCCACTGGATTTCCGCAGAATCGTTTGCAGTGGCGCCGGTACGAGAAGAAACGCCAGCGCCAGCTTTTTTCATCAAAACGTTCGGCATCAGTCTGAGGATTGTGTAAAGACACTACGGCAACATCTTGAGCGGTAACTGGGAAAGAACAAGAACAAGGGAACTATTGTACCCGAAAATGCGCTGGGAGACTTCTCGATTTCACAGATAGTTCTGATTGGTTTCTAGACGTCGGATTCAGTTCACGCCAATGTATCAGTCATTTGCTTTGCTTTTTTATACATTTTATAGACTAAATATTTGTATTTTTGTCCCTCAAAATTGTGATTCTGCAAGCGAAGTCTGCCCTGAAGCTCTCCTAATGAATTAAATTCCTCCGGACTTTGCTCAAGGTCGACATTTGTGAATTCATGTTGATTTATGAAGACATTCCTGTTATAATAATAATCTCACGCTTTCAGGTTTTATTTCATGCTTTGCTATTTAAAAAGGCCAAATGACAGATTGATGAACAAAACGACCTTTTCATTAGCTTAGTAAATTATTAGCAAATGTACCCACGGCTGCTCTGGACAAAGGTAATATGTGATTCATTAAGTATCTAACATTTGGCACATCAATGCAGCGATAATAGCAGCAAATCCTTCAGTATTGGGACAGAATTATGAAACAACAACAACAACAACAACTCAATAGTTTGGCATACGGCGGTTTTGGAGCGTTTCTGACATCCGCGCACTTGGATTCGCGGTCTCCACAAACGACGGTTGATTTAGCCTCTCTGTATTGACAGGTCTGTTTACGTTCTGCGGCAGAACAAATGGGACAATTAGCCGCGTAATGGGCCGTGAGAGCGGCGCGTTGCAACTTTACAGCGGAGTGATATTCAAACCGGGGGGCGGGGGCAAGAAATGTTTACAAAATGTACGCTGAAAAGGGACTGAGCCAGGACTAAACTAGAACAAAACCAGCGACAAACAGGACCAATCAGGAAAAACATGTTAACACTTTTTAAAAATTAGGGCTTAACTGTAATGGAGTCTGGACTGATAACTAGACCAACTAGGACCAAACTGGGGCCAAACTAGGACCAAACTGGGGCCAAACTGGGGCCAAACTAGGGCAAACGCTAGGACAAAACGCTAGGACAAACGCTAGGAGCAAACGCTAGGAGCAAACGCTAGGAGCAAACGCTAGGAGCAAACGCTAGGAGCAAACGCTAGGAGCAAACGCTAGGAGCAAAACGCTAGGAGCAAACGCTAGGAGCGCTAGGACACACGCTAGGACCACACGCTAGGACCACACCAACGCTAGGACGAAACGCTAGGAGCAAACGGTAGGAGAAAAAAAAACGCCCCCCAAAACTAGGAAAGCCACACGCTAGGACCACACGCTAGGAGCAAACGCTAGGAGCAAACGCTAGGAGCAAACGCTAGGCGCAAACGCTAGGAGCAAACGCTAGTACCACACGCTAGGACCACACGCTAGGCCCACACGCTAGGAGCAAACTGGGACCAAAAACTAGGACCAAATACTTGGCCCAAAGACGAGGCCTAAACTGGGACCAAAGCAGGACAATACTCATTATTAACCATGTATTGTACCAGGACTGTTCCAAAAGTTTATCTGGATTAAAATAGACTTTAACTAGGACCTAACCCAGATCAAACCAGGACCAAATTAGGACCAAAACCAAACTAAACCAGGACCAAATTAGGACTGAAACTGACCTAAACCAGGACCAAAACGGAACAAAACCCATATATTTTAACAATGAACTATGTATTAAGAAAGGACTTTTACGAAATTAAATTTACACTAACTAGAACTAAACTAGGACCAAAGCTAGATCAAACTAGGACTGAACCAGGACTAAACCAGAGTGCATGATTTACTTTGAAATAGGACTAAACTGGGACAACCACACCTTTCTGTTCCAAAATTAAATCTGGACTAAACTAGAACTAAACAAGGAACAAACCGAGTTTAAACCAGAACCAAACAAATTCCTTTCCTCAGGACGTGGACACTGTTTGTTTGAGTTTCTTGCGCCGCGACCTTGTCAGGACTCAGCGACTGGACTGACTGAGGACTTGTTAGGCTGATTGGCTCCGGGATCGATCGCTTTGATTGATTGACACAAGGGAAAAGTCGTTCACAAGGAGGCCACAGCTTTGATGATGTCCTTCTCCGTCCACTCTCCAAAGGCACACTCATTAGACTTCATATAATAATAATAATGTCCTGGTGCTGTTCTAGCCCTGTTCTAGTCCTGTTCTGGTCCTGTTCTGGTCCTGTTTTAGCCCTGTTCTAGTCCTGTTCTAGCCTGTTCTAGCCCTGTTCTAGCCCTGTTCTAGTCCTGTTCTAGCCCTGTTCTAGCCCTGTTCTAGCCCTGTTCTAGTCCTGTTCTAGTCCTGTTCTAGCCTGTTCTAGTCCTGTTCTAGCCCTGTTCTAGCCTGTTCTAGCCCTGTTCTAGCCTGTTCTAGTCTGTTCTAGCCCTGTTCTAGTCCTGTTCTAGCCCTGTTCTAGCCCTGTTCTAGTCCTGTTCTAGTCTTGTTCTAGTCCTGTTCTCGTCTTGTTCTAGCCCTGTTCTAGTCCCTGTTCTAGTCCTGTTCTTCTTTTTTCTAGTCCTGTTCTCGTCTTGTTCTAGCCCTGTTCTAGTCCTGTTCTAGCCCTGTTCTAGTCTTGTTCTCATCTTGTTCTAGTCTTGTAATAGGCCTGTTCTAGTCTTGTTCTGGTCCTGTTCTAGCCCTGTTCTAGTCCTAGTTCTGTCCTGTTCTAGTCCTGTTCTAGTCCTGTTCTGTCTTGTTCTAGCCCTGTTCTAGTCTTGTTCTGGTCCTGTTCTGGTCCTGTTTTATCCCTGTTTTAGCCCTGTTCTAGTCCTGTTCTCGTCCTGTTCTCTCCTGTCCTGTTCTAGTCCTGTTCTAGCCCTGTTCTAGTCCTGTTCTAGTCCTGTTCTCGTCTTGTTCTAGCCCTGTTCTAGTCCTGTTCTAGTCCTGTTCTCGTCTTGTTCTAGCCCTGTTCTAGTCTTGTTCTGGTCCTGTTTTAGCCTGCCCTGTTCTAGCCCTATTCTAGTCCTGTTCTAGTCTTGTAATAGGCCTGTTATTGTTCTGGTCTTGTTCTAGTCTTGTTTTGTTTATCTAGGCCCTGTCTAGTCTTGTTCTGGTCCTGTTTAGCCCTGTTTTTAGCCTGTTCTAGCCCTGTTCTAGCCCTCTCTTGTCTTGTTCTAGCCTGTCTAGTCTGTTCTTGCCCTGTTCTAGTCCCGTATCTGTCTGTTCTAGCCTGTTCTAGTCCTATCTTGTTGTTCTAGCCTGTTCTAGTCCTACTCTGTCTTGTTCTAGCCCTGTTCTAGTCCTGTTTCTAGTCCTGTTCTCGTCTGTTCTAGCCCTGTTCTAGTCCTGTTTCTAGCCTGTTCTAGCCCTTCTAGCCTGTTCTAGCCTGTTTCAGTCTTTCTAGCCTGTCTACTTGTCTGTCCTGTTTTACCCTGTTAGCCCTGTCTAGCCCTTGTCTACTACTTGTCTTGTTCTAGCCTGTTCTAGTCTTGTTCTTGCCCTGTTCTAGTCCTACTCTGGTCCTGTCTAGCCCTGTTCTAGTCCAAATCTGTCGTGTTCTAGCCCTGTTCTAATCCTGTTCTAGTCCTACTCTTGTCTTGTTCTAGCCCTGTTCTAGTCTTTTCTAGTCTAGCCCTGTTCTAGTTCTAGCCCTGTTAGCCCTGTTCTAGTCCTGCCCTTCTAGCCCTGTTCTAGCCCTCCTTGTCTTGTTCTAGTCCTGTTCTAGCCCTTTCTATAGTCCTAATCTGTCCTGTTCTAGCCCTGTTCTAGTCCTAATCTAGTCGTGTTCTAGCCCTGTTCTAGCCCTGTTCTTGCCCTATCCGTTCACTGTTCTAGTCCTGGTTTTGGGTCCTGGTTCGATCATGGTTTAGTCATTATGTTCACTTGGGTTGGCCCTGGTTTGGGTCCATGTTTAGTCCATATTTCGTTCATGTTTGAGTCCATTTTTCATCCCGTTTTCTCCTGGTTTTGTTCCATGTTTAGTCCCCATTTAAGTCCTTCCTGTTTCATGTTTAAGTCCATGTTCACGTCCATGTTTAGTCCTCATTTAAGTCCATGTTTAAGTCCATGTTTAGTCCTCATTTAAGTCCTGTTTTCTCCTGGTTTTGCTCCTGGTTTTGCTCCTGGTTTTGCCCTGGTTTAGATCCAGTTTTCCCCACACAACTTCAAAATGTCACAATCTTTATTGACGCACAGAGAACATGACACAAAACAGGCAAATAAAACCCATTGGCAGAAACGGTAAAGTCATATGAAGTGTCGTCATGATCGATCCCTTTGAGATCATGGCTCTGGTAATCGCTTTTGTTTTGCTCGTTACCCTCAAGTGTCATCATTACTTTCGCTAACATTAACCACATAATTGAGTGACGCTTGACGAAAGATAAATCACCGTGTTTGTCCCGCCCATGTTCCTGGTTTTATCTCGCTCTTCTTCGAAACCACCACATGACCTTGGAAGTGCAGATATGTTCGTGTGTGTGTGTCTGTGTGTGTGTGTGTGTGTGGAGTTACTATGATAAGCGTTTTGTATTAGTTACGGCGGCCGGGACTCTCTGGGGAACGCCGCGCTTTGCAATTGAATCACGGCGATAGGGTTTTTACTTTGGCAAATGGGTTCGACGCGGCGAGAAAGAGGGGAGACGAGACTCTTCCGCAACTGTTAGAACTGTAAAGAATGTGCCGGAACCGTTCACAGAAGGTACTAGGACGCTACCGGAAAGCAGAAACAAAGCAAGTACCGAAACCTGGAAACCTGGTCCTGAATAACATGTTCCTTTTGATAACGCGTTTTGGTGTCTGGTGGGCCCTGGGAGCGCGCTTTACGGAAGTTACAAAGGCCGTTTCACCATAAAAATGACCTACAAACACTGTTTAACTCTTTAAATAAACCATATCTGACCACCGCTAGAGAATAAAACTTTGAAGTGTTTTGGATTTAGTTTGTCGGGTTGTTTTGAAGTCCAGTCCAAGGCCTGAACCTCAAACAGGGAAAAGAATATATATATAATCCATCGGCAAGAATAAACGCGAACATGTTCTCAGTGAATGTGCTTCAGTCGTTTTAGTGACTGCTCCCCCTGCTGGCAACAGTGTGTTCTTCACTCCTCGACTCGACCGTTATTCAGTCTTCCACAGCACGGCCCTAAACTTACCCAACACTAGTCAAGACAAGGGCACGTTACAGCTTCATCCGAATTGGTTCAAAGCCCTTTATATTTGCCTTTGTTTACTCTTTAACCCCGGACCGCCGCGCCCACCCCGACCGCCGCTCTGCTGCTGTCGGCCTCGGGCAGATGTCACACTCAGACGCATACGTCTCCCTCGTCTCTTCTGGGACCGTCCCAAACGCCCCCAGAACCGGTCCTGACGGACAGAGACGCCCCCCCCCGGGTTCTCTTACACCCAAACAAAGCACCAAAAGGTCTAACGGCTTTACCTGCACCTGTTGGGCTTACAACGGCACTGGCTTTGCTGGAGGAGGGTCCGCCACCTGCTCGTCTCCACTAACTTACTATTTACAAGTCGACTTTTCAAACAATTATTTCTATTGTACATTAAATACATTTTAAACCAAAAAAGTGTTGGAATATGGTGACGTAATGAGTATATTTACACCTATAAAGTGTATTATTGATGGAAATCTGGAATTGTTTATTCTTTTTTGACATTTTGATTGAATAATGCCACCGTCTTTGTGATAAAAAACGCCTTTTCGTATGCGTTTTAGAGTCCAGATAACGATTGCGATCAAAATACTACGATTTAAGTGACAATACGTTGTTTACCTGCGGCAGTTCAATCGACACGTTTTTAAATGAAAATAAACACCAAACCATCTCTCCAGATTGGTAGCTCACAAAAACATACTGTGGGAGCGTCGTAGGCGAAGTAATAACACCTCCATGCCAGCAGGGGGCGAACTCTCCACCAGAAAAGTCACACGGTACACCTTTGACAACGTCGTAACCCCACAGCTTTACGTCCGATTTGAAAGAGCTGTGGCATAAAAGCAGACAGCCACTCATAAGTGCTTAAAAAGTTGGACACGCCCCAAGAGTCGTGACGCTCCGATCACGGCGCAAGACTAACAGGCACAAGTCTATGGGCCCAATCGAGCGTAGAAAGAGTAAATTAAAAAAAACCCTGTTCCTTTTCATCCGTGTTGCTCATCTCCATTTGTCATTCCTTTCAACCGTATGTTGGAATGTAACCTGGAGCCATCGTCGCAATCGCGCTTTGCCGTTGTATTCGTTCGCTGCCGTTCTTGTGCCTCTGAGCCAGAACCTACACACACACGCGCACACACACACACTTTCACCCTCCTCCCCCTTCCGTCCATTAAACGTGCGCTCATCCGTTCATCTCAGTCACGACCCGCTACGAGGACGGGAAACACGCTGGCTTCACCTGACCTCCAACACGACGCCGATATCACGTTGAGCGTTGGTTCGAATCCCGTGTTTAGATCTGGGGTCTGCAGATAAATTCATCAACATCAAGACAAACGAAACCCCTGAACTCGTGATCTTCGCTTTTCCCAACTTTCCAGCTTTAAAACACACAAATACATTTTTACTGTTTCTGATTGTTTCGCATATTTTTCCCTGGTTTTGTAATATTTTAAAATACACACTTTTGTTTAGGGTTCAAATATTATTATTATATTATTTTTTTTTACAATTTCTTAAATATATACAAAATAAAAACAAGAAACAAGACGAGCGGGAAAAAAGTATTTGAAATAAATAAATAAAAATAAATAAAAAATAAATAAAATAAATAAAATAAATAAAAAAATAAAATAAATAAAATAAATAAAATAAATAAAATAAATATAAAAATAAATAAAATAAATAAAATAAAATAAATAAAAAAATAAATAAAATAAATTAAATACAAAAATATAAAAAATACAAGGTACAATATGGCAAAAATTCCAGTCCAACAGTCAAGTCCCATTTAGTCCAAAGTTTATCAAATTTGAGGGACCAAATATTCATGACAGACTAGTTTTGTTTGTGTTTATAAAGTACTTATTAATGCTTCATTCTGTATTTAACCATTCTATTTTCCACTGAAACTCTTAATCACTCTTTTTGTAACATTATATAAATGTTATTGGACACTATCTTAAGTGTTTTAATCCTAATGTGAATAATAATAGCTGTAGAAACACTACCCACAAACATACCAAACGTGTTTTCCTCACTCTCTCTGTAACACACGACTCACTGCGCCGACATCTAATCCAAAAAACGGGCCATGTAACATCTACGTTGTTCTCATTTTCTTGCCCTGAGCCGCACCTCGCCGCCGTGTGCCTTGCCTGATCACTTATTTATGCGCCTCCTAATCCAAAAAACGGGCCATGTAACATCTACGTTTTCTCATTTTCTTGCCCTGAGCCGCAGCCTCGCCGCCGTGTGCCTCCCTATGTTTATTTATGACAGCAGACCGCTCCTTCCGCTCGGCCTCTCCCCGGCCCCCACCGTTCCCTCTGGTCACGACTCAGATGCTCCCGGCCGAGATAACGCCGGGTCTGCATCAGATCCAGCCATTCCCTTCCAACACCGGACCGTCACGCTATTGTTATTCAGTCTCATCGGGGAGCTCGAAATGCCCCCTGGTGTTTGTCGTTTCCGAATATTCGACTTATCGTTCACTCTATGGTAGATGGAAGAGCATATTTATGGACTAAGACGGAACTTTTTCTTATTTCAGCTGTCTTACATGCACAGTTTAGCTGCAGAGGGTTGACTGATTAACATATGCATCATTAATTATACAAAAGAGTGGCATTATTAAATCAAAATGTCAAAAAGGAATAAACAGTTCAAATCATTCATCAATAATACACAAAAATCTCCACCTGGAGGCCTTCAGTCAGCATATTTTCACCTTCATTTGGTTAAAATGTGTTTAAAAGAAGTCTAAAGAAGTTCCAATATGATCGTTTGTTAATCATTATTAAGTGATTTAAAGGGGAACCAGTGTGGCGTCGGCAAAAGCGTTTGAAATTACGAAAAAACGACAAAGTACGGAGAAGTAAACAGCATCTTCATGAGAGAAAAGGCAGATCAAGCTCCCCAAACTAACTCTCTCCGTGCTCTTTATGTCAATCGAATCAATAAAACAACAACTTTTGGATCAATCTCACGTAAATGAATGGAAAAGGTGACGCAACATTACATTTTGTCCATTTTGTCCAACAAATGACAAATAGCGTTTAAGTTTTGAGCGCGGACATGTTCAGAACAAGCTCGAAGGAGTGAGCGTGGATTTTTTAAAAACACAGAGGCGCTTCGTGGATCGGTAACATGGATACCAAGGCCTGCCACGGTAACAAATGCGGATGTGCCAGGAAATGCCACCATAAATGAGAATATTGAATCCACAAGAACTCAAAAAATCCCATTAAACCCTATTAAAAAACAAATCATGAGCTGCAATGAATAAAAAAACAGAATTAACACAGAGTTCGTATCTTTTATGAGTTGTGTATGTGACTTTTGTAACGCTGTACCGCGGAAATAAGAACATATCACCAAACAAATAACTAAATTCCCCAGTGGAGGAAGGCTACAAAGGATGGGACAAGTTTCTCACGAGATAAAAATGAGAAAAGACATTGTGCGCAGGAGTTCACTTTTGACATTGACCCATTTTTGTCCCAGTTACACCTCCTGGAGCTGCCGTGCGACGACGACGACGGCGAAAAGTCAAAATCTCGCGCCGATCTCGTTGGAAATCGCGTCTCGTCCTTTCCCTCCCCCCCCCCGACTTCCACGCGCGCATTACCAGAACCCAAAGGCAGCCGGACAACAGAAGGCCCCGTCGCATTGAACCACACAGAAGAAAAGACGTTAATGGCCGTCCGTCTGCGCCGCAACAATGAGAAGAATCCAGCGGGACGCGCTCGCCGGCTTTGATGGATCGCCAGTTTTTATTTTTTTTACAGTTCCCAGTTGACGTATTTTGGGGGGGCTTTCTGTGGAATAAAAAGGAGAGAAACCGCCGCTGCCGGAGGAGCGCCGAGCAACCATTTATCAAGCCAGTTCCAGACAATAAGAGATCATTTAAGTCTTGAGTCAGAAGTAAGTCCTGGAGTCAGAACGCGAAGACGCCGCGTTGGCAGAAGTTTTGGGGGGATGGAAACGGCAGTGATCGATCGTTGGCGGCGAGACAAGACGGTGGCGCGTTTGGTAAGCGTTAGCGACGGGGGGAAATAAAGGTGACATTTTCAGCGTGTGTGTTGAACCAGAAAGTGCAGCGGAGAACTTCAAAGTGAAAAAAAGTCAACAAATAGTCGAGTTCAAAGGTGCACTATGTGACCTTTGTGGTACTTATTTACTTTTTCCATCGCTCGAAACAAACGCCATCGGACGGAAATGTACAGTTTTCTTAATGAAGGCGTTAAGTCAGATTGAATTAGTCTTGGTTTTGTTATTATTCTGACTCAGTTTGACTAATGTATAAAGGCAGGTTCAGAGGACATTCAAATATCGCAATAATATCAATATTGCAGCACTTAACGTAACTTAACTTAACTATGGCATCGATTTCCAATAATGTACGGCCCAAATGTCATTTATGGTTTCAAATAAAAGTTACATTTTTGCAGAAATAACCTTAGACAAGAACCATTTGTGTTTTCCATCCATCAAGAACACTTTAAATCAACAAAATACAGACTAGATTTCAATACAAACGGTTTCCCACTAATTCCCACTAATTAACTTACTTATTCAGGGTCGGGGTATAAATAGTCTTGCTCAAGGACACAAGGGCACACTTTGAAATGCCAATAACTGGATTAATCCATGAAGTTTTGCTTTTTCGTCGCACCAAACATCGTGTATAATTTAATTTCGGGCAGAAAACAATCATTCGAATCCCACTTATTCCCTCCACAATTTGTGTAAACAAACGGCAGCCTACAGGGGGCGTTGTGTTTCACTACCTTACCTCAAAAGACCTCATTTCAAAAAAGAGCATTTATTTATTCCATCAGCCGTGGAAGCATTGACCGTAAATGGAAAGATTCGGAGACGGAAAAGCTGTTGCGTCTCACTGGGAAAACACAGGGGAAACAAATGTCTTGCTTTAGGGCATCCTTTCCAAGATCTTTGAATTGGCTACTAAATTAAAAGCGCTGAACATGATTGAAACGCGAACATTTTAAGCACAAACCCACTTGGCGAGGCTTCCCTTCGGCCACATGACGGCGGCGTGCGTTTTATCTGTGGTGTTTTCCGTTCGCAGCGGCCCGTGTCCTCCACTCAGCCTAAATATGGAAGTTCGTCTTCGCAGCCCCCTCCTCGGCTCTTCCCTCGCCTGCTCCTCTGGGACGCCGCCGGAGTGAGACTTGGGAGGCAGAGGCCGCGCACGTTCAGCACATTTCACCCACAGAGCGACTGGTACGAGGCAAGGGCGAATCGGGGGGAAACGGCCGCGTAACGCACCGATTTTCCACTGCCGATACTGACGCGATACTCGTCCGCCAAATGCTACGCCAGAGGGGATTTGTAGAGATGCTAAATGCTAAACATGGCATTCGTTCAAAGGTATTTCCCGACACTACAAAGTAAGACATGTGTTCGCACAAGTAGCAGCAGTTTTGCCAGGTCGTTACACCTCTATGGACGATCGGGACCGTGTTGCCGCGGACGCAAACCTTTGATCGCCGCTCAAATTCCCTGCTCCGTGGGCCGTTTCGCACCTCTCTTGGCTGGGCTTCGCAAAGCACGACCGATTGAACCGACACACACAACAAAAAAAAAAGCAAATACCCGATGACGAAGTACATAGCCTCATTTGGTCGGTAAAACGCCACTATGATATGTAAACAATGGTCATTTATTCTTCGTAATCTATAAGAAATAGCCTTGAGTAAATAAATAAAGTTAATTCAAATATTATGAGGCAATCCGGGCCAACAGCAGCAACAGATTACTTAGAAAAATAAAGCCCTATGTAACATTTCCCTTGAGATATTGCTGCTTCGCCTGGGAAGAAACATATCTAACTGCGGAGACAAGGAGGTAAAGTCACAGGTCAGCTCTGTGGAGAGACTTCTCAGTGTATTTTGGTTGCTTTAAAAACACCTGTGATTCAATAAATGCAAGGCAGACACACAGAAAAGTGCAATACCTTAATAATTTTACTGACGGGCCGAACATAACACGTTTTCCTTGAACTGGATCCAGCCATAAACAGCACTTATCAATTATTTAATCAAAAAGTCCAATAGGAAATGTTCTGCGAGGCATTTTTTTCAAGAGAATAGCAAGCATTTCTACAAAATCAATAAACCATTAAAAGCTTCCATTTTAAGTTTGAACACAACGATAAAAACCCTGAGAAACAGTGAGACGGACGGTAAACGAGCCGCAACATTAGGTCCTGGTCCTGGTGCCACGGGCCAAAAACCTGGTCCTGAACACCGAGACCACCATCGACCGCTGATGGGAGAACTTCTTTTACAACTGTTCTGACGCATGGATTTTTTTTTAGAGTGGTTCATCCGAGCGACGCACCGTTTGACGCTCTAAGTGAAATCTCGTCGTTTTTTTTGCTATACACGATTTTGCGATACATGCCATAATCGATATACCGCTCGTGATACGCTACGATATATCGCTATTTTCTTTAAAGAACCCAATACATTTTAACAGCGTTCACGACCTGCAAAAAACACGCCCATTTGAATCATCAAAACTGTCAAAATGGCACATAAAACAAGCAAAAGAATTGTAGTAAAATGACTCGTGGTGATACAGCGATACAGCAGCCCGCGATATCGATACTGCATCGCCAAATTCAGTATCGCGATATATCGATATTTCAGCACACCCCCAACGACAATAAAAATCTTGACTCTTCTATGTCCTTTCGCTAACAAACATGTCAATCGATCAGCTTTTCATTGACCAGTTGACAACACTCAAGGAGATCCAAGCGCTTTCCATCGACATCGAAAACAATATTTTTGGCGTCGTTTGCCGTTGCACCGTACGGCCGTCGCTGACGACAAATGCTAAAGTGGTGAAACCGTACAATAACAGACTAATGATGATAGAACTACTTCGGTAACACACGCCGTCAGCGGCAGCACGGGTGTCGGCAAAGGACATTCGGGGACGTGGCACAGGTTCTTCCTCTGATCTTAAATTAGCCGCTCATTAATTTCACCTGAATCCAAGCCAGGCCTGGCTCTGCCGGGATCGCAGGCCCCTCATCGTCGCGCTGGGGGTCTCTTAAGTAGCAGAGGGCGAATGGGGTCAAGGCGGCAAGATCGATCGCGGAGGAGGATGTTACGGTATAAAAGTTTAATGTTATTGTGGGAAGAAACATTACGACGTAGCGGTTATTGACGGCAAACGCTAGCAAAACCGGTCATTTTCACAAAGTCTATGGTTCGTAATCAGCGTTTAAGAAAAGAAACCATCCGGATGAGAACGTTAAAGCTGAAGTACCTAACGTTTTTATTTGTCCCTCCAGAAAGTATGTTTGTGTGTTCATCTACTAAACAATTTATCTGTTCAAACTTGATTTTTACCGTCTTAAAAGCGTCGGCCCAAAACGTACTTACTCCCTACTTACAAAGGGTTCCGAAGCGCTTTTCACAGCTGTCAGAGCAAAGCTAACAACGACAACTAGCATGCTAACAGCGCGCTTGAATGCACGAGAGTTAAACGCTCTTTAGAAACGCATCTTTTCGTCACCATTTCTTACAGATAAAAATGATGTCGAGTGGATTTCATCAAAGAGCGATGGGATAATATTTGGATCGCCGCGAAATACATTGAACGAACGAATGAATGAATGAACTCGTCAATCGAAATTCGAACGGTCGCGGTTAAATACACCTTCCGCAAAGCCCAAAGATAACCGCAGCAGTGCAGACAAAAACATTTCCGTGTTATCCCCGAACGACCTTGCAAAATGATTTACCCGTTTAAAAGTTCCGTACGACCCACATCTGCGGAGAGTGACACTTTAATATTGTGGTAATGGAGAAACAGCCGGGCGCAGGCGTTGGCAATCGGTTTAGCATGTCGTCCGTTCAGGGTGGCATCTGCGCCGGCGTCTATTGGAACGTGTTTTTTTTAGCTCTCAGAACCAAAAACGACTGAACAAAACACAACTCCAGGTACGTTTTGGATGAATACATACATTTTATTTATGGTTGTATGTAAACTTCAGGACAAACATTTAGAAAAGGGCCCAACATGTCTACGTTTTGGGGTTTTACTTACAGAATCAATTATTCTAGAGTAATGGTATTCACTCGAGACCATTGGGTTTCATGTTTGACACCCCTGCTCTAGAGGTATCGGGGTTCAACTCTGGAGGAATTGGTTTTCACTCTAGAGCAGGGCGATTCAACTTAAGGCCCTGGGGCCAGATCAGGCCCGCCAAATGATCTGATCTTCCAAATATTATTATTATTAGTTTTTCTTGTTTTCTGGTTTAATTCTGGTTTAGTACAAGTTTAAACCTGTTTTGCTGGTTTTGCCGGCTTGGTCCTTATTTAATTCTGCTTTAGACCTGGTTTGGACCTGGTTATGACCTGGTTTGATTCTAGGTTAGTCTTGGTTTCGACCTGGTTAGTAGCCCAGCTGGCCCAGAGCCCACGCCCCCCCCCCCCCCCCCCCCCCCCCCCCGAGAACATAGTAATGTACATAGTAATGCCTATTTTATTATATATACTACAGTAAGTTTAAATAGTTTCTTAATTTTGCCCTTTGGATTGAATATATGTGTTTTTATTATTGATCAGTGTTTTATGTTGCACTTTAATGGCACCTTTTGGGAATTTTGTTCATTGACAATGGCAATGATTCTGATTCTGAGAAATCTGGCCCTGGCGTGTGACATTGGACTTTTTATTTATTTATTCCATTTTGTCCACTATTTTATCAAAGAGACCTCTCGAGCTGCTTGCTCTGCTGTGCATAAAAATAAAGCTGTAACTCTCTTATTTCCAGTCAGATCCAGAAGCGTCAGGCTCAGTTTGGACTCCAAAGCAAAAACATCATCCTTAAACAAAATGAAAAACGAATAGGACTTTTATATGGATTTATGGACATTTTTGCTTTATTACAAGTCCCTAAAACTCATTTTTAGTGACTTTACCTTCAGCTTTAAAACAGAATGGTCCAAACCCAAGTCATAAGTCCATGATCTGTTCCTGGATCTGCTGCTGATCTGCTGCTGATGCATGAATATGGACCCTAAGCTATTTATTTCTCATAGTTTTTACAGATTTATTTTTTACGTTATTTTAGGCCCGCGACTGAGCCTGAGCGTCGAAATCCGGCCCCAGCGCTAGAGCAATGTTTGCTTTTCACTCGAGGCATTTGGCTTTCACTCTAGAGAATGTTTGGTTCTCCCTCTGGAGCAGATCGTTTTCAATCTCAATCAATCGGTTTTTTAAAAGAAGAAAGAGCACCCCCTGGCTTTAGTTCTGAACCGTCATTATTACATGTTGCCTTGTACCACCAGAATGACGTCCTTTTTACGAAGCGTTAAGTCGATTATGACTTTCCACACTGGACGCCGACTCCTTCGCGGTCCGTGCGATGTCGGAGGGGGAGGGGGGGGGGCTCCGGGGGCCGAGCGCGTGACCCGTCCGTTTTTGGGACGAGTGTCAAGAGTTAACACAGGCCAGAGACGAGACACTATTTTTAACCGCGCGCCCCAACGTGAGAACGGAACGGATCAAAGTATTCCCGTCTGAAGTTAGACCGCGGGGGGGTGGGGGGGGGGGGGGTGGAGTCACTTAACGTCACCATTATCTGTGCTTTTATCGCATTTAGTTCACAAACACACGCTGGCCGTTTCAATAAGTCTTTTTTTTCCTCTTTAAATCCATCTGCTAATGTTGTTTCCCTCCCTGTCGAAGCAGTAACACGCCAGAAAAGTTACGCAGTGCATCTTTAAGTTAAGAAAAGACGAGATATCAAACATCGAAACCAGTCCAAAAAAAAAAATACACGGCCAACAAATGAACGAACAACAACAACAAGAACTAACCGTCAAATCAATACTTAAGAGTTCAAGTTGGGGCTGCGCGAGATGTCGCTAAAGAATCGATATTGCAAAGAAAACCAGGATCTAAAAAAACGAAAATCGGGTTTACACGAGGTCTAAATGGGGGGTTGGGTTTATTTGTTTTCCCTCATATTGATTGATCACGATTTTAGTTTTTGTCTTTTAAAAACAAATGATAATATTAAATGGCGGAACATAAACAATAAAGCTAAATTAAAGCCTTAAGAAAAGAAGGGTTTTGTGCAAGAAGTTCCGTATTCAGTCCAAAAATATGAGCTTGATTTGTAAATGAAGGTGATTTTTTGCATTGATATGTCAAAAAGTACATTCAATCATTGCAATAATATCGATTTCTTTCTAATGAACAGAATATTTTCCGTGTTTCCAGGTCGCTTAGCGTGTGCGGAGACGTGTTCACAGTGTGGGACCATCCACAGCTGCTTCTTCTATCCCGCCTCCAGAACAGACATGGACCTCCTGCGATCCGGGCTAAAGGTCACACATCTATCTCCACCCGCCCAGAGCGCTCTCGGGTTTCAAAACAAACGCCCCCCCCCCCACCCCTCCCTCCCCAAACGGAGAGCGTGAGAGCCGTCCCGCCACGATTCAACGCGGCACGTCGGACTCGACTTACAACCGAAGCAACACACAACAAACACACAAACAAAAAACGGCCGGCGAACGTACGCTTTGGAGCTCACAGTGTGACGAGCATGTTTTTATGGAACTTATGCACTTAAATTCTGCAAAGGAATCTCAAAATTGCCTTAAGAAACAGACAATATTCGCATTTTTTGCCATTTTTCTGTATTTATTTGAGCCGCAGTTGTGAATTTAAAGGCATTCAGATAAAATAACATCATGCAAATAAGCCCAATCCATCAGAAATGTTAAATTATGCGCAAAACGCGAATGGACAGTGCGTAAAATGACCCGCAAACACGCAGTAAAGACCACCTTGAACCCACCTTCACTCCGCGCCGCTGGGTTAAAGCCGCCGTCGGTCCGAGACGCGCGGTGACTTCTCGACCTCGTTCACGCGGGGCATATTTTATAAATGTCGCCGTTATCAGGTCGCAAAAAAAAAAACGCCAATAAAACGCCAACCGTGTTCACTGCCCCGCCCACGTGCGATCAATCGAGGAAGTCACGACTCTGCACGTGTCACATGTCAAAACAAATACAAACAAGTAGCACAATTTTACACACAAGAGAAGGTACACGTGACAAATACTGAGCCCTAAACATATTTCTACGGCTTTCGTACGTTTTATATTCTAATTATAGTGACAGGCCTCTGCTTGACGAGGCTTGGTCCTCATTTACTCCATGCAAATGTCAATATTTGCCTGCACGCTGCACTGCTTTGCTTACACTTCTCATGTGACTGATCGCTCCACTCCAAACTTGGGCTGGTGCTTCACAAAATATTGGTTTAGTGAATTTAGTCAACAACTTGTGGAGGGAAAAAACCCCCAAAAAAACATGTGACAACCAACGGATTAAGACTAAAAACGAGAACTAAATCAGGATTACGGCAGAATTTGGTTATTATGGATGTTTTTTTTGTTTTTTGTTTTTTAAATGATTTACATGGATCACAGCAGAAAAGAGACTGAGCCTAAACCGGGATTAAACCAGTGCAGGTCCAAAACAAGGGCTGCACCAGGTCTAAGACAAGGGCTGCACCGGGTCTAAGACAAGGGCTGCACCGGGTCTAAGACAAGGGCTGCACCGGGTCTAAGACAAGGGCTGCACCGGGTCTAAGACAAGGGCTGCACACGGGTCTAAGACAAGGGCTGCACCGGGTCTAAGACAAGGGCTGCACCGGGTCTAAGACAAGGGCTGCACCGGGTCTAAGACAAGGGCTGCACCGGGTCTAAGACAAGGGCTGCACCGGGTCTAAGACAAGGGCTGCACCGGGTCTAAGACAAGGGCTGCACCGGGTCTAAACAAGATCCAGCCCAGGACTACACCAGGCCAAAATCTGGCCAAGTTCATTAGCTCTTGTTGTAGTTGTTTGATTATGAAGCCGTGAAAGCCGAGATAACGGCGGCGGCGTCAATCAGCAGTGACTTTGCACTTATAAATAGTAGAGTTTTGTTTTGGGGGAAAAAAAAGAAAGAAAAAAACAAGAAGAAAAACCTGAACATACAGATTCAATTTATTTTTCGATTCGCCCGAAATCACAACGGCGGTCGATTGCCTCGGAGTGCGAACAGATTAAACACTGTTCAAAGGGAATTGGATTTGCTTGCAGTTTGATATTGGGCAAAATATGCAAAAGGAGTGACAAACGTTTGATATTCTGATGCATTTTGTGATAAAGTGTTGATTTCACAGACTGTAGGAATACAATTTAGCACAGCACAATTAAAGTTTTCCCTGTTTTTGTACTTAAAAATGTGGAAAAAACAGAATATAGTTTACATACACTTCATTTTAGTCCTCACGTTCCACAACACGTCCCTTTTCCCAACTCTTCACAAGCCAGAGCGGCGTTTTGCCATCACGCTAACGCTAGCAACAACTAGCATGCTAACGGCGCGCTTCTCTGCTTTGTATTCAGTACTAGGCAAAGCAAAAAACGTAATTGTGGTGTAAAAAGGGCAACAAATTGAACACTAAATGATCCATATGAAGAAGCAAATGTGACGCGTGTCTTTTATTATTGTGAAAAAGATGAGAGCAGCTTCATCGTTCTATCGCAAGAGCAGCACCGAAAATTGCCCCCTCTTCAGAACACCAAACGCCGCCGCCCCGCACCTTTCAGACTTTCATCCCCCCCAAAAAAAAACATCAAATGGCGTTTTTTTTTGTGCTCGCTCGTTTTGTTCTGTTCGGGGAGTGACTCAGCGAACGGGACAGACAGGAGGCGAAAACGAAGCCCTTTGGTCACCTGGACGATTGCAAACAGAGAGGGGAGAACGGGTGAGGAAAGGAAGGGAGGCGAGCGCGGTGGCTAATGAGAGTCCCCGAGTCCGGTCTGCGGTAACGCGCCGACAGCCGGCCGTGCCATCTGCTCCCACTGCTACAGAAACGCCGCTCCGGAGACCAAATCTGGTACAGCAACACTACTATGCCCATTCTCTTGGACACATGTTATGCTAATTGGACTTCTTTGAGGTTTTAACCGTGATATAACGCCGCGCGCTCGCCAAAAATATACCTGGAGCTTCATTTGTGCTTGTCATTGATCCTGTTTACGAGCTGGTCTTCTCTGAGCCTCATGAAATACTCCATAAATCATCACCAGACATCGTTTCGACTCACGTCAAATTGCGTCTATTACAACTGCGCATGTTCGGCCAAGCTAGTTTTTGTTTATTTTATCTCAATTGCCGATTCCCTCTGCTGCCAGTAGATGGCTAGTTAGCATATTGGTTTGTCAGCTTCCCGTTTTCTATGTTTCCGTGTTTTAAATGTGCAACCGAATCCTCAAATGCTGCCAAATATTTAAATAAAACACTAGAATTGCAATGTCGCTAAATATGTGGCAATTTCTGTAGCCTGGTCAACTGATTATAGCAGGTTTTACACCGGATGCCCTACCTTATCCGTGTGTCATAATTTTTTGGCTGCTCGGGATTAGCGCAACAACTCCTAGAATACTACACGTGTACAGACTGACCCTCTCCTCAGATAATACAGGCCATTTCCAGCTACAGATGCTAAATGTGGCTAATCCCCAGCCTCCCAAATGGGATGCTTTATGCTACGCTAGGCTAACTAACAGTGCCGAGAAAAGCCCACTGTAGAAGACCCTGAACTTAACTGCGCTCTGAGGAAAACCAATTAAAAAGCTTTTTATAACTGCGCTAACTTCGGGCTAATCGCTTATGTAGCATTAAAAAAAAAGAAGCACTTGCTGAGAAAGTGCAATTTGTTAATGTTTGTTTTGGTCAACTGATCGCTAAATGTTAAAGTTTTATGAACAAGCTAGAAATGTCAAGTTCAATGAGCTAAAGCAGTAAAGCTACACAAATACGGAGGATTATGAATGCTAGCAGAACAACAACAACAACAACAACAGCGGCATTTCTAGCAAACAATTAGCATTTACATTGCATTTTTAGTACTTTTTACCTGAACATTTGGTTTGCTAATAAATACAATTCGTTTGGAAACAACAAAATTCCAGTTATGATTAATTTGTTGTAATGATTAGCATTATTTTTGACTAGCAATGTGTACCAATGTCTGCTACAAATTCAATTATTTTTATCATTTTGGTTGGCTAATAAAACCAAATGTCTGTCGAAAATATATTCAACAATATTCCTATTCCTAACTGCCCATTTTAAAATAAATAGACAAACAAATAAATACATAAATACAAACATGAGCACTTAATAAATTAAAAAATTAAAAAAAAATTAAAAAAAAATAAATAAATAAATAAAAATAAAAAAAATAAAAACAAAATAAAAACAAAAACATAAAAACATTAAATAAAAGAAAAAATATATTTCTAGCTCAAGAGTTGCACAATTATTTCTGAACATTTGTTGGACTGGTAAAATAAAATGTCTTTTGAAACTGTATTCAACAAATTGCAATCATCGCCAATTTGTAATAAAAATGCCCGTAAACAAGATGGAACGCTCTCAGAACATTTGTTGCTCTATTAAAATGTCATTCACACGTTTCATTTCCAGTCTGAGGGGTGCTGAGCTGAAGCCCTCGCGCCGCATCAGCTCAAAGACGCTGAGGATTGTTTTGACCGGTCGATGGAACAGGATTAGCGCTGAAGCTTATTTCAGTGAGCGGGGAATTCAAGCGTCAAGGCGGGAAAATGAACAAACCCAATTTAATACGGCGAAAATAATGGATGTACTGTCCCTAGATTACTTTGACGTCTGATTTCACAATAGTTTTCTTACAGTGGAGTAAAAAATGCACTTAAAATAAGATTAATAAATACATTTTATGTCGGACGCGATATGACATTTCAGAGTAACAATTAATGTGAGAAAGAATATTACTATTAAATGATTCTAATGAGACAGTGACCAATCTGTAATCAAACTTTCTGAATGACAAAATGAAGCAAATACAGCTAGATTAAAAAGTACTTTAGATTTAAATGTATTTTTATGAACTCGAGATTGAATTCAAGTTTCTAAAATTGTCATGATTATTATTTTTTCGTTTTTTAAGTTTATATTGTGACCTGAATAATCCCGATTATCCATTAACGCAGTAATCATGTCATCTCTAAGACCGACAATAAAAACTTGATTTCGACACTAAGGAAAAGGCTCAAAGCAAGAGACCAATTTTGATCCCATAATGATAATTAAAGAATGCTCTTTTCTAGGTCAAGGTGTTAGTCATAATAATAATAATAATCATCATAATCATCATAATAATGTGTCCATGTGCTCTTATACGAGGATGACTAGTCAAAATCACCCAAACTAAATACATTTTCTCCCCAATTTTGTCCTCATCATTTGTTTGTTTGTTAGTTTATTTTGTTTAGGATACAGGAGGTAGGATACAGGAGGTAGGATACATCAGGTAGGATACATCAGGTAGGATACATCAGGTAGGATACATCAGGTAGAAAACAGGAGGTAGAACACAGGAGGTAGGATGCATCAGGTAGAAAACAGGAGGTAGAACACAGGAGGTAGGACACAGGAGGTAGGATGCATCAGGTAGAA